>VXAU01001558.1:6077-135989 GCA_013399695.1 Formicarius rufipectus | reverse complement strand
GGCGAGCAGGGCGCGACCCACGTGACCCGCCCCGCCTGGCCCCGCCCCCCGCGCCAGCCAATCGGGAGCGAGCGGGGCGGGCGGGGGAGGGTGGCGCGCGCTGTTCCCTGGAAAGCCTTGGGAAGGAGGGAAGGAAGGAAAGAAAGAAGGAAGGAAGGAAGGAAGGAGGAAGGGAGGGAGGGAGAGGGGGGGATGTGGCCTCAGTGGAGGGAGGTGCGGACGGGATTCTGTGGGCAGAGCTGGGGGTTGTGCGCTTGGCCTTGCCGAGGCGAGGGAGGGCTCTGCTGGCGTTCCCCGGCGCTCTGAGGGTGCCTCGCCTCAGCGCCCAGCCGGGAGCACAGGCACCCGCACTTCTTTGCCTGTGGCATGAGGGGCACAGTGGCTCTTTGGTGGCAGCCACCCTTCGTCCGAGGGCTTTGGTCTCCGTGGGTTTGATGAGGGCCGTCTGTATTTGGTCTGTGTTCCTGAGCTGTGTGGGTGTGCCAGCCCTGCAGCTTCCACTGCCCACAGCAGTGTGGGGCACCAGGAGCCAGGCCTGCCCCACACAGAGTGGTCTGGGTGGGAAGGGACCCACAGGGATCATCCAAGTCCAGCTCTTAAGTGAATGGCCCGTACAGGGAATTGAACCCGTGACCTTGGTGTTACTGGCACCAAGTTTTAACCAGCTGGGCCGATCCCAGGGTCACACATCTGTGCTGGGGCTCCCAGAAGCATCCCTGCTGGTGTGCGGGCTCTGTCTCCTCTGCGTGCACATCTGGCTGCCCACGTGCCCAATCACACAAACAAAAGGGCTGTCCTTCATGGTACAGCTAAAAATGTGCCTTCACAGTACTGGTGCCAAGTCACACCACTGTGGGAAGGCCCTTGCTGGCGTCCTGAAGCTGCAGGCAAAGTTTAATTGGGATATTTGCCTTGTTTCAGGGTAGATGAGACCATCGGGTGAAGACCCTTGGGAGACTTGCTGCAGTAAAAGGTAGTGTTGTGTTTGGGGCTCACACCTCGTGGCCTTCCTGAGACCTGATTTTATGACAATGAGGGAAGCCCACTGGAATTCACCCAACAAAGTGTTAGCAGATAAAGGGAAACATTTTTTCCTCTGTGTTTTGTAGCAGAGCTATGAAGTTTTAATAATTTCACCGGTTCTGTCGCTCTAATAATAAGCTTGCATGAAGAGTTTGGTAAGTAACTTACTTCTGCTTTGTGTAACTTGTGTTGGCTGGCAAAGAAGCTATCTTTTGAGTATGCAGATAAACCATTTCTCTTGCCTTGCACTGGAAGTTGTTGCCATTACAAGAATGCTGCTCTGTGTTGTGCTTCCATCTGTCATTTAAATAGAGGGCTATTTTCCATTCATTCATCCCCTGCAAATCTAGCCATGTTTAAAAGTAATTTGTGGCACAGCCCTGGATGTTGTATGGAAAAGGAATGTTAATGCTGGATGTTCTATATCAGAAAACTGTGTAATGCTTCTGAATTGCTGAGGTCTATATGTGAGTATTGTAAGATCAGAGCACTGCTTAAAGGAAAGAAAGGTAGGGGAAGTTATGCAGTAAAAGAAAATGATAGGTGAAAGCAGTTTATTTTGAAGTGAAAAAGATAAAAGAAATTCCTCTGGGTAAGGAGGAGGGAGGGTTGGTGGAAAGTGCTTGTTGGAAAGTGAGGATCTTGTTAAATACAGATGTGAATTGCTCTACTTACAAATCCTTCATATTTAAGTAAACATTAGGAGCCATCATTTCTACAGGAGTATTCAGCAGTGAGTTGGAAAAAAAAAAGGATGAAGAAACTTTAGGGAAAATACTTTTTAGAAAAGCAATTGTCTGATTTTTAAGATTTATTAGTTCAACGAATTTGATGTAAAGCTGGGATAGAATTGTATAAATTTATTCATTTGGAAAGAATGTTAATAGGAATTTATGTGCTGCATTAAGAGGAAACAGCAAATTCTGAATGGCGTTATTTGTTATGGCAACTTTCAAGGACCAGTTTTCGTTTTAAAGATATATCAAGTTTGTCAAAATCAGAGATTATGTTCTTCATTGATAAGGTTTTTCCACTGCACTATTTCTTGGCCTCACTGAATAAAACAAAAGCAGCTAATTAGGAGCACTGGTTAAGCTTAAGCTGGGTGTAGAGCAAGTGGCGAAAGGGTGGGATGGAAAATACTGTTCTGTGTTAGCTTACTTAACCTGAAAAAGTCTACATTTAATGAAGCCTGCCAGTACACTTGCTTATCTCCTCCTCCTCAAGGAGCTGGTTCAATATGGTTGGATAAGATAAGGTCAGGCTTTGCCATGATGCAGTGGGTAAGTCTCAGCTACTCCTTAAGATGATCTAGAACTACAGTCATTAGACGACATAGATGAATTTATAGAACTCTTCTTAAATATCTGTCCAAAAAGTTGGTGGTCTTGTTTACATTAAAAAAAAAAAATTAAAGAAAACCAACCAAAACCAAAACAAAGCAAATGGGGTTTCATATCTTAAAACCTGCATTGAATTGAGGTGCTGTTTGCAAAAGTCCCAAAGAGATCCAGAAAGACAAGGTTAGAGGATCTGTTTCAAGTGTGCAAACACAAACTCCCTTTAAGCTGTGCTGAAAAGCATGTTTTCTTCTTCAGCAAGAATTGATAAGCTTAATAAGAATTGCTAGTACTTAACCAGTACTGTCTGGCAAAATGTTTTGTCTTTGTTCTGGCAAAGATACTGTTGTGCTGGAGTCTCTGAGCAGGAGTGAAAGAGCTAAAAGATGCATGCTAAAAAAAAGATGCTAAAAGGTGTAAACACTGTGGAAGCTGCCTTATAGCTGGATCTTGCTTCCAGCCATGCCAGGAGGGTATGAAGGGGGTTGGAGGTGTTGTGTGCCATAGGCAAAATATCAAAGCAGCACTGAGGCTGTACTAGTTGAGACATGAAGTCCAACGAGACGTTTGCCACCTGGTTTTTATAAATAGTAAGATGAATACTTGTCCAAGTGCAGAAAATAAGTGATTGGGGCTAACATGTGCAATACACTAGCAAACCTATACTAAAAAGGCACTAGGAAATGCCTTCAGGGTTTTATGTCCACTTCTGTAGCCAATGTAATATCTTCTTCAGCTGCCAGAAATTATAGATTCAACCTATAATCAAACTTCATTGGCATTCGAAGTAGTTACAAAGATTGTGAACATGAAATTACAGCTGTGCTTCTTCCTCTTTCATAGTATGCATTATCAGTTCCAGTGATCTGGTTTTACTGACAGCAGGGCTTGCAGCTTATGAAAGCTGCATATTTAGATAAATTGCTCTCCCTATTTTACTGCACTTGGTTTTTCTGGAGTTGTTTTCAGTCTGGTGGGTTATTGTGAGTGAAAACGGCTCATAAAATTATGCAATTGAAGGCATAGCATTAGGCATGCAGGGTCACATTAATGTGTTTTCATCTTTTTGTAGTATCACTTGAACTTGAAAATGCACTTCTGACCTTTCCTCTGCTGCCGAGAATATTGCTGTATCATCACCTAATGTGAAATCTGAACAACTTCTCGGCACTAGAGTGATGCTAAGAGACTGGAAAGCATCAAGCAAGAATAAAAATTGCAAGACAGTTAGAACTATGCTGTTAGCATGGCAAAAGCCTCTCAGTCTCGATGGTGAATGATGAGGAAGAACTATTAGAAAAAGGCCCATCGTGCAATGGCATTTTTTCTGTAATTTAGCAGTTTGTCAGGGAGCAGAGGAGCACATCAGAGAAATGGGTGATAAAAATTAAGCATTTGTGTTTAAAACTTTTTAAATGCCTACAGTGGGGAAGCCTAGAAGGTGTGGAGTCAGAGGAGGAATGCTATTCTAGATTTGTAATAGCTCAGGTTTCTCTGACTAGGGGAGATTATTGTCTGATACAAGGACCAGGTGTGATGATAGCAAATGTGACAACATGTGTTGACACTCTGGAGAGAGAGGATGTCACCCAGAGGGACCTTGACAGGCTTAGGAGGTGGGCCTCCTCAAGTTCAGAAGGCCATGTGCAAGATCCTGCATCTGGGTCAGGGAAATCCCGAGCACAAGTACAGGCTGGGTAGAGAATGGATTGAGAGAAGCCCTGAGGAGAAGAACTTGGGATGTTGGTGGATGTGAAGCTTGATGTGACCTGGCAATGTGCACCTGCAGCCCAGAGAGCCAAAGGTATCCTGGGCTGGATCAAAAACCAGAGTGAGCAGCAGGTTGAGGGAGGGGGTTCTTCACTTCTACTGTGGTGAGATCCCACCTGGAGTGCTGCTTTGGAGTCCTCCTCATCCAAAAGAAGAAACTCTTGTTGGAACAAGTGCAGAGAAGGCTCCAAAGATGCTCAGAGGGCTGGAGAACCTCTGCTGTGGAGACAGGATATGAAAACTGGAGTTATTCAGCCTGGAGAAGAGAAGGCTCTGAGGAGACTTTGGAGTCACTTCCAGTACCAAAAGGGGCTACAGAGGAGTTGGAGAGGGCACATAGAGGTGGGGAAATGGTTTTAAACTGAAGGAGGAGAGACTTAAATTAGAGGTTAGGAGGGAGTTCTTTACTCAGAAGTTACCAAGACACTGGATGCTTAGGGAAGAAACAACATTAATTTTCATGTATAATGTGGCATCAGTAGCAGACAGTATTACAACAGACAACTTTCAAAAAAAAGAACCCTACAAAACCCCAGGTGTTAACACAATACTGCTGAAATTAGATTTGGATTAGAAATTAGCTATATCTAGTCTTGAGGGTATCAGCCTGATTGACTTTTTGATCTAAGTTGGTTTCTAGTTTCAGAGATGAAACATCATTTTCATTTTGTTGTGTTTTGGTGGTGGTGGTGGTTTTATTTGTTTGTGAAATACTTCAAGAACTGAAGTACCACAAAACCAAAGCACCACATTTGAACTGTTTCAAGTCAATAACAGGAAACTTTTTTCTTAAATATAACTAGAATAAATTCTATAGACCATTTTGTGTGTCTCTATACATATATTAAACTTAGTTTATATAGTAGGTTATATGCACAACATTTTTGTTTTTATTTTTAGGAATGTATATATGGTATTGTATGAACTCCCAGCTCTATCAGCATGCCAGTTACAAGCTGTTCTCTTCTGTTCTTGCACAAAATCTCCTTGTTTTACTGTCTCCATCTTGTTGTCTCTGAAACTGTACTCAAGACTTCCTAGGCTCCTTTTGCCAGCAGCCCTCATTTTACTGTGTAAGAGACAAGGGTGGTCTGCAAATGAATGACAGCAGCTGTGGAATGTGACACAGATAATGCTTTTTGGTTTTCTATGGGTTTTTTTTGGTGGGTTTTTTGGTCTGTTTGTTTGGTTTGGTGTTTTGTTTCTTTGTTTGTTTTTTTCATCTCAGCAATAAGGACGAACCCTTGCCCTAAGATAAAAGAAGACAGGGTTTCCTATGAGGGCAGAAAGATTTGACTCTGGTGTCATTTAAAATCTCATTTCAAAGGTCATGTTTGTGCTTTAAATGAAATGTGAGACTGAATCTTATGCTCTGCCAGATAACAACAGTAGTGATACAAGTGCTTCCTTTGGACTCTGCAGGTCAGGGCTGGCAGTAGGTAATGTGGGGCTGTGGTGTGGTGGTGCCCAGGGCTTTGCAGGGGGGAAGGACAGTGGTGTTTTCAGTGACATATATGAGCACTATAGGCCCCACAGGGGAAGAAATATGTTCCTTATTGTCCATTGGATCTCTGTACTTCCAGACTCAACATTTCTTGAAGAGTGACTGTATTGAACATACTGATATGGAGAAAGTTAGTGGGACAAATCTAGTGGGGAAAAAGTTGCCTTTTTCTGTCCTCTAACTTAAATTTCTCCTCCATTTGTCCCCCATACACCTAATAGCACAGAAATGTGTTTAAGTTTCAGTTATTGACATAAAATTGCCTAAAAGTACACAATGTGACTGATATTTCTTCCTGTTTATTAGGTTGGTATCAATTCCCATGCAGTAATCTCAGATTTACTGCACTGTTCCTGGAAATGAGTCTCTTTCTTGTGAGCAAAGCTCAGCCTGAGAAGTTGAGGGTGTCCTTGCCTTAAACCACTGTATTATATGTGGCTACAGCATTTTCACTCTACTATACCTGTTCCTGCACCCCTATCTGCTTTCTGTACTCCCTCTGGCCCTTGTCTAAACTTTCACTGAGCTAGAATAGTTCTCTGTCAGAATCTGTGGACGGTTTTGTTTATCTTGGGTTTTGTTTTGTTAGTTTGTTTTTAATCAGGTTAGTCCTGTGTTGCGTCAGTGGGCTGAAACAATGGAAATTCAGGCTGGATGGATGGTAGAGCTGTCTCAGTAGGAGTGGGGACATCAGCAGCTACAGGGGAAGTTCTTGCTGTGACAATGGAGCTGTAGAAAGAACAGCTGAAGCAGATGTATCACTCGAGGTTTAAAGCAGGGATAGCTGTCGGTGAGCAACCTTGAAGTGGACTTCTGAGGGAAAATGGGAGAACGTGCCACTTACTTTACACCTACTCTGTATTCTTGTCTCTGTCATGCTCAGCCAATACTTGGTGTAAGGAAAGAGTGCCTATTCTGCCCACAGCATTGGAAATACCCAAAAAGGAGGGGGTTTTTTGTTTGTTTTTTAAGGCTAACAAGATACAAACCAAGAAAGCCTTTGGAACAATTCTGACTCTCATTCTCCGTGCTGGGAGGAAGAAAGAACTCACATTTCTGAACTTCTGAAGATAGATACAGGTGTATGTAACTTCAAAGATGACAACACCCTTTGCTGAGTCTGACAGCTCTTCTCAGTGGCTGTCTCTGTGTGAAGCTGTTCACAAGTTTGCCACTCACGTTTCAGTCAAAACCTCAAAACTTAAAGAGCAACCACTATGAAAATGCAAGATCAGTGATAAAAATTAAGTGCTGCACAGCTGAACAACGTGTAAGATTTGTGTAACAGCAGCAGAAACTGTTTTATCAGGTTCACCCAAGACATGTATAGAGAAACTTTTGAAACAGTACAAAATCTTCTGGAGCATTGGCTGGATTTCTCACAAAAAAAAAAGAAAAAGAGTACTAGGACTAACAGTAGCAAAATAAAAGCTGCATAGGCTGTAACTGGTGTGAGGTAGTGAGAACTCAAAAGTGAGCTGCTTGTTTGTTGGTGGGAATGCTCTTTTTTGTGAATCACAGAATAGCACTGAGAACCTCCCCCAGCTGCTCTAAGCCTTGAGCCCAAAAGATGTCAAGGTGTCCTGATTCCCAGCCTGTGTGCCAGGCCAGTGCAGATAAAACTGCAGACAGACAGATGACTGATTAACCAAAGTGTGGGAGGCTCTGTTTTGCTGGCACTGGCAGCTCTGCCAGTGAAATTGCAGCCACAAAACTCAGCTGCTGTTCCCAATCTAGGGAAACTGCTGGTTGATGGAAAAAAGCACAGAAGGGCAAAACCTCTGTGCTGTTTTACAGCTCCTCCTTTAGGGATCTGCCGCTCCTGAGAAGTCAGAGGAAATAAGGATTAGAATAGTCCATGGGGAAGGCTCCTGGTGAGGAAGAGCTGTGCTGCAGTCCCAGGATGGGGCTGGTAATCCTGGACCCAGACCAGCACTCCACAAACTGCAGCATTTTCACTATGGGTGCTACAGGCAGGAAAGGGGGCACTGTTTTAGGTGCTGTCATCAGTCACTTGAATACATTAGTTACATGAATTACTCTAGAAGGCCATCAGAGCAGAAAGTATCTTTTTGTTGCACCTTGCATTTCTCTGGGATGTAGAAAACCTCTCTCATTTGCAGGGAGGTAATCTGAAGCACCTACCACTTTTGTGAGCAATTGCCTTGGGCTTAGGCTGTGTTGCAGAGAGGTGTGCTGCTCCATAAACAGCACCCACCTAATCCCAAGGTGAAAAAGGATTTGCCTTTAAATTCTGATGGTGTTGAATTATGGCCAGTTATGCACTGTATTACAGAACTTCCATATTTTTCAAGTGCAAATAAGTGTGTAGCATGAGGAGTAAAGAGAGAGCAGGGAAATGATCCCTTAGTGTCAATGGCAAGCCTGCGGTGTTCCCCTGCTCTCTTCCAGAGCAAGATGCAGCTATAATTATTTCTGCTATTTTCCTTCAAAGTATTGTTCCACAAATAGTTACAGCCCTTAAAAATTGAACCAGTTTTTAACATTAATAAAACAAACCAGAGTTCTGGTATCCTGGGAGCTCAGAACATGAGCTATATTAAAGGGTAATACAAAACTCAAAAGACCTTTTTTGGAGACTAAACATTCACTTCTGTTCACTGGAATTAGAATTACAGAACGGTTTGGATTGGAGGGAAGCTTTAAAGAACATAAAATCATCCCATGGTTTCTACTGGAAGGGACCTTTGAAGATCACCTAGTCCTGCCATGGGCAGGGTCACCTTCCACTAGACCAGATTAGTCAGAGCCTCATCCAGTCTGTTCTTGAACACTTCCAGGGATAGGGCATCTGCAGCTTTTCCAGACAGTTTGGTCCAGTGCCTCACCACCTTCATCATAAAAAGCTTTCTCTTTTTGTCCAATCTAAATCTGCTCCCTCTGAGTTTAAAACCATTACTCTATGCCCTGTCAATACAGGCCCTGGTAAAAGGTCTCTCTTCATGTTTTTCATAAGCCCCCTTTAAGCATTGAAAGGCTACAATGAGGTATTTTAGATTAATGAATGCTGAGAATCAAACAACAGAAACAAGTGTGAACACTCAGTGGATTTCTCTTTCTGAGGACTGTGTGCACACAGTCAAAATATGTGAAGATTCTTAAATGCTGACTGAAACAAGGAGTCTTTGAGGGAATGGGTGTTAAAAGTACCTGCAAAATCCTATTCTTTTGTCCAGGGATGGAATTACTGGGAGGATTTTGAATGGAGTGGGCTGATTCTGAGACAGCAGACTGCCTTGCCTCAAAAACTGTTAGGTTAGTTTTCTAGTTCCTTTATCCCCTGGACCTTCTGCAAAGGACAGTGAACCAAGCCAAAGATCAGGCTGATTTCAGTCAAAGTACTTGAGAAGACAGTAAATGAACCAGGGTTTGACATATTCTGAAGTGGAATTTGTGACTTGTGCATAGGGATTATCACCCCCAGCTGTGAAGTAAAGCTTATTTATTTTGAACTTTCTAGAGGGCCAAGGGGGAAAGTACAACTAAAGCAGGAAAGGAAAAGCAGCAGTCACAGGAAAAAAAAAAAAAAGAGAGAGAGAGAAATTCCTTGAAAAAATACACATTGGGAAAGGTTATAGTTTAAATCCAAAGCAAGGGGAACTGACCTTAATATGTTGTGACTATACAGTCACTTATTTCCTGTTTATTTCTGTTTCCTTTGTTTTGCAACATGCTCCAGACCTTTAACATTTTCTAATTTAAATGAAGAGTTAGGGTTTGTTTTGTCAAATAACTTCACACACTGTAGATGTTTTGTATTCAGAATATTCTTCTTGATTCAATAAGGAAAGCATTTGTCAAACTACTGTAGAGACAAAACAAAGGTGTCTTTTTTTTTTCCAACTCATGCACTTGCACAAAATGACTGCACTGCTTAGAGATGGTTTTATATTTATTAACTGAGTTACAGCACTTTTTTAAAAAATTGTTTTAAAGTTACAGACTATGGAGTTGTAAAAGTTTGATTGGCAGCACCTCTTTCCCCCTTGTGTGTTCAAAAGACCAATCTTGTGCTGCAGGCTTTCCCTCAGAAGTGGCACATGAGCTGTCCCTCTCCTGACCTGAGCATGCACCCCATGTCCTAGGTCATCAAGGTCCTGTTTGCACCACTGGGAAGGTCGGAGGGTGAGATGGTGCACAGATCCCGAAAAGAAAATCCTAAGAACAAGTGGCATAATAGATATTTTAATACCATAGAATAAAAATAGGAATACAGATAGCCAGTAAATACTGCATCCCTTCAAGTGCTGGGAATGTGGCTTGCAAACAGCATGGGACAGACTCCAGATGGGTTTTCCCATGGCCTGCTCTGCAGATCCTGTACATGGAAAGGCTCTGCCTCCCCACCACACCATGGTGTGTAATAAACAAAACCAGGTATTTTCCCCTGACAGCCTGGACTGTTCCCTCTGTCAGAACACCCACCAGTGCACAGCACAGGCTGCCACTGAGGACTCCAGCAGATTCCCTTGCAGTGGGAATTCGTGCTAACATAGGAACTCATAAAGGCCTCCATCCAATGCCTGGCAGGGCAGACCTGGTCTGTTCATGGTCACTAACTCTTCAAATAAAATGTCCCAATACAGATCCCAAAGACCCTTGCCACTTTATCAATATAGTCCAAAACCAGTGTGTGGACTCAGAAAGTAGGAAAATATAATGCTGCCCAGCCAAGTAAACCTTGATTTTCTCAGGGTATGGAGCAAAAGGAAACAAGCATGGCAAAAAATAAAAAGCAAAACTTTGACTAGCTGAGAAGATAGCAGGGAAGGTGACTTGCACAGAATAACACTGAGCTCCTGCCAAACTTTATGCCCTGGGTGACACTGTCACCTTTATTTGCCCAGTCACAGATAGGTTACAACCTCAGCTTGCGGACAGCAGCTGTGTTTAAAAATAGCACCATGGCTTTGCACTGAGAACAGTTTTGCTTGTAAGCTCAGGAAGCAGTGAAGCCTTGTGACTCATAGCTATCCTGACTTCACTATCTGCCTGTTTGTAAACATTATTCACTAGCTCTAATATCATACTTTATTTACTCTGCATCTTATTTCAGGGCTTCTTCCTCCAGCCCTTAATTGTATTGTAATCCTTGTGTTCAGTAGGACTGATGGCACAGTGGAAGATTATTCATGTGAATAAATTATTACCTGGAAAGCATGTGTGCATGTCCCCTGCAAGTACTCCAGTCAGCTGTGCCCAATACAAGAACCAATTAGTTATTTGCTGAAGGCCTGATCCAGCATCTGTGTCTATCACTGAGCACATGTTGACTTCAATATGCTTTAGTTTAGGCTTTAAATACTGAGGTTTCTCAACCTCTGACACCTTAGTGACTCCACATTGAATGTCTCTTCAGTGGAGGACAAGAGTTGGGAACACTGTAGAGATAGTACCCACAGCTGCCATGGGAGAAAGGAACCAGTCCTCCCTCTTTCAAGGTCAGCAAGACCTTCAAGGCCAATATAAGTGCTTATTTTCTTCGAATTTAGCATGTTTCTAGTGTTTTGATGAATCCAGGACCTTCATTCCTAAGTGGTAGCAATTCTCAGGGTGGTCACACCACCCCATGGCCCATGTTTGTTCACACAGGGCTATTGTTTATCCACAAACACTCTTTCTCCTTAATACCTCAAACAGACCTGATGCTATATTGGTAAGGACCCATGATACATGAGACATAAGAACATGGAGCCATTTGTCTGCTTTCTCATGTTTTTTGTGGAGGAGTTCTGGGGCAGGTCCTGCAGCTCTGTTCTCCAAGGAGTCCTGCCGTAGGTGACAGACTTACCTGGCAGAAAGCCTGGCTTCATAAAGCATCCTTTCCCCAGGAAGCAGTTTGAGAGGTGAGGCTGCAGCTTTTCCATTGGCAGTTTCAAATAATTTGATCAATACTGGTCTGACATAATGCCAGGGTGAAGTGCAGAAGTGTCAGGTGAACATATTCCTTTGATGCTGGAGTTTGAAAAACCATTGAATACTGAGTGTTCCCATCACCAGCTTCACACAAAGCTTGCCAACCAGACTCGCTCAGCAACAACAAAATGTGACCTTCTACAATGGCAAAATACAAATCCTTCCCTTGAGCCCCACACTGCTAATCACATCAGTAAACCCCACACACTGGAGGCAAAGCCTTCAGCTCTGTCACCTTGACTTCATGCTGCCCATTTCTTTCTCCTCCTCCCCACAGGGTGTCTGTTTTGTCTGCGCTGTGCTACACACCTCACTGGGAGCCAACCCCACCCAAGAGAAGAGCAGCTCGACCAGGGAAGATGGGAAGAAAATGGAGAGGAAACTAAGGTAATCAGGCTGAAGTGTGTCAGAGTATTTGGCACATTGAGCTATCTTCAAGGTTTTTACAGGTTAAAGCAGCCATTCTCCATCTGTCCTGGGCAATGGCTGGACAATGTCACGAGCTAAGTTCTAAGTGACCC
Organism: Formicarius rufipectus; assembly: GCA_013399695.1. Classification (NCBI taxonomy): domain Eukaryota; kingdom Metazoa; phylum Chordata; class Aves; order Passeriformes; family Formicariidae; genus Formicarius; species Formicarius rufipectus. Next base: position 123,894 of record VXAU01001558.1, on the reverse strand, counting down.
TGCTGGAGCAGGGGCTGGCCCAGATGACTTCCAGAGGTCCCTTCTCACCTCTACCCCTCTGTGATTGTGTGATCTCAGAGTCAGCTAGTGCAGATTTCTCTTTGCAGAAGAAAACTCCCAGTTGGTTCATTAAGTCAGAGAAGCAGGTTTTTTCTCATCTGTGCTCATAATACCGTCAGGGAATGTGTTTGGGAAGTAAGAACATGCAGGAAACAGGATGTCGAGCTCTGCCGCACCAGCTTCAATATTTTATGCAATGACTTGGTGGTACAGGTTCTGAGGAGACAGAGGAATTAATTCAGGATTAATATGTTATGGCAAAGGTAGAGGAATTAACCTCAGAATGAGGCTCAGGACTGGCTGCATCTGGAAAAGCAGGTAAAATTAAATTGCTGTGTCTTTTCCAGGACACGAGAAGGATGTAAGAAATGGCTGTGTGTAGCAGCATAATGCTAACACTAACATAAGCCAGGTTATTAATTATTAATCTGGAAAATAGAAACGATACATTCCTTTTTAGATCTTTGGGTGCTTCATATCTCAGTGTGCAAGGAGAGAGATATGAACTGCTTTATGAACAGTAACGTACCACTTTTACTGCAAGAGGAAGTCATTATCATTGTTTACATCACACATTGCCTTGCAACTGTTGTGTTAAGAGAACAAGTCCTAGGATAATCAGTGTTTTATAGCTGTGTTTTTTTCCTTCCAAATGTCTAGTCATTTTGTGTCCTATTTCTCATGGTGTGATCATGTCTTGCACAACGGCAATAAAGATAAGCTTTAGGTAAATAATAAGATCTATCTGTAAGACAAAATCTTAAAATTGGGAATTAGGTGAAGAGTTCATGAGAGCGGAGAGTTTGGAAGGAGCCGTATTTGTCTTCAATCACAGTCACATTGCAAAGAATAGACATGACTTTATGATTCTCCCAGACAAAACACCACATCATATTTTGCACTTTTAACAACAACAGTATCTTGGATAAGGACAGCAAAGGAAGCATGGGGTATGAAGGCTGACTTGAGAATAGTGTTCTCGTTACTGTGCCCTGTGGGCTTAAGAAAAGCAACGAGGCACTGAGCTGTAGGCAGTAATGCCTCCCATGATGTGACAGGCAGACAGATGGGTGTCTCCATTGTTTCACAGAGACTTACAGATGGCCTTTGTGAAGACTTAGCACTACCTAATGTCCCAGGTGAGTTTAAATCCCAGTGCTGAGCACTATTTGACCCCAAGGTGATCTCTGCTCTGCAGCAATGCCATGGATTTTCCTAAGGAACTGCTCTTTTAAAATATGGTTTAGAAATACAAGCTCCTTTCCACTTAAGGAGATTGTATTTATACAACTTCTCAAAAAAACTGCCAGCAATTTTCTGTACAGAGGAGGAAGAATGAGTATTATAGCATTAGGACTTCAGTTACCAGTGGAAAAGGCTTAGCAAAGACAAAAATAAAGGAGTTGATTGCAAGTTTGTGGTTGTCAGTCCCAGAGGTGCTGCACAAAGACATTTTCCTTTGGTTACTGCCAGTAACAGGTACACACAAAGAACTGAGAAAATGGTGCTTGGTTTTAGGAGTCAGGTGTGTTGTCAGCACAAAATGCACAGCTTCAAATGCCAGGAGTCTTCTAATGCAACACTGGCAAGTTTCCTCAGTTTCAGGGAAACTGTTCTGATGGCCATCTAGGGGATGACCTCTGTCTTTTTAATCCCTAGTTCAGCTTATCTACTTACCGTGGTCTTTCTAATTTTACTACGTTGGCAATTATCTTGTTTGATCTCTTCAGTTCTTCCTCATACATCCAAAGCATGAAAGAGCATTTTCACAGTCAGAACATGTCACACTTTATTGGCACACTTTTTAAAGAACTAGTGAGGATCAGCACATGTTTTTTTTGCCAGTTTTATGGCACAGATCTATCCCAAAACAGATTCTTGCCTAAGTTTTGCTGTGCAGAAGTTGCTGGCTCAACACTGGCAAGCTCTGCTGAGTGCTAACCTGGTGTGAAACTTCTTGTGAGTGACAGGCATCTGGAGCACACCTGGGGAGGAACCTGCTGTGGGTGGCCAGCAATCCTCAAGAGAAACCATGCTTTGGTTTCTGGAAGCTGCTCCATGAATGCAAAGCCCAGCTCATTGTCAGCATGGACTCAAACTTTTCTGACATCAGCTGTGTCCCTGTAAGGTGCTCAGGGGGCCAGTTTCCACCAAGAAAGCTGGAAGAAAGTAGCCTCTATTTTGAGGAGATTATCTGCAAGAAATATTTGCAAGCTGAAGTACAGGATAGGGTGAAGCCAAGGCATGTATTCTTGTGACCCAGTTACCCTCCAGAAACCCAAGTAAGATAGAGAGGATTCTGGCTTCTAGCTACAAGAGAGCAGCTGAGCATTAACACATAGTAGCCTAATTAATTTATTCACCTGAAGGATAATTACTAGCAGTTGTTTACGTTTTTTTCTTCTTTTGCTGCAAAGTAACAGCCTAAGATTGGTGCTGATTTTAATTAAGTAGCCAATGGGAGGCTGGATGGGCTGAGGACAGATTTCATATAAAAGTTAATTATTGCTCTGACCTAGTTTGAAGTGTTGCTTGAGTGGAAATTAGGGGGAAGCTGACCTCGACCCATTATGGGTCTTTTAACACCCACATTACTGGTCATATAATGAGTTTTGCCACGTGGTCCACAGCACTTAAATTAGCAACCTAGAAGAATTTAGTGAACACATAAGAAATAAGTCATTTCCAAGGCAAACATAATTCCTTCTTTCTGAATACACCTGAGTTAGAAAAGATCCTTCTTTTTCAAATCAAGCACCTGTTTTATTGTGATGGGTGATGTGAGATGTGAGCTCTGCTGCTTTAATGAGACTGTAACTATCTCTGTGTTTCTTCCTTTTGTCTTCTCAGATCTGTTTTAATAATGCATGTCTCAGATTAGTAACTTTTGCCTTTATTTATTTTCCCATTACTGAAAATAAACACTTCAGGATCTTATTTAATCTTTTTGTTTCTTTGGGAAATAAAAGGTGATTTAACTTACCGATCATCTGTAAATTCTTCATGTAAAAGCAGATTTTTTTTTTGCTTATCTCTGAGAATCAGGGCCCTCTGTAATTCTTGCCTTAGGCCCATAGCAATTTATAATCACCAAATCACTTTTGCAAGCTGATGCCAATGAATGCAGGACATTGATTATTGCTTTATTATTCTTCATGGGCTGTGTTTTGCTTTGCATTGCCCTGTCTTGAGGAGTTACCATCTGAATGGGCAGAATAACCACATTGTGGCAGAACTGAGGTTTTAGTTCCCTCCAATTTCACAAGCAGGAGTCTGAGGCGCAAGGACATAACAATAATTTACCAAAGTCACAGCAGTGCAGGCAAACTATCTTAATCCTTTGCCCATTCCTCAGCATTACATAATCTTCCTCTCAGCTGGCAAAGTGCAGTTAAGATTATTGCAGTTAGAATGGCACACAAAGATACAGTTTTCAAATTCAGGTGAACTACAGCTTTGTAGCTCTTCTTTTCCATAAACAACTTCATCAAGGTGGTTGGGAGTCAGATCCTGTACCCAAATGTTGTGAAATATTGACTCACACAGCTAGCAGCTCTCTTTGAATCACCGATGCAAACTATTATCTGGCAGCTGAGCATCACTTCCTTGTTTAGGCATCACAGATAAGAGCTACACTTTACTGGGGAGCCTCACAACCTTTTCTAGGTCACTTCACAAAAAACACCATCAGATTCCTCCTCTGCAAATCACAGCCCAGTCCTAGGTGGGGAATATGTTTAAGCCTTTCTGAATTCCATTAAAATCTCTTTTGGTCAAGAAGACACCAAATACCTATTTTCTCTCTTTTTTTTTTTTTTTCTGCAGGAACATGTAAATAAGACATTCAAAGAACATCAGGGCTGGAAAAGATTAATGAGTTGTGGCCTTGTCTTTAGTGCCTGGTTTGGGTTGTGGAGAGAAGGAAGAGTCAGGTACCAGTATCTTAAGGAACTGATCAGTGTTTATATATAGCATTGGATGTGGGGGAGGCTTTAGCTTCTTGCTGCTGGGATTTTGTCCTAAATAAGGGACCAATGACTTTCAAAGAAGAGCCTAAAGGACTTTAGGTGCTGAGTCCTTGCAGGGAAGGTAGGCTGCCCACCTTCTGTTACCTATTTTGTTCTCATTTTAAGTATTGCTGCTGTTGCCTTTCCCCTTCTGTATTGAATATTCTACTATTTTATCTAGTTTTTCTATATTTCTTCCCTAAATTGAGATGCTCCTATTGCCTGTTCTGGCCCCCTTCACCCTTCTGCAGTGGGGGTGACTGAAGACCAAAGCTGTACTGAGCTGTACTGAGCTGTACAAAGCCTTGGTGCAAGCAGCTTCCTGCATGTGCTCCGGTATGCTGCAAGACCCCTGTCTTACATCTCTAGGGACGTGCTTGATTTCCATCAGTTCCTTCTCCCTGGGCTTTGGTTGCACAGGAGAAAAGGGCAGGGCCTTTTGTGGGGCCCAGCTGATCTCTTCTCACTATGGCTGTGCACACTAAGAAGGATTAGAAGTCCTGTGGGTCACCATGCCCCAGCCATGTCTCTACACCGGTACTAGTTGTTCTTATAGCTGTTGGTTGCCCTCAGAGGATTTGATTTATCTACATGAAGGAAACCAAGACGTGGTCTTGTTGGGCACCTTCACTTTGTGAGGAAGATTTTGCTGTGGCAACACCCTCAAAACAAGACACCTCTCACCTGTCAGGCAGGTGAACACACAGCTGAGACCTCTTCTTCATGGGACTGCTGATTTCCTACCTTACACATCCCATCTCTCCTCTTGGTTCCTGGCTGCACACCTTACACACTTCTCCTCCCCTCTTGAGAAAGGCAGCCCATGAGCTCTGTCACTGAAACCAGGGAACATTGAATGATGGTAATCATGCCCATATGGGCACTTCTTGAACAGTGGACCTTTGCCCTATGATGCTTGTTTGGGTTTAGCTCCAAACAGTCTCCTTTGGCACGTCCTTGCACCAGATTTCTCTGAAAATGGGTGAGTTAACCTTATCCTGGAAAGCAACATCCTTCAGTGATGCTTCTTGTCTTTATTACACACTTTGTATTTTTTGTTTACATGATGATGCTTGATGAACCTCTGAGCTCAAAGAAATACTATCTCCCATCCTTCTTCTCCGTAAAGGATGCAGGTAAACTGAAAGAGCAGCTGCTAAGAGATTCCTGGCAGAGAATCTTGCCCTTGGCACCCTGACTCAAGGCACATGATTGTGTAACACACCCACTTGTGTGGATGCTAAGTGGCTTGTTTGCAAATGCAGAGACTTCATCTGAAAGGTGCCAGGTGCTCTCAGCTATCCAACAGGATGTTGTTGGTGACCTCCTTTGTGAAAAATGTCCCATTGTTAGTGCCAGCAACAAAGTACTGGCAGGACCAAGAGGCAAAAGGACAATGTGATAGTATCCACCAGCCTCTTGAAGGGCATTTGAAAAGATGACAGAGCCAAACTCTTAATGGTACTGGCAGATGGTGTAGCCAGAAGCAAAGGTCACAAACTGTGGCTTGGGAGGTCTAAGTTGGATGCTGGGGAAAAAACTTCCTCATGGTAGAGATGTGCAGCCCTGGGGCAGATCACCAAAGGGGTTGGAGAACCTGCATCCTTGGAGGAGTTACAAGTTTCTGCTGGACAAAGCCACCACAGACCTGATCTAACACTGGCAATCATCCTCTTCTTAGCAGGAAGCTGGAATAGACAGAGACTTCCAGAGGTCATTTCTGACGACATTCATAGGATGACAGTCTCTCCTGTTGGCATTTGCCGTGGGAAGACCTAGGGCAGAGCCTGTGGATTTGTAACCACAAGTCTGACTGTGTAGTGGGAGGAAGGAAGAACCCAAATGGCAGCAGATTACCAGCTGGCCCCCAGGCAGCTCACATGCTGTTCCACCACCAAGCAACCTCTCTGGCATGTCTCTAGATACAGGGCAGGGGCAGGGACAGTTCCGTGGTTTGAAAACACTCCTTGCAGCATGGGAGGCACTAAAGCTACAAGCAGACAGACCAGGTATTTGCCTGTCATGGGGGCAGGGGGAGGAAGGAGCTAAAGAGCACCGTGGCCAGTGAGCCTGATTTTCTGTGCTAGGTAAAAACCAATGTAAAAGTCCAAGTGTTGGTTAAAACCAGTGATATGCTCCCTGTCCATATCTTATCCAAGTCTGTTCAGGATGAATGCACGTGTGCCTGCTTAGACTTTGTGCTGACACATAACATATTAACTTCCAAAGCTGCTTAAAGCTAATGACTGGAACAATTGAGAAACTGCAGTACCTCCAGATCCATATATCCCTGGATGTATGTAGCACGTAATTGAGCGACTATTCTGGACGTGATTTTGTCCAAAAATTGTATTCAAACGCATTTTTAAAAATAGCTAATACATCACTATGACTGCTAGTCTCTTTGGCCTTCAGTGTAATGAATCAGTGGTCAGTTATTTCTTGGCAGGGAAGTAAAAAGACTGTCTTGGGTCATATTTGAAATAAGACAGCACGTGCAACCTAAAAGCTAAATGAACAAGAGACCATGTAAACAACATCTCATTTAACTTTTTTTTTGTAGGGGGGGAAGGGGCAGGGAAGATGTAATTTAATTTAAAGCATGCTAGGCCTCTGAGGAACGAGTTGGAGCACTGCAGAAGCTGCATGTGTTACAAAGGAGGCAGTTGTATGCTAGTCCTTCATTTGGGAAGACTGAACTTTATTTGTCATTTTAAAGGCTTGCATAACACACACACAAAAAAAAAAAGTATTTTCAAAGGGAAAATTCAGATGAATCCTGCATCTTGGGAACTGGATGGGTAACTGTTATTAGTGCTAATGTAAAATCCACTTCACTCAGCATGATTCAGGGGCACCTAAATGTACCATTAGCACTCAAGTCTCAAATTAATGAATTAGTATCCATGCTTGTGCCGGATGAGGTAATATTTTTCCTGCTGAGAGATAGTTCTAGACAACAGGAACAAGGAACAGTCTCTGCATGGTGAATTTTTGTCTCTCTGTACACAAGGTAGGAAGGGCAAATTTGGTTTGCTGTTGGTATCAATTGATAGTCTTCAGTACAAAGAGTTTACTGTCTGTCTGCTGGAGTTGGTTGACTGTGGAAATCCATTTTTCCTTACTTGTTGGCACAATGCAGCAGCCTTTATAGCTTCTGGAGCAGGCAGCACTGCCAGTCAGCAGGAGCAGGTTGCCCTGTTTTGGCTTTCTCTGTGTGCTATTTCATCCCTGGCCATTTTAAGGCAGAAGGGGCAGATTTGTCTGTGCTCTGTCCCCTGTTCTACCTGTAACATTTCAGTTTTGGAGGTCAGATTTAGGCTGGCATTTTTAGCTGTGTCTCACACAGAAGAGAAGGCTTCTTCTCTTATTCTTCGCTTCTCCTCTTCTCTCTTTTCTCTTCTCTTCTCTTCTCTTCTCTTCTCTTCTCTTCTCTTCTCTTCTCTTCTCTTCTCTTCTCTTCTCTTCTCTTCACCGGATTTCCAAAGGGAACATTTTTCCCATCAACTCTCAGGGAGTTCCCAGCAGGGATATTCCAAGGATATTTTGCATTTTTGTGCTGCTTCATGTCTGGTTTAGTTGCCTTTCAGTTCCCAGTAGTTCCTTGGGTTTGTGATTACAGTCTCATTTAACATCCTTGGCTATGGAAACTTGTAGTAGTGCCAGGGGACTGCTAAGCAAATGCCAGTGCAGATTTAAGAGTGGGAGGGAAGCATCATAAGACATGATGTTTATGAGGAAAGTAAACCCAAAAGAGGAGAAAATGGATGAAGGCAGGATCTATCGCCAAGGGAGGATCTATTGCCAGAACATCTATAACATCTCTTGCCAGAACAATGGTCTTGCAAGAATCACGTAGCTGTTTTAATTTTAGTAAGATGCAACATACTGTGTTCCAAAGTGACAAGACTTCTTTCCAATCTATGGGAAGTTGCTGTTATTTAGTAGCTCCAGGTTCCCCTGATGGTGAGAGAGCAGTTGTTCTTTAGTTTCAGCAATAGATCCCACTAAAATATTAATTCTCCTGTTGTTCTAATTGCTGATTTAAAAGGTCAGATGGAGGTAAAAACATCTACTTGGTACTTCTAAGCCACAGACATGCATGGTTTGGCTGTGCCAGTTTTGCCATAGTAGGCACAACCTCTTAATGCAGTAGGGAGAGGGGCTGACTTGCTTTCTAAACAACATTGTGACACTGGACAGAAAGTCACAGACTTCCACGTGGCCAGAGCAGTAACTGGTCGACCTCTCTCACCTTCAAGTGACTGGAGCTGTTGTGTGTGCATCAAAACTCCAGGTAGAGAAGCTAACGAGTACTTCCCACCATATGATAAATGAATAAAGAAAGTTACAGGAGCTCTAATAAGAAGAAAGCACAGTACAAAAGTAAAAATGGACACTGTATAGAAACCATTCCAGTCCTTGCTTTTTACATTAAAAGTGTGAAACCCCTATGCCATTTACAGACACTTCAGCAGTGATTTGGAGGACTAAGTGTAGTTACTGGTTAGTTCCTCACTGGTCTTCAAAAATGCATTAAAAATGTCTTGGCTTGCTTGTCTGTACTGATGCTGCTATTTGGAATGTACTCTTGGCTTGAACCTTTCAGAGTTGTAGCCAAAATTGCTCTAGGCAGCATCTGCCCTGCAATGCTGGGCACCAAGTAACTTGTGTCAGAAGAACAGGACCAGCTGGAACTTCTGGGGTATAATCAAGCCTTTTTAGTTTTCTCTTTGGTGTAGTTGGGGGATAGTTTGTTGTTGGTTTTTTACAGAGATTCATTATTGATGCTGTTATTGTGCATTAGAAGCACTACTTGTGTACTTTTTTTTTCCTAGAAATGATTAGCAAAAAACTAATAAACTTATTTTTGTCAGGTTGAATAAGTGTATGTCTTACATAGAGATGTTCATCTGCTCCAACAGCCACTCAAAAAGAGGCAAACTTTCCTCCAAAATGTCTGCATTCCAGAAGTTCAGTATTTCTTCTCAGTTCATTCATCATGTGACTTGGAAACATTTGACTTTGATCTTCTGGCTTTGGGTGGTGAAAGCCTCAGTGACTGGCAGTGTGGTTTGGCCTCTATGTAACTTCCAGACAGAACTGTGGTGCAGAATAGGCAGAAGGCTGCTGTTTTCTCCACCCAGAAAGGATATTTCAGTGAATCTGAGCACTTGGGGACCAGCACAGTTCACAGAATCACAGAATATTTTGAGTTGGAAGGGACCTGCAAGGATCATCATGTCCAACTCTTAAGTGCATGGTCCATAGCAGGGAACAAACCCACAGCCTTGGTGTTATGAGCATCATGGCTTTAACTAACTGAGCTAATCTCAGGATTATCTCCACTGGGAGGAAAAATTGGTGGTAACAGCCTGATAGGCTTTTGTGGGCTTTTAAGAAACCAAGAGAGTACTATATGAACACACAGGGATTTCCTTTCCTCAGGAGCAGACAGACATGTCCTACTTCCCAGTTTTTTCTGATGCCCCTAAACACAAACACCCCAGACCCTCTGTTTATTGTTGGAGAGGAGTTGTGGCTTGACAGGTCCTGGACCTGCCATCCCTTGGTTTGAAGACCTGATCAAAGCAGAGAGACATGGCCAGTTCAGACTCATCAGGTTTCAGGCTGTGCTCATGGCTCTGCTATTTTTACCTCCAAGACTGGGGTAGAAAATAAAAATAAATTTTTTTTAATAAATAAATAAATAAATATATAAAAAGTGGTAACAGGTTAAAAAAACATTCAGCCTGTTGCTGTCTTAGGATCAGGGACTTGGTGGCAGAAACCTTCAGCAAAACATAAGGCTGTGCTACAGAGCACTTGCGATGCCTTCCTGGGCAAACAGAGGGTGACAAACTTTCTCATTCCCAATCAAGTGATCCCTCAGTAAAACCACAGTGGCATCCATGTCTAGGCACACTTCTCTTTCCTTTTCAGTATAATGAAAAGGCTATAGAAATTCCTCAGGCTGAAGAGCTGAGCACTGCATTTGGTCATGCTTCTTCCAAGTCTTTGCTGCATGAGCTTGACGAGGTTGCAGAAGAGCTGCCCTTGCAGAGTCAAGGCAGTGTGGAGCTGGGGAGCTCCTTGCAAGGTCTTATAGGGCCATCCATCTGAGCTGGGGGCGATGAGAAACTGGCAGGAATGACAGGAGGGAAAGTCAGTGCAAGTGGCTTGGGTGATGCTGAGAAGAGGTGGCTGGCACTGGGATGCTGGTCCAGCAAGTCACTGCAGTTGGTAGATGTCCATCAGAAAAATTCAGGTTTTATTAAGGGAATATAGGGTTCTCCCTGCTCCCCCTCCCCTGCTTTTTAAGGAAAAAGTTGCAAGTTTGAAGTTACAATTGAAAATATAAGAGGAATATTTGTCAGCATAACATAGCCCTGAAATACACTGCCAAATTTTATTTATTGCACCCTGGTTTTAAAAGTGCTGAGAGGCCGAAACTTGCAGATTGCATCACCCTTAGAAAAGAAGTCTCCACCCTGGGAATCTGCTCTGTTCTCAGAGTTATGTGAACCAGTGACTGAGCCACTGCAGTTTGAATTCTCTTTTTTCTTTTTTTTTTTTTTAATAAATTGGGGTTTTTTTGTTAGAGGTCTCTGTTCCCATGCCTGCCCAGGCCAAATTCTGCTTTCCAGTTAGTAAACAGATAACTGGTGTGATGTATCTGCAAAAAAACCCAGTGTTTAGTACTGAGAAATGTGAGCATCAAAAACTTCTAAGTAGGCAGCAAGCACTCTCTTAAAAATAGCTAATCTAAAATAAAAGATTAGTGAGGGAGCTCTCAAAAGTGGTTAAGGAGCTTACATCTGGAGACTAAGAACAGTGCTTTATCTGCAAATGTCTTTGCCTTTAGGCAATAAATAAGCCTTAGGCTGCAGGGCAGGCTCTCTTCTCTATCTGCTCACAAGCAGAGCCCAAGGCAATCTTAGTCTGATGCTTTTATCCAGGGAATTCAAGGTCCTCTTCAGCAGGTGCAGGAACACAGTGTATGAAATCGTGCTCCAGCAGGTCAGGCATCTTGTGGGGTTCTCCTGCCTCAGCCCAAATCCAAGGCTTTTGTATTCCTTCTCCCAAGCTGTGTGAGCACTGGGAATGGAAAAGCAGGCTGAGCAGCAGTGGGTATGTGCCAGCCCTGAAAGCTGCATGGCTCTTCCTACTCCTGAAGTTACTATAGGATGGGCTCTGTACTAGTGGGAGGTAGTACAGATAAGTGCAAGCAGAAGGACACTAGAGACATTAGCCTAAAGCAGCAACAAGGCTCCAATCTATTTAGACAAAAGAGCGTTGGCTTCAGTCTTTCAGTAGTAGTGGGGGCTTTTGGAGCTGTGAGGATTGAAATGGAAGGTAAGAATGATAGTTTGGTGTTCCTTCTGAGCTGGTCATGTAAATTTAAGGCACAATGGTATGTTCTCAATGTTGGTGATGCTGGATCAAGGCAGCTCATGTGACTACCCACCAGAAATCTGATGGCTGACACAGAATGATGGGAAGATCAGTTAATGCATTAATACATCACTCTGCCAGGTTTAGCTTTGCTTCCCTCTTGATCTCCAGGCTGGGGGACAATTTCCATTGCACTTCTACTCTGCTGACAACTCAGAAAAGGAAGGCTCAAATCCACTCTCTCACTGCTGAATAGCCCAAAGCAAAAAAGGTAGCAGAGAAGAGAAACCTTTTGTTCTGGTATAACTGCTAAGCCTCCCAGAGAAACCAGCAGGACTTTGTGAGCATTTCATAGCTCAGGAAAAAGTCCTGCCCTACCCAAGTGGACTATTGGAGAATAGCTGGAAGCCAATTAAGCATTTTCTTGACACTTTCCATCAGCAGCATCTCTGCAAAGAGTTACAGCTCAGCAGCGTCCCTCTTACATAGGAGCACTGATACATGCCTGGCTTTTGGTGGTCTTTAGTCTTTAGCAGTGACTCAGACAGAATGCAGTGATTCACAGTATACATTTCTTCTACAGAGGGCCAGACTTCATCTAGAAATTATGGGCAAATGTGTAACTACTTCCCAAAAAAAACCCAAAAGCCCCAAGGTGCCCCACCGTAGTGTATGGGAATCAGACTGTCCTTTCAGATGGAGAAACACCGAACAGGATCAGAATGGAGTCTCCATTTTCAGTTATAAAGATGCTCTCCTAGAATTGGTGTGCAAAATTAATACCAAAGCCATTGTCAAGTCTATGCCTTATAAGTGAGAACTCAATTAATGTAAAATGATATGCCCATAGCTGCAAAAACTAGTTAGAAGCTCCCTGAGGTTGTACAGTGGAGAGAATATCTCAGCTCTTAAGCACTTCTAATGGAGAAAAGTGCATAATTACTGCAATTGACACTTCTTGTTAGAACTCTGTACTGTGTCAGTGGGAGATCCAGAGGAGAAGCCAGACTACTTCCTGTTCTCCTGTGGCTCTTTACTTCAAGTGAGACTAGAAGCATCTTTTTGAAATTCCCTAAAGGCCCAACAGCATGAGAACATGACATATCCTTGGTGGATATTTCCATGTGTGTAGATGTATGTAGGCCCAGCTGTAACAATTTCCATCGGGATCCCAGGAGTATGTGAACTGGAAAATCAGACAAATCCCTTCCAGAATTAAAGGAGTCCAGTTGCTGGCTGATGTGTATGGTGACTAAAAAGCTGAGACTGTAGACCACTTTTTTCATAGTGCAGAAATAGGAATGAAAGGGGACAAACAGCAGAGGATAAACCAGTGTTAAAAGGGTTCTTTTGCCCCAAAGGGAGACTGAGACATGAGCCTGCATTAGTCCTGTCCTCTTAGTCCTGATGTCTCAGCTCTATGTGCTTCCTTCATCACGACTGCAACCACTGTGTCACAGCACAGGCAGAGCCATCAGGATGGGCAGAATCACTGGGCAGCAGGAATGCAAGACTGTGGGTGTGGAGACAAACAAGAGGTGAAGCCTGGAAGCAGGAAATACGATGCAAGTTAAGACAGACCAAAGTTGTGCTGAGTGCGTGATGAGAGCTCAGTTACAGTGTGCCTTGTGTGTCCTCGAGTCACATAATGCCTGTTTTATTTTTAGTGAGTTGTGATGCAGAAGGGCTCTTTGTAGGGAGGAAATGAAGCCCCACAGAGCCCTGTGTCTGCATCCACTGTGCTAAAAGCTTAGGCAGAACGAGAATAATAGTGTGAGTGTCCTCAAAAGCTTTCATTCAAGCAGCAGCAGATGCAAAGGAGGTGGCCCAAAAAGAACTGAGGTGACATCAATCAGAGTGCTAAAAGGCATGCTTCTGCGCACATTCCAGCTGAGCCTCTCAAAGGAGAGAGAGAGGGGATTTGGTACAGGGTTGTAGGAAAAAAAATTGGTTCCAGCTTGTACTGGAGTATCCCCAACATTCAAGCCTTTGCCAGAGAAACCTACTTTTTGAAGAGAGAGCGAGTTTCTCCTGAAATTACAAAATTCCAAGACATAATATTAATACATGAACTGGCTACCATGATTTCATGTTTAGTTTAGAAGTGACACCTTAAAAAGTCAGATACTACTGGCAATCCACAGCAAGAGATTCATTTAAAAAAAAAAAAGTCGCTTTACTGGCACGTAGTACCCCAGAAAATAACATTTGATCTTCAAAATTTCCTGTACCTCAGCATGTTGACTGCAGCAAGCAAAAGGCTTAAACTCCTAGTCACTGAAGGAGGAAGCAAAAAACATTACTTTTCTTATGGCCAGGGAAGAAAAGGCCAAGAATGTTTTTGAGTGCCTGGCTGACACACTTTTTTTAATGCAGATGACCACTTGCTGCTCATAGACTTTACCTGTCTTGAGCAGAAATACAGTGACCAGAATACAGATCATGAGGTTGGAGCAACTTGGTGGATGTCTACTTGACTATGCATGAGAAAGACAAGTAGGATAGCTTATATGTTGACCTTACTGTTAGCCAGGAGCCTGAATCAGCAGTAAGTTCTCTGTGATAGCTCAGTCCAAACTCTGCAAGGCATTAGCCCTGCAGTTATTGCTGCTTGGAGATAGGAATGACAGGGGTAGGAGGGGTATTTTAGTTTAAGTGGAACTGACCCTTTAGAGGGAGGTTTGCTGGTTTGAATGTGATTGCCTTTGATGTGGCAAAACATGAAACACACAATGTTTTCTGATGTGGTCCCAAAAACTTTGGCAGATTTGGAGGGACTATAATACTGTTCATCTGATCAGCTAACACAGCTGGATAAATGAGTGAATTTTAAGGTAACAGCCCCTTTTTCTTTTCTTTTTTTTTTTTTTTTTGGAGGAGTACACAGGTATGTTTTGGGGTTTTTTTTTCCCAGGTAAGCAAGTATATTCCCCCAAGTATGTTAACCTGGGTCTGGCCTTGGTAGGAATCAGGGTGGATAACACAGCTTTTATGTCTTTTGCCTCTGCAGCTGAGCTGCACTTTCCATTCTTTATATGGTGTGCACACAAAGGACACAGCTATAGGTGAAGGAGTGATGATCATGCAAAAAGTCACTTGAGAATGCCAAGAGTCTTGCCCTTTATGGGCTAGCAGGGTAATGGAAAAGAGCTTTTCTTCCAGCCTTCCTCTGCATTTTGCTAGTTGCAGTGTCACCAGCAAACCTTACTGGTCTGGAAGGAGTGGAGATGAGTGGCTGTTTCTCGTCTCAAGGGTTTGAAGAGCTGTTTCTCACAGTGGCTTGCCTGAAGCCTTTACACACTCATTCCTGGGGTAACCGCAAGAGGCTTTTCCAGAGCAAAGGCCACTAAAGCACCATCTGCGATGCTTTGGGAGAACTTCAGAATGGGAATCCAGTACAGCCTAATCCTCCATCTCTTTTAGTAATAGTGTCTAGAGCTGAGAAGTTAAATGCATGCAAATAATAGTTTTAAATATACTGATGTTCTTTCTTGATTTCAGTTTTGAGAACAAGGGACGAGTTCGTTGTGAGGAATGAACTCAATGCACTGAAGTATACAGATGAGAAACTTTGGTTTAATCATTTCTGTTAATCAAATAATTTTTGTAAATTCAACAGTGAGAAAATCAATCTTGTTCATGTTTCCTCCAGGCCACTGCCAGGATTAACTTCTATTCAGCTGTTATTTTGTTTTCATGTATTAAATTAACTTCTAAATATAGCGAAAGAAAGAAGTAAGTAGAGTTGCGTCTCTGTGGTGTGGTGGTGGGAAAGGCTTGAAAAGACATGAACTTGCAAACTCTGCTGTTTGTGAAGACAGACTTTTTTTCTCCATGTTATGTATTAAATATTTAAGATGGAAAGCTGGCAGATACACAGGAGCTTCAGTGACATGCAACTGCACAGCCTGAGACTGGCCCTGAGGCTGTCAACACACCGAAAACTCCCATTGCGACATTGCTGCAAGAATCAGAAAGTGTATTTCCTTTTCCCCACGTGTGACTTCTCAGTATTTTGATCTTTGGTAAATGTCAAGTGTGGGGTTTACTTCTGCATTTCCTGGCTCTCATGTACCTTCTTCTTTAACCTAATTCAGACATGACTGCTGGTGTAGTTTTATCCTGTGCTAATATTAACACACTGATAAAAAAGAGTGTAGTACGCACATAGAGACTTGCCCTAAATACTGTAGGCAAGCCTAATCTGTTTGCTGACAATGCAGTTCATAAGGGATAAAGGTAAAGAGTGTAGGTTACAATGGCAGGGTGTGGTTCAGGGAAGTGCACTGCTCTATTAAGAGATGCAGGACTTCATTCTGGTGAGGGAAAGGAGGGAAATGAAGTAGGTTCAAAGATTTGGTTATTCACCTAATAGGACACATAGAAACTGTTAAGCTGTACATGTTTGTTAATAAGCACTGACTTCCTTGTCAGTTCTGCTTGAGGAGCTCCTTGCTTTTCCAGGACCCAGTGGTGTTCCCCATTGCCAGAGCTTTCCTAATAGCAGAAACTTGGCATGATGCACTGGGGTGAAGTCAAAGAGATGGCTGGTTTCTGGATTCTCTAATATTGCACGTGCTCCCACAGCTAAATAAAGCAGGTCTCCTGATATTTTGCATTCCACAGCTCAGCTCCAGCCCCACTCCCTGCATGGAAACAAAGTGCTGGGTTACTGCCTTCCAGGTCACAGAACTACCCCAGAGGGATGGGTAGTTCTTGGGGACAAACATGAATGGCAAGAGGTGGCGGCAGTGTCCGGGTTTAGATACAGTTCAGGATGTAGCCAAGTTTGCATGTCTACTTGTGCAGTGACCTAAATGCCCAAATGTCTGGCTCAAGAGACATCCATCATAAGGGCGAGGCAGAGTCACAGCCACTGTGCCTGAAACATAGACTTGGAGACTCTCCCTGTGGGAACCTTTCCCAGCTCAAGCCAGCTCACCTGGGAGAAAAACTGAGCCCTCTTGGCAGCCACGGGACATCAAGTTTATTTGACTTGCTCCTAAACATATCAGTTTGCCATCAGTAACTCTGCGGTCCAAAGGCTCCTGGAAAAAAACCCCAGCTCATTCCCAGTCTCACTCTCGGCATGCATGACAAAGAGCACAGACAGCGCCCTGCAGGCAGCACTCCTCCCCAGCAGGTCGGCCACCAGCTTTCCTCTCCACCGCCTGCCCAGACAATGAAAGGGCTGATCCTTGACCTCTGCCGGGGTCTGGCCGTGCCACACACGCTCTGTCAGGCAGCACGGCAATATGTTCTCTTCGCTGGAAGAGTATCCAGTATGTGCCTGCAAGCACCCTGTTCAGAGGGTCAGGATGTGTGTCACTCCCTCAGGACTGCCAAGGTACTGCTAATCGTGCCGGGTGCCAAAGTGATGTGATGCCCCAAACTCAGTGTGCTTTGTATCCCACTTTTCCATAGTGTTTGATAACTTCCAATCTCCTGCTGCCTGTTAAACTCCTCGGTGCCCCATGGGAAGACATGGATGTCCTTGGTGCGCAACAGCCCATGACTGGCCTCGCATTTCCTGCATGAGCTCCGTAAGCCCTCAGAGGAAGGCTCACAGCCCCCCACTTGCTTGTGTCCCCAGTGAGAATTGTGGTGCTTTTTTCTCAGGCTCCTCTATGATGTTTCCACCCCACAGACCCTGCACGGCTCTTCCCCCCTGCTCAGTGCATTTCCAGGCTGTGCCTCTGAACATGAGCCAGCATGTGCCCAGGTGACCAAGGCCAGTGGCATCCTGGCCTGTATCAGGAATGGTGTGACCAGTACAACCAGGGAAGTGATTCTTCCTCTGTACTCAGCACTGGTGAGGCCACACCTCGAGTGTTGTGTTCAGTTCTGGGCCCCTCAGTTCAGGAAGGACATTGAGGTGCTGGAGCAGGTCCAGAGAAGAACAACAAGGTGAAGAGACTGGAGCACAACTCCTATAGGAGTGGCTGAGGGAGCTGGGGTTGTTCACTCTGGAGAAGAGGTGGTTCAGGGGTGACCTCATCACTCTCTACAACCACCTGAAAGGAGGGTGTAGCCAGATAGGAGTTGGTCTCTTCTCGCAGGCAGCAAGCAATAGGACAAGGGGTCATGGGTTTAAGCTATGCCAGGAGAAGTTTAGGTTGGGTATTAGAAAGAAATTCTTTACAGAGACACTGGAATGGCCTGCCCAGAAAGGTGGTGGATTCACCGTCCCTGGAGGTTTTTAAGATGAGACTGGATGTGAGTCTTAGTGCCATGATCTAGTAATCACAGTGGTGTTGGATCAAGGGTTGGACTTGATGATCTCGAAGGTCTCTTCCAACCCGGCTGATTCTATGACTCTGCACGATGGCGACGTAAAGTCACTGAGTGCTGAGCATCCCCAGAGGAAATCCCATGTGCCACGCACGGGAAGGCGCCGCCGCAGCCTCGCCTGGCCTCACTCTCTGAATTCAGAATAACAAATCCCAATTCGAAGCGTTTTTGAGGAAAACGTGACTGAGCAGAGCGCGGTCCACAGCCTCCCACTTCCCCGCACCGCAGCCCCGCGGGGGCGGACCCGCCGCTGGCCCGGGAGGGGCCGCCTGTGCCGCTGCCGCCCGCTCCGTCTGTCCCTGCGCCTCCCGGCACTCCCCTCCGTGTGTCCCTGCCCTTCCTTTCATCCCCCGACGCCACCCGGGATTCTGGAGCCGCGGCTCGGGGAGGGGAGGGCTGAGGGGTAGGCGCAGAGGGATGCTCCGGCGCTGGGGGCAGCCCCGCTCGCACCACCACCACGTGTGCGGGGCTGCCCTGGGCTGCTGCCGGTGTCCTTCGCTGCCGAGGGAGTGGGTGATGAGGTAATACATCTCTGCCTCCAGGAAAAAGGGGGAGGAAGGAAGGAGAGAGAGCGGGAGGAAGAGAAGCCCGTCGCCTGCATCCCGCAAAAGCAGCGGAGCAGGGCAGTGGGTGAGGCCGGCGCCTCGCACCCGCCCGTGTCCGTCCATTGCACATTCCGCGGGGTGCTGCCAGCCGGGAAAAGCTTGTGCAGGACCGGGCAGTGCCTTTGGGAAGTGCCTGGTAGCATGTGCAGTGCCGCTGGCTGTGGGTGACCCGGAGGAAGATCCGGTTTCCTCCTGAAGCTGTGTTTGTCCTGGCTGCTCGCTGAGAATAATTGCGGTGGTGGCAGAGGGTGGGAAAACAGGATTTGGGGTTTGTGAGTCTATGGTTTACTCTGCAGGGTGGGTTAATGTGGCATTCACGTTTCCTGGCCGAGGTTTGACACGGCAGAGGCTATCTGTTGACATTCAGGGCACCACTAGATAAACCTGTTGGGGAAATACTTGCTCGCTAGAGGAGGGAGGGAAGGTTGCCAGCTATGATTTGCTTCCCTGCTTCATGGGTTTTGAATACACAGCACATCTGGCAGCTTCTTGTAAAAATCTTGACTTCATTTCTAGAATGTAGCAGCCCCTTTTCAGGAGGTCTCCACTGCTGTCAAAAGCATTCAGGGGCATTACTCTAGATGTGCTGTTTCTGATTCCTAGAGAAAGCTTTCCCTCTGTACCAGCCCCAACAAGGAGGGGTGTACGTAGTGACTGACTGTTGACATTGGCTGGCATATGGTGCTTTGAAAGGTCACACAGTCCGTCAGCCAAACCAGCTGGTGCAAGGCATTTCACTGACGTGTGTGTTTCATTCCAGCAAGCTGGGATTGACAAACCCTACAGGAAGAATGAGGGAATCCTGAAGCAGTCCCAGGCTGTTTGCTCATGGACTCTGCCCAAGGGAACTGTTTGCGCATCACTGCTCTTACCAGGTATGGCACAGAGGTCATAGTGTCTCTCTTTCATAGGCCTGAAGGCCCCAGGGCTGAACTTATTCTCACAAACAGGTCTCACCATCAGTTTTGGGAGTAGGACTGCTGTGTGCTTGACTTAGGAGGACTAGAGGGAGCAGATCCAGGGGAAAAACTATTTTTTTTCCTTTTTTTTTTCCTTTTTTTTTTTTTTTACAGCTGATTTGTTTTATATAAACCAGATCAAAATATGGTTACACATGTTTTTAGTCCTGTTGTGGCAAAACAAGGAAAGAGGCCAGCATAGGCAGCCCCATCAATGATAGCCTTAAGCTGCTCTGGTATCACACCAGCAGCTCCTATTGCTGTAATCTACTTGCCCTTGGAGGGATAGAATTTTTGCAGGTTTTGATGTGGGTTTGGGGGGTTTTTTACCAGACCAAGGACTGAAATAGGTGGTTTTGTTCTCTAAAATACCTTTGTTCATAAAAAGTAGCACACATCATAAGCATTTGAGGAAAGTTTCTCTATGTTCCTTATGCACAGACTGTTTATGCTTGGGGACTTGAAGAGCAATGGAGGAGAAGCTTCCTTCTGCAGTGACTGTTGTGGGGAAGAGGGTTGTGTACTTTGCTTTGTTTTTAACCTTCCACTCCTTTTTCCCTGGAAACTTTCTGTGAGTGCACGGACCTTGTCCCTCTAAGGCAAGTCAGATGAACTTCTCTGGCATCAGAGTCAACATTTCCACTCTCTTCATTAGCAAATTGTTCAGCATTTTGCAAAGGTCAGAGGTGCATCTTAGCTAAAATTTTATTCAACACAGAAACACCTGAGGGATGGTGTTTTGTTTTGTTTTTAAATTTTCATGGGGTTATTTAATTTATTTTTCAGTACTAATCCCTTCTGCGGGTTTCTTTGCCTGCTGTGGCCGTAACATTCCATACTGATAATATGCCTGAGACAAGAATTTGTTGTCCTCTTGATTTTATGGGAGGGAAGATAAATGTGAGCCTGCTAGGTCACAGGCCATTTCCTGACCACTGCATCTGGTTCCTCTGTTCTCTCACTCTTTGCTGAAACAGGAGGAGCTTCTGCCTGGCCAAGTTTTTGCATTTCACTCCTTCTCTGCCCCACACACTTGTGTGACTGTACTTGGAGCTGCTGGACTGGAACTCTTTAGTTTCATCCTCTCCTAAAGAGTTGCCCATTCACTGTGGCCGTTGATGTGGAGCTGAGTGGCACCAGCCCTGTCCTGCTTCTCCACCCAGCTATGTGTTCTTGCCCTCTGTGGTGGTGGACTGGTTGAGAAAGCTTGACAGAAGGGTTTTGGGAGTATGGGGATGCTTCAACCAAAGCTTTCCAAAGTGTTGTGCACAGGGTGTACAACTTAGCTGCCCTAGTGTCTTCACACCAGAAGGTCTTTGCCATGCCTGTGAGACTGAGACTACCAAGTTTTAAGATGCTCTTTATTTCTGATAATGAACATAGTGAAGAGAGATGGGTTTAACCTGAGACTTCTAGAAGCATCAGTGGAAATGGTTCCTGTAGAAGATGTTTCCTTTTAAACTGCACACATAGTATACCCTGGAGCGAATATACTCCATGGCTTCCTAGTTTTGGGGCCTGAATCTGTACTTCTGGGAAGCCTATAGGAAAGCCAGATTTATTGTGTGCTCCCAGCTATCTTGCTTAGGGCTGGGGGCTGATGTCTGTGGAATTTGCCATTGTTCTTTCTTTGCATCTTTAAATTTGCTCTTCTAAATGAAATATGATTATGGTAAAACAGCCTCTCACAGCTCATAAAGTGGTACAAAAATGCCGAATCATTTGTGTTGTCTTCTGCTGAGATTTTCACGCTCTAAAAACCCAGCTCCGTTGCATTTATGCCTGCAGTGGGACCATGGAAGGAAAGGAGATACCACCAAGTCATAGCTTGGAGGAGAGCAGCATGTTGGACCTACCCTCTGTTTGTGACCTGGCAGAGCTCTTTCTGCCCCCACGCAGCGCTGAGAACACTGAGGAGCTTTGCCATTTTGTGGATGTTTTTCCCTCTCTGCCCACAGGTAATCAGCTTCTGCTTCTCCACATGCTGTTTCTTTAGCCAGTGCATTGTCTATTTAGGCAGTGTGTCATTTGACTAGGTAACTGCAGTCTGGTTCTGGTCCATCTGCCTGTCTTAAAACACAGTTTAGCAGAACTACAGTCTGTTCCAGCTCCACAGATACAGTGTGAACTGTGGGTTAATGAGGCACGGGAGGGGAGTTCAGAGGGTACTCTCAGTTGCTAACGTTTTGGCAACACTCTTTCTTCATGTTTAATGTGTTCTCAGAAGGAGAGAGTTACTTGAACTAGCCCAAAAAGCAGTCCTTCACACATCAGTAGGAAATAATATCTCAAATAACCATAGTCCGTAGGAAGTGTTTTTAAACTTTTCCTTATGTTCTTGATGTGCTTATCATGTATCTGTGGTCCATTACTTTAAAATTATAACTGTTTGACTATGCTAATGACATGAGTGTGATGAGAACTGCTTCAGTTCAGCTCCTGGGAGATAGCAGTTTCCTCACTCAAAAGAGGGCTGATTCCTGCAGAAACAGCATTTTAGGTCAGCCACTACTCCACATTCTTGGGAGTAATGATGTTTCTGAGAGGATAAGGGGTAGCTGACACATGTTCAATACTACCCCTCAGGCCAGTCAGTGTGAATACATGGCCAGAAATGTGAAATCAAAATGCTCTGGCTCAGTGACACTTCTTGCCATATATTCATGCTGCTTGGGATGAAGGTTGTAGTAATTATATTTAGTATTGAAGAGGGGCATAAATTCTAGGCAGCAAATAATGTGTGGAGAGGAATTGTCAAAACACCTAAGCAACAGAAACATCACCGATTACATTTCTGGTTGCTTTAAAATCTTAAGTGGTGTAAAAGTAGAGTTTTGCTCCTTCTTACTCTGACATTGGGTGGTTTTCTTTGGCCTGCTTCCAAGCTTGGAATTTGACAGGTGAGTTTTCTCAGCAGGATTTCCACTGTTTCACATGCTAAATGGACAATCAGTGGGATCTACGGACCAATTAGTTCTTATGATGTTGACTACTTCACCACTAGGTGTGGGACATCAGGACTGTAATGAAATCTGCAAACAGCAGATACCAAGCCTTGTTTTGGTCTTGCTCTGCAGACCAGGAATTCACACGTCTTGTGTTAATAATGATGGGAATCTTCTACTGTTAACGTCTACTTTAAACCATGCTACCTATCGCATTCCCAGAGCCACATTGCATTAGAGCAACAGCGTGTCTTGTTTGGGGGTTTGCTTTATTTCTTGTGCATAAGGGTAGTGACCACCACTAGGAGGAATGTCCTGAGTGAGCCTTTTCCGCTGTTGCGGGAGAGGAGGATGGAGAAGTTCCTCTGATGGTGAGAGGAATTTGTTTACTCACGTTTCACAAGCCCTGTGTCACAGGGATGAAGAAATTCTGGGAGCTGTGAGGCAGTTCCTGCAGTGTGTTGCTCCAAGACCATTTGGTGTGGCTCAGGGCAATTGGACTTGATTGGTCTGTTGAATGGGGTGCAGACAAGATCTGCATGACCACTTGGCAGTCCTCAGAGTGTCTGAGGCTTAGTGGAAGTGTCATATGTGGAAACGACAGCACTGGGCAAGTCATTTAGGGTGTATGTGTGGAATATGTAGCTGAAACTCAGTACCAAGGTATGCTGAAAGGCCAGATCCTGTCTCCTTGCTGTCCCCAGCACTCCCAGATGTCAGCCTGGATTCCAGGTGTGCTAAGCTGGGCAGAATAGGCCCATGAACCCTCTTCTTTAGTGCTTATTTTAGAGACCACTCACAGCTGAAACCACTTGGCAGTAACTGTGAGATGCATGGTGTACAATGGTTCCTTACCCTGTGCTCCTGGGAGTGAAGTAACCAAATATCACAGCATGATGCCCTGAACATCTTGTTTCCTTTCTCCTTAGAACAGCATCAAGCCAATATACATACTGATTTAAACTCTCTTTTGATACAACTTCAGCTTTCTAAGCCATTGAGTTTGGTCAGTGTGACAGAAGAGGCAGGAGAAGGTTTTTAAAAACAAT
Organism: Formicarius rufipectus; assembly: GCA_013399695.1. Taxonomy (NCBI): domain Eukaryota; kingdom Metazoa; phylum Chordata; class Aves; order Passeriformes; family Formicariidae; genus Formicarius; species Formicarius rufipectus. Next base: position 100,583 of record VXAU01001558.1, on the reverse strand, counting down.
CTGCCTGTGTCAGATGTTCTTGGACAAATAAATTCTGTCAAATGTATCTTGGGAAAGGAAGCTCCTTTGCTTGTTTGTTTTCTTCTGAGACATTGAGAACTGCTGCTGTGGCACAGTGTAAGTTAGGAGAGAAGGAGTGCCTATAGGTTATATAACCAGGAGATTGCATCCTGGGACTTGGGCAGAATGGATGGTGAGTCTTCCCATCAAACTCGAAAGGTTTTTGTTAGGGGTGAGGATCTTCCTTAATGATTCAAAAGCATTTCCTCTGGGAATGTGACAGCTTCCTTAGGAAAGAAACAGACTGACAGGACAGGCTGTGTTTTCTGACATCTGCCATGTGAACTGGACTGAGAGTGGACTGAGAGTTACCATGCCATCAGTGCCTCAGGTGATGGAAGTGGTTATGGGGGTATTTCCAGTGCCTGAGTCACTAATAGGTCTTATTAGTCTGAAGAGCCTCCATCACTGGTAATAGAAGATGGTGCCCATTAGCCCTGGAAACAGAGCTTTCTGAGAGCAGGCTTCCCTAGGCAAGAAAACTGTAGTCCTGCAGGAACAGTACTAAATCTCTAAGTTATGTATAAATGAATGGGTTTATGATTTGTGTGGGAATGAGGGTTCTGCTGTTGCAACAAGCATGCCTACTTTTAGCTTGTTATAGTAAGTTCAAGTGTGTGAGTGGTGATAGACTGAGAAAATGGAATTGAATCTGTGAACCTTTCAGTATGTTTCATCTTTTTTTAAGTAGCACTGGAAAATAATTTAAGAAAATTAATTGTTTATTGTTCTTCCAATCTGCATCACTCAGTTGCACGTTACATCAGGAACCTTACTACTTCCTCTGAATTAAGAAAGGTGCCAGCAAAAGTTTTTTACCTGATAGGCAGCACTCAGGTGTGTGTGTGGGGGAAAGCCTTAAATTGTTTGGATTAGTATTTCAGAGGAAGCTAATAAAGGTTGTTTACAAAGAAATAAATCACTGACAGTGTAACTTTTCATGTAAGACATTGAACCAAAGAGTACCAGGGACACTGGAAATGTCATATTTGCCTGGAAAAACTGTGACCTAAAGAAGTGTTAGAGAACAGATGACAGATGGGCTCTACAAGTTGGTTCAGGCAGGGTTCTGGGCTCTGCACATGCACTGTGGGCAGCCAGCATTGGGGTTGCCTGTGCAGCCCTGAAGTAATTCTGCTAAGTTTGGAGTCAGTGTTTGAGAGATCAGCCACACTTGGGAGACTCCTGTGTGAAGCATGGGCAAAGCTCAGCCCCCTCTGCCTTCATGGCTCTTCCCTAAGACTGGTGATCTTGGGGAGATGGGTCTCTGTGTTTGCCCTGTAGCTTCTGCCTTAATTACTTCTTTGTAATGAAAAGTAATTAAAAAGCTGTGTCCTTAGGAAAATGGATGGGTAGTGGAAGAAAACAGGGTGTCACAGGAACAGAGAAAATAAAAGAGGGTTGACAGTAGGAAAGGAAGGATGATGCTGGAGAGATGAAGAAGGAATACAGAGCTTACTGTGAGCTTGAAGAGACCTGCAATTATCTAAAAGGTGGTTAACTGGGTTTTTTTTAAAATAGCAAAATTAATTAAAGCTAGTTTGGGATGATAGAGGAGTTCAACCTTTAGTTGCTTCTCCAAAAGTACTACTTCTGTTCCTAAGTTTGCTTCAAGTTTGAGCCCAGGCTTACCTTTAGTTATTTTCCATGGACTTCCCTGCCCTCTGTAAGGCAGTGACAATCCCAGGCTGCCCCTGACTGTGCTTATTATTCCTGGTCAGTCCTTAGGGTTGGTATACTGGTGGCCACAGGAGAAGTCAGCTCAGGGAATTGGTCAGCCTCTTTGGGCAGCCACGTGAATATTTGTGTGGGTGAGGTGGGGACAGCTCCTCCTTCAGGCAGAAAGGTGGATTCTGAAAAAAAGTAGCATATTAATCTCTTTTCCCTTTGGGTAGCCAGGCTGTAGGTTCTTTCTCATCATTTGTGGGGGTTTGTGAGCTCTCTTCAAAAATAGCCCATTTCAAATAAGTTGTGAGAGCTTGGGGGAAATGGAATAGAGCATTTCACTGGAGACTCAGTGGCTTCAGGCAAACCAGTAAGCCTGGGCCATGGCACTGCTACTGGAACTGCCACTCAAATCAAGAGTACTTCTGATCACAAGGTTATTTCAGTTTAAAAGTAAAAGCCATCATAATTTTTGGACTGTTCTGGTTGCTGTTTGGCTTTTCAGTCAACCAAACTTCTATGTAAAAACAAGCCAGAGATCTTCAACCTGTTGGCACAGCAGTCAGTTCTGTAGGCAGTCGGGATGCCTCTGAAAAATAGTGCTCCACGTACCCAGTGAACTTACAGGCCTAGTTTTGGGATGGGTTGATGTGTCCTGGGGAGTGGTGCTAATGTTGGTGCATGTGTTCTGCCTTGTCCTTAAATGCTATCCGCTGCTTACCACATCTGCTGGCCTGTCAAGGGTTGCTTAATCTGTTTTTCAGAAGTGGTTGTGTTTACCGAAGAAGTGTTGGCGTGGCTTGTGCTTTTTCTGTTCTGGGAGTTCACGAGTTCACAAGCGCTGACGTCGAGGGAGAAGATGAAAGGAGTGGACTTTGTCACGTCAGCAGCAACCTTTCAAAGGTTGGCACTGCATGGCTGCTTGGAGGCTCAGTTCAGTCCAGAACTGTTCATTACTTGGGATAGAAATTATAGCCTGACCATCTGAGCTACCAGAAGTTGTCAGATTTTCAAAAGAGCTTTTTCTCTGGCCATGCTGAAGACAATCTGAAGGCTAAAGACCTTTACATATAGTCTCTTTAAGAGGTCTGTCAAAGTCCAAAACATGTGTGATAACTTAAATCACTTTTAGACTGAACCTAAGCTGAGCTGAAAAGGGCTCATACTTGCAAGCTGGGCTGAAATTTCTGATAGTTCCCCTTTACCAAAAAGTTGTAGGGCACATTAAGAATATTTTTGTCTTTGGCTCGATTTGAAGTGGAGGGTGCTGTACAAAGGTGCTTTGGGATGTTGTGAAGAGTCTCATTTAATTGCAGGAAGTTAACATGCTCTCCCACCTACAGACTCACTTCAGTGTGGACCTGTGATCCCAAACAACATCAGAATTATTACTGGTTTTTTAAAAACCAGTTAATTAATTTGAAATTGGTTAAGCACAGTGCATAACTGCCTTGGCCGTGATGCAGAACGTGGTCCCTGTTTTGGGAATTCGTGGATTTTTATTGGCTTTGATTTGTTTCCTGCTGCCCTCTAGTGCCCAGTGTTACCCATTTCTGATTCCGTGCTGGTGTTCTGGGTGGTTTTTTCAGCTGGTGCTGGAGATGTATGTCACCGTGTGGAGCTCAGTGCCGTGTCAGTAAACTGCTGTTGAGAAATGATGAATTGCCCCTGAGGAGTGTTAGCTGCTCATTGTTTGCTGCACGAATCTTGGCCTTAGGTCACTAATGTTGCCTGTTGCTGAAATACTTGTTTTTTCTCTGGCAGTAGTCAGATAATACTTTTATCTGTCACAGTTGCAGCTGTGCTGGGATGTAATTTTGCTATGGAAGAGTCTTTAAGTACGGGTTGTATTGTGCTTTTATTTTTTGGCTGCAACTGTAATTTTTTTAGTCTGTCTGAAAGTTCTGGTTTTTGCATTCATCTTTTATTACTGATACTGGCATAAACATCCAGTTATTTGTCAAAGCAGGTGATTTGTTTAGCTTATTGGAAAGAAAGAAACACCTGTTTTCAAGTGGATGTATTTGCTTTGGTTTTTTAATTGTTGATTTTTAATCATGTGCACTCTCAAGTATGATGAAAATACTAGTTCTTTCTTAGTCTCCAGTCTTATCAAGAGGAAAAAAGAAGGTGAAATGTTTCAAATGCTAATAATTTTGTATAGATGGTGTGATTCAGTGGGGCAGTGGGCTTGAGTTTATGCAGGTCCACAGAAGTTGTGGGCAGGGTAACTACATGGCCCTGGTGAGTTTGGCATCATGAACCCTCCAAGCATCTCCTTGTGGCCTGGTTGTGTTGAGCATTGAATGCAGCTGCAAGGTGGAGTTCATACTGCCTTACACAAAAGGAATACAAGGAAACTGCACGACACACAAAATAAAGCACTCTGCACTGCTGGGTCACTGAAGGTCTTATATCTTTTGCAAAATGTTAAATAAAGCATCCAGCAAAAAATAAATCCTAGAAGAGAAAAAGGCAGTGCCTTATTCTTCACAGTCTGAGGAAGAAAACTAGCCCTATTTTAGGAGAACTAGAGCACTGTACATAAATACATCAGTAAGGGAAAAAAAACTGAGACATGTGACTTGCCTTTTAAACTTTAATGCATCAGAGTACCTCTCTGTTCTGTGCAAGTGAACAGTTTGTATTAACCATTCATAATTAGAAATTGACTACAGAGAAGAGGCTTCAGTAGCAAAGACAAGGAATTGTGCTTATACATTGAATTTGTCTGATTGGATTCTGCAGCTCTGCATAAAGCAATTTTGGAGCTTGGAAGTTTGCCTCTTGGAGGTGCTGGTAAACAACAGTGCAGCACAACTGTGTGCTGTGGTCTGTGGTTTTGAATTGTCTCGTTTAAAGTTGTACCTTCTGCTTAGAGTGAGTTTTCTTGTGCTCATATTCTTTCCCCAGAAGAAAAAAAAGGGTTTGGATTTGGTAGGTTTGCTCATGTTAAGCATGAGCTGTATCCACCAATCTAATTACCAAACCTTTCAGTATGGAAAGGGGCATAATACATGTCCTTCACGTTGTCCCTGAATCCTTAAGGTGTGCTGGCACAATATAGAACTTGGACCAAGATACAGACTGGGATAGGGGTGTCTTTGGGTAGCCAGATGCTACTGGTGCAGTAAAGCTGCAAAATGCAATGCAGACACAGCTTAAATGCTGATCCTTTCCTCAGTTCCTCCTCAATGGGTGATTCCCTGGGCTTCCCCATTCCATAAATGTTTTTTTATCACATACATAGTGCAAAGTTTCTTCTGTGCTTGAAGCTTCTTTTGTAGTCCTGCTCAGCTTTTTAAAAAACATGAACTCTGTTCCTTGCCCCAAGAAGTCATCGGAGTGGGGGGTGGATCCATCCTGGACCAACTAGGTGCTACATGTGATGCTTCTGGAGGTAGCAGACTGCTCACTGAGTAGTCCCCTGTACAAAAAGGTTCACTGGGGGTGGCTGCCTTCACTGCACTGAGCTCTCATCAGAAATTTGTGTGTAAATTGTCTTTAGTTTGGCTCCAGAATTTTCAGGAAAAGACTGTTAACTGTGTGGCATCTGGGTAGCCATCATGGAAGCCATGGCCTAGGACCATATGTCAGCAGATGAATAACATTCCTTGTCTGGTCCTTTGAGGGCTTGATTCCAAAATGCACAGATACCCATGATACCAGTTCCACACACTGATGCTGCTGCTCTTCCATTTTCCTGTGTGTGGCTGCAAGGGCTGTACTGAATGCTGCAAGCAGTGGGGTCTGGAGTGCCATGGCAGCAGCCTCTGGCTTGTTACAGGCAGGAGGATGGGGTTAGGGATTCCTCTTTTCCTGTGACAGTTACCTTAGTGCAAACCAGTAGTGGAAAGTCTTTGATGAAAGAGGTAAATGCCTTGTTTGTACTAATCAGTGCCATCCTGCCCAGGAACTCCTTTTACAACCTGCTTCTTACTGCGGTGATGACTTTGAGCAAGCAGTGGGAGCCATTTCCTTGGCACAATTAGAATTGAAAGCACAGGCTGCTCTTGCAGAGATCCTTCTCTGCTTCAGTGCCCAGCTCTGCTCTCTCCCTTGAGCGTTATCGTGGCTCTGTGCAAAGGTGCTGAAGTGCCAGTAGAAAGGGTATGGGTTGAATGAAAAGGCTCAGCAAGGGGAGAGAGGAAATTAAACTGTCAGTGGGGTTGAGGCAGAGGCCAGGAATGCAGAACAAAATGGGGTTTGTTGTTTATTCATTTGGTTGTATGTTTTGGTTAATTTTGTCATTATTTTGAAGCTGAGAAGCTCTGTGGACAGTCCCTGATGTAACTGTGGGACTGGAAGGGTATGGGAAGATGGACAGCAATGACATCCCCATTGATGTAGAGAATATTTTGTATGTGTGTGTGTGAGAGCTGAGCAGCATTCCCTCTTTACCTGTCACCTTGGGGTTACCATGTTAACTTCAATACATTTCCTCCTGTTCCTGTTCAGGCAAGTTTCATTTTGGTATGCTTAATTCCTGGATAACCCTCCATAGATGTACTTCTTACCATTGAGATTAGGGTGCTCATGTTGTTTGGATCCAGGGCTGGGAGAATGTTCTCTGTTTTCTTGCTGCAGTGGTGAATTGGGAAGCACTTGTGTGCAGTACAAGATGACAATCACTGTTTCTTCTCTCAGGCTTCTTTGCCAACTCTGCCAGAAGGCTGTTCTGCAGGAAGACAGACTTTCCTCCTCTGCTGTGTTCTTTCCCAACTTTGAGAATCTCTCTTCAGAGATTCACAGGAGAGGATTTAATGAAGTGACCCTTTTCTGCAACACCAGTGCTTTGGCAGTATATCCCCATGATCTGATGCAGAAGCTGTGACACCTAGGAGCAGGTCCTGGAGCTGAGTGCATGGGTTAGAAGATGCCACTTTCCCAGAGCTGGTCCCCTTCCCCTCTTTCTGATATGAAATCCAGCAAGTGTTCCATCCCTTTTGCCATGCCATGTTGCTTGTAAGAGCTTAGCTGGGGGGTTTTGTGCTGTTACATGTCTAAACAAGGATAATACAAACAGGATTTGTATGTGTGTGTACACTTAGGGGTCTATGTTTGAAACGTTGAGAGGCAAAGAAAGAAGTTCATTTTACTACTGTAGAGAAAAAGGTTTGATTTCTTTTTTTTTTTTTTTTTAAAAAGCATCATGAAACCTTTGGGATGTGTTTTTTGAGCTTTAAAAGCTCAAAGTTTGCATTAAAAGATTCAGTCATGAGAGTTATAGAAGGGACAAAGACTGCAGAGGAGAATGGGAACACTAAAGATTTACACTATAGCTATTGCACTATAGCTCCTCCAGACTCTGCCAGAGTGTCAGATTAGACTTGTCCCGTTTTTCATTCTGCTTTTAAGAAAGAAAAGCATCTTTTGTAGGAAACAATTTCAGTGAAACTTCCAATTTTCCTTAACAGCTGGAGAAGAGAAGCTATCCTAAGGCATGTAAGCCAGGCTAGTAATTTTTATAACGAAGTGCTGCAATAGTACAACAACAGCAGTTGTAAAACACGCTAGTGTGTGTATGAATGGTTCCATTTACTTTGGAGTGCAAGAACTGCCACACCTGAAACTCCTCCACAAAATTCTGTATTTTTTCTTGAGGAGAAATGACAGGACGTGCCACAAATCCTTAAGTAACTGAAATAACTGTGGAAAGCCATGTAAGGGTATGGCTGTTCTTTTACCTCGACACTTGTTCGTGGCATCTTTTTGTCAGTGTTAGCTTTTGTGTGATACTCCCAAGGTGTTGGCTCCTTTCTTGTATAATAAAGTTGCTCTTTGCATCATGGTCTTGTTGTAGTGCAGATAATGCAAAAATGACCCAAGAGGTGTATCTGTGTTGAGCAGCTGTCAAGTGGCAAAAGATGAAATGCCTCTGATAACATCCTTCTGTAAAACCAGCATTATCCTTCCCTGCTGTCTGCAGAGGTGGTGTCTCAGCTGCGTCACTCATGTGTGGGTGGTAAAGGTCTGTGAAAGTGACTTTAAAATGGCAATTTAAATTATGAAGGATATCGGGCTAGGGCATAACAATGGAAAAGGGCAGCTTGGCTTGGAAAGCAAGGCTGAGACCATGCTGGGCCAACCTGCCAGGATATTTCTTCAGTAGCCTGGTATTGTGTGGGTCACCCAGGACAGCATAAGCATTTTGGGAAGCAGTACAGTTGCATTGGCCTGAAATGCAGCTGTACTCAAGGCAGAGGACCTGGGTAAACAGTGTTACAGAGCTTCCAATAAACTCTGAGCCTCACACATTTATTCAGATGCTCTGGGCTTATCACCTCCAGTCCAGTTGTGAGTGGTGTTTGTAGTTTAGAGGGTGATTTGATTCCCTGGTTATGTACACCACAGAAATAAGAAATACCACTCCTCGGGTCTCTTTAAAACCTCTTGGTTTGTGTCAGTTGGTTAAATATGCTGTTTTGCTGTCAGTGGCTTTCATTTCTGCCTGATTTTCTTGAGTGTATGCCTTTGGTGACCTCATGTTTCATCTGTCCTGCCCTCAGCATCACTGAGGTTTGCCCTCTGGTTCAGTCCATGGAAATACAGTTGTTCTCATCATGCCACGTGTTGGAGCATGTTTATGGGAGAGTGTTCCTCCTATTCTACCAGTGCTTTTATGTAATTTGACACAGTTACTGCTGAAAGAAGCCCTCTGGAGCTTAAATAAATATTCAGAAGATGTTCTTTTATTGCCAGTTTGCATGGGACCAACATGTGCCAGAGCACCGTGTGCTGAAATACTGGTATTGCTTGAGTGGTTCTGAGTGTCACTGAGGTAAAGTATATGAGCCTGCATGAAGTACCTACATGGCCTAAGCAGTACAGTAATGAAGGCTGATCCTTCATTACCCTATTAGCAAGACTTTTACTTTATTTTTTTCCTGGTCTGATTCAAAATGTACAGGTTTTGTCTTAGATTTTATCAGATTCACCTCTCCTGATACACATAACACTCTGGAGGACCCTCAGAGTCCTAATTTTGGGGCATCTTTTACACCAGCAATCATTTATGCACAGCCTGATGTTTTTGTTTTCACTGGGAAGCTTTCACTGCACTTATCTCTCTGACCTTCAAATGTATTTTTCAGATGTAGAATGTGACTATGTGGTAGAAAAATCATCTAGAGCTTATTGGGCCTAAGAGACTCTGCACTGGCAGTTGTGGAAGTGCTGCAACAGAAAACAAGATACATCTGCCCCGATTGCTGTGGTGTTTTATTGCTTCTGAATTTATTCCCTGTCTTTGCAGCTTCTTTAGGTGCTGCTGCGAACTGGCAACAGAAAAACACGTTTCAGGGAATCCTCTGTGCCTTGTGGCAGGGAGGAGGGCCAAAAAGTGATGCTGGTGCTATTTAAATGAGAAGCTCTATTCCTTGCTGTGCTGCCAGGACTCTGCTTAGTGCAGAGGCCAGGCTTACTGCTGTGAGAGGATGCAAATTGTTCCTCCCCAATTTTGCCGTGGCAGATTTGGAGTAAGATGATGAACAGAAGGCCGTGGGCAGGGATGCCTTTGTTTCATGGGTGTGAGAAATAGAGTCTCAGACCCAGAATGGGTTTTATCATAAAAGTTTATTATATGGTGAAAGCAAACAGCGCTCCAGATGCAGCGGGAGTCCTTGCTCCCCGAAAACCACATACCAAACACAGCACAGATTGGGGGGTTATCCAGTTACTTCATACATATTCATTACCTCACATACATATACATTTTGCAGTGTGATGCTCAACAGTCTTCAACACATTTCTTTATTGTGTCAGTTCTGTCCGCTATAATTCACGTATTCCCTGATAAGGGCTCAGGGAAACTAAACAGTGGTACCATAATTCAAGTATTTCCTTGATAGGGAAACAGAGAAACTAACCAGTTCTACCATAATTCACATTACCTTGATAAGGAAAAGAAACTAAGCAGTTCTACTATAATTTACATTGTTTTGGTAAAGAAGAGAAACTAAACAGTTTTAACATAATTTACAGCACCTCTGTAGAACCAACAACTTGTTCCCTTTATGGGGGCTGCAATTACCCATTTGGCTTTCACTGACACGAATCATAATGACATTTATCACATGGGCATGAGTGGGTGGGTCCCAGTTAGGGTGGATCTAGTGCCTGGGGGGTTGCAGGCCATGCTTCGTAGCTGTGTTGACAGCGTAGGACAAAGCACTGCTGCTTGGACAGCCATGACCAGCTGGACTGGAGGTCCTTTCTTGCTGCAGTGACAGGGCCTGGATTACTCCCAGAATTGTGGGGATCATTGTGGAGTGTTTTCCCATATTTGTGTGCAGTTATTTAGTCCCTGCCTTTACATTGACATGCTGCTCTCAATGTCACCTTGCTTCCTCTCCATAACATCTGGCTTGCACCACACCGCATAGACTGAGTCCAGCTGAAATATTCCTAAACCTCACAGCTCGGGCTCTTATCACCACTTAACATGTGGGGCATCTGGCACTTAATATAAACTAGTTCTCTGTGTGTCTCCATTCAGGCCTCTGAATCCTTTTTTGCCTCTTTCTCTGGCTTACTTCACTGAGCTCACTGGTGTGCAGCCCATGAGACTGCAGCATAAAAGCATCAAAAATAGTGACTCATAACCCTTCGGTAGCAGACTGCAAGTGTAAAACACAGCACCCTCCATCATCCACAACATTTGTTTTAAACAATACAACACAGACCAGAGATTCAGTGTGGGTTCTGGTACATGAAGTTTTGTCCTGGAGCTCTCCTGTGTCTGATTTCTGCCTTCATTTCACGAGTTTAACAGCCCTCCACCCCACCCTCCTTCCTTCTTTGTGTTGCATGCTGTAGATTTCGTAGTAGCTGAGCCTCCTGCCTGACGCACACACATCTCTATTCCCATCAAATCCCCTGCACAGACAGATGGAATGCTGTCAGGATGAGCAGTGCCTCTGGGATTCCAGCAAGCCCCCACACTCAGGGTGGATGTGTGAAGGGTAGCAGGCAGCTGCTTAGTTATTGCCATAATAAGCACTGGCAAGCAAATGACAGTGTTTTGTGCTTTGTGCTGCTTGCTGTTCCTTTCAGCCTGTTGAGGGATTTCTAGCTATGCTCTGTTTATGTTCATTCTGGAAGCAAGTGGCAGCTTGAGTGTTGGAAATTGGCTGTATTTTATAAATATAGCACTGCCGATGTTGCAGACCTTCTTTTTTTCCAAAAATTATTTGCTTCTGTCAAGACGGTAAGCCCTTTGCATTCCTGCCTTCCATGAGGGCATACTGACTGTTTTACATATGTCTGAGTAATAATGTGATGCATGTTAATACTAAGGGAGGTCCCAGCTTTGTACAGACTCCGATGCCTGACAGGAAAAGTTTTGGGGGTTTGGGTTGTTTTGGTGAGGGTGTTGTGCATACATTTTTTTTGTTGTTTCTTAGCTTGTTTGGGTTTTTTTTGGTTTTTTTTAATCTGAAAAGATAAGACAAAAAGAATCAGAAAAGAGTAAAAAAAACAGACAAGTACTCTGTAATGTCTTCCAGATGAACGAGGCTTTGGTACTTCCACAGTGGTCTGTTTTACAGATGTACTTCTAGCTCTTAAGAATTATGCAACACCTTTTTTTTTTTTTTTTTTTTTTTTTTTTTAAATTAAATTTAAATCCACAAAACTGTCATGATCTTGAGAGGAATCTGAATGTTGGTTCTCTGTATGCTGGAAGACAAGGAAAAGGAAAGGCAATAGAATCAAAAGTAAGCACCTTTTACCCATCAGGTAGTTAGACTATAAAACTCAGTGCAACAGGAAATCATTGAGGCCAAGATCTCAGCAGTATCAATAAAAGGGACTATGCACTGATTTGGATAGCAAGAGCAAGCTAAGTCAATGCTTCTTGCTGACAGAAATGTTGCTGAGATATTGAACACACAGGATGGTGTTTCAAGGCTTGTGCTAATCACTGTCTAATTCCAAGTGTCACATGGCAGACCCCCATTACAACAGTGCCACCTGGAACAAACCACAGGTGGAGTGGAGGTACTAGACTAGGTAGAATTCTGATCTGATCCTGCCTGGCACCTCCTTCCCTTCCTCTTTAGAGAGGAGTATTTCCATTCTGCAGCTGGCAAAGCTGGTACCACTGCTTCAATGTGTACAACTCTTGTCTTTGCTAATCTGTACCTCCTAAGTACTGTTACTTGAAAATAAATCCTTGGATAACATGCCCTAAAGCAGAAACAGGAGGGGATTGCTAGAACAGAGAAGCAGGCAATGCAGAGTTGGAGGAGGGGACAAACTTTTTGGGGGGTTCACAGCTTAGATTATATTTGTGTATGAGTAAATTTTACAGTGGTATTTTATTTTGTCAATGAGTAGCCCATGGATAGCATACATCAAAAATACAGTAACTTGTACAGACCTAAGGAATACTCATCCTTGATATGCTGCCCTGGTACCTAGCCTAAGTCCTTCTGTATTCATGATACAAGCTTATTTTGAATTCAGTGATTTAGGCAGTTATTATCCATAATGTTTGCTAAGAAATATATCTCTACTCCTGGCCGTGGTGCAGCACAAGTGGGATCTGTTTCACAATATCTTACATTTCAGTAGCAATTTCTTGAAGGGGTGAACTTTCTGCTGAAGTGCTGAATTGAAGCAGAACCTGATTTACAGAGCTATCATCTGCAATCCCAGCTGAATTTAACATTGCTCTACATTGCTGCTTCTCTGGATGTCTAATGAGGTTATTTCTAGGTTAATTTTTCTCCTGATGCAGTCTTAATTAAAATATAATGAAGGCAACAGAAGTTGCAAAATAAAATAACTTGAGGAGATCCATTTCATGCTGCACCAGTGCTATGTGGTAGGATGTTTGTTATTGCTGATAATTATTATTTTATATGAGGCACTTGTGTACTAGCATTTGTGTGTGTGTGTGAATCATCTGCAGAGCCTGTGACAGCATTCCAGAAGTGGAGTCAGCTACAGTGGCTGAGCCCCTGACTTTGCACCAGAGGGTTTCATTCCTGTGTTGGATTGAATGGAAGGAAGTATTAGTGTTCTTTAGCCCAGGAATTGTGGAATATAAAGGGGAATACGTTTGCATTGTTAAGAAATCCCATATTGCAGTTGGCTTTCAACAATCCGCTGAGAGTAAATGGAGAAAGTGATTTATTTCTGATGAGGCTCTAGCGGTGGTTTGTTTTATTTCAAGAGAAAGGAGAGGAATCATTCTTTTGCAGAAGGTTAAAAGCAAACATGAAGTTGCTAATTGAATCTGGTGTTCACAAGGTAAGCATCATGCTCCATAATTAGCAAGAGTGAAATGCATGCCTGCTAGGATGAGTTAGACAGTGTGGTGAAGGAGGGTGAACATGCATTGTTGGAAAACGGGGTTCTTCACACAGCAGACCAACTGCTGGGTTTGCCTGTGCTGTTCCCACACACATACACAAGACAGTCACTTAAATTCTTCATGACTTCTCTCATATTAACAATAGCTGGCAATAAAATATTTGTAGATAAACCTCCATGTTCTGTTCTGGATTAGTTGACTGCTGTCTCTACAGCACCCAGAAGAGTTGGTCACAGAATGAGGGGGTGTAAAACCTAATGGTATCTTTCAGGTGGTAATCCATCTTTAAAAAGTGTGTGTGGCTGGTTTTAGTACTTCAGTCTAGTAACCTGTTTTGTTACATCCCTAGTTTGCCAAAAATCTTCCTCCCTCTAGAACAGAACGAAACCCTGTGCTGTCTCTGGAGACCAGTGTCAACTGTGTTTTTGTTGAAGTGTTGCAGCCAGTGCTTTCTTTGATTATACTGATGGTTTCCATATCAATCCTCCTCTTAAGTAAGCAATCAAACCAGTTTAACCACTTCTACGATGATTTCAGAAGGAAATCCTTCAGAGAGGATCTGGCAGGAGTCTGTCCTGCCAGTTTACCTTTTCCCAGCTGTACACTACAAGCAGAATTTACCTTTTTAAACTGGTGCTAAATGAAAATGTAGTGATCCAACTTAGCCAAGTGCTCTTTGCAGCTAAGCTGTGGAAAGAAATGCATTATTACATAGCTGTACTACTGCAGCTAGAGGACAGTTTGGCTTCCAATTCTATGTGCCACAAGATGCTGCTCATCTCAGTTCCTGTGGGATCTTGGAGCAGATATTATTAAGACCAGAATGATCCCAAAACAGTGGGTTGGTCAAATTTGAGAGAAGACAGGAGGCTTGCTTTGGTTCAGCAGCCTTGGTGAAGGTATTTAATCTGAACCTTCCAAGCTTTCTAAAGCCCTGCCAGGCAGTACTGGGCCCTCCCCTTCTCCTCGCCTCTCAAACAGACTTCCATAGCTTTTCTCAGCCAGCAAGTTATTTTCTTGCTGCAGGAATCTGATTCCCCTCACTTGATTATTGCCTGAATAACAATCAGACTTCACTGCTGTTTTGGAGGCTGTTACATCTGGTTATGTGTCTGGGGTTTTCCTTTAGCAGAACACTGTTTGTTGCCAATCTGAAAACAATTGTTTTGTCTCTGAGGAACCACTGGACATAAAAAACCTCTGGGTTTTATTTCTCTGCAGGACACCGTAGTACCCCTAACTGCTCTTGTTTGTATGACTGATGAAGGGACAGAAGTGGCCTGTTGCTTGAAACTTGAGTGGAGAGTTTGGATATCTGACTATCCCTGTGCCTTGGCTCTAGTATTGTGTTTCCACCTGTGATAAAAGGAGGGAGCAAGCAACAGAGCAGAACAAGGGCCCATCTTCTTCAGTGGTTTAGGGACCAGACAAGGACTTGAACTTTGAGTGAGCACTGCAGGCTCCCACTGCTGTACACCCAACCCACCAGGCTGTCTGTCCCACCACCTCTCCTGCCTGCACAAGGAGGAGTAACGCCCTGACAATAAACAATTCCAGGAATATAAAATGTATGTAATTGGGAATATGAATATGTCAGCTGTCAGCTCAATACTCGAGGTGCTCATCTGCCTAGAATGCTTTACCTGGCATCCAGCTGTTGTGGAATAATGCAACTGAAAGGGCATATTCCCCTTACCTGTGGCAGTTTTCTTTGTCAGGAATGCTGCAACAGTGAGAGCAACCAGCATGGACAAAGAGATGGTGTGCTAAGTAGCACCTTTTGGTCTTTGTTTCCTCTTCTCATGGTTGAATCATGACCATGGACCTGAGCAATGCTTGGTCATGCTGGAGAGGTCGTTGCCATTAGTGCATGGTGTCACAGAACCTAACTAATGAGGCAAGAGCTAAACTATTTATGAGCCTTAAATGGTACCTAGAACTATATCTGGTTGTTGATAACTCACTAACATTTTAATATAGCTGTCCCTGCTTCTTGCTGCTGTTAGTAACCTGGAGAAGAGGTTAATGCTTTCAGCTCTGCATCTGTTAGGACATCATCTACATGACTATGCTGATACAGCTCTTGCTTTGTCTCTTTCTATAACACTTCACCTCAAACCATCTTTGTTTTATCTCTGTGAGTGTTTATGGGAACATCTCTGGTCTCAGCATTCATGTGAATATGCCCTAAAGCTCAGTGCACTCTTTAAAGCATGTCACCATCCAAAGTGTGCTTTGGTGCACATCAAATCTTGCTTAAAGGCAAAAACACTAAGACAAAGGAAATGCAATAAACCATCTGTTGTGCCTCTGCCCTACCTTGATACAAAGAGCTGTCTTGGGGCTGGGAGGGCATGTGCATCCAAAGGAGAGCACGGAAAAGGAGTACCAGTTGCTTCATTTTGTGTGGTGTCTTACTCCGGGGATGCCTCCTGGAATCATATTGCTCAGTGCCCATCCACTTGGGGTGGATGGTGCAGTTCATTCAGTGGGTTAATTGGAATAAATAAAACCTGCTGCCCTTTTTTTAGCTGTGTAGAGCCCCAGAGACTAATGAAGTGCAGATGAGGGCTGGTGAAGGGGCAGGCGAGTGGATGCTTGGAGAGGAGTTCAAGCCTTGTTTGAGACAGCAGTGGTCTGGGGAACAGCTTTGGGAAAGTTGACATGGGGATGTTGGCATCTCCTGCTAAACACTCTGTCAAGTGTGTGGATTTAGAGTATTACAGAATATTGTTACCTGGGTGTGCTGCTCTTGGGCTAATATTGCAGAATGAAACAGCACATTTGCTGTAAGAAAGTATTTTAATAAAATCCTTCCTAGCTTGTTTCCTGGCAAAAAACTTTTCAAATATTCTCCCTTTCATATGTACTCTGTAATCTCTTGTAATCTGTTCATCTGTTTTCATCATATTTTTAATATTTTTGCAAAGCTGGGGAGTGTTTTGGGGTTTTTTTTTTTAGTTTGATTTTTTGTTAAGGAAATTAAAGTGTTTTCAGCTAGGGGCCTGTCATTAGACTTGGTCTGTGTGTCTCTGGCATCAGGAGGTCCTGATACTGGGCTGTAATTGAGTTTTGCATTCCGTCTGAGCAGAGTTCATCTCAAAACCTAAAATCTGAGGGGGAAAAAAAGTAATTTGTGCAGATGGCCTTCATAAAACAAAGGCAGATTAAATCTGGACCTGTCACAGAATTGCTCTTACAGATGCATCTGCTGCAAAATAATTACCTCTCTTGAGCCCACTAAGTTAATCAGTGTCTTTCTTTTGTGTCTGCAGTGGAAACAATTAAAAGCTCATTTCCTGGTTTTTTAGGTAAACTTACAGATTCTCTGATTTTGAGGGGTAATTAGATTTGCTTTGATGTGTATCACAGTCCAAAGTGTTCCTGTCGGACAACTAGCTGTCTGTAATATAATTTACCTGTAGCCAGCATGTAATTTCTTTTCAATCACCTTTTTAATTTGAGATTTTTCTTTTTGCTAAAAGGTTCAAAATAATTTTGTCTCTTTTCATTGTAAATTGCATTTAAAATGCTCTGAAGGCTCCCTTGGATTCTGGTCCAGGCAAGCGTGGCACCTCATGTGGTGGTTTAAAACTGTGGCAGTTTTCACCCGGTGTCCAAACCAAACCTCCAGGCCCACCCCCTTCCCAGAGGGGAAGGAAAAGGAGAAAAGGCAAAACAAACTCAGAGTGGCTAGATACTTACATTTATTACTAACTAGATAAGAACTAAAAAGTAAGTGTGCTGGTTTAGAGTTAAACCGGCAGGAGAAATTAATCCAACTCAGAATGGGGATTGCAAGTCAGAATAAAAATTTAATAAAAGATCACAAAATACACTGAGACAGAAGGAAAATTCGTTTGTGCCACACAAACACCAGATGTACAGCCCAGCACAGTGGGGCACGAGCAGAATGGAGCTCACCAACCCCTGTGCTGAGCACCATGTGACCCCCCTTGAGTTCAAAGTAAAAAGAAAACAAGAAACCTGCTGGTGAAAATGATGGTTGCAGTCCGGTGGCAGCCTCAGTCTGGTCAAGGCTGTGGTCCTCCTCTGGATCTGAAGAGACCCCCCAGTCCCAAAACCCCAAACTTATATCCACTTGGGCTCAGATGGGAACGCCCAGTCCCTCCCCCAGTGTGGAGACTTCCACAATGGGTGATTTACTCTGTGAGGTGAACAATGGCTTATTTTTGGCCTCCCTGATGGCCCATTAGCAGACATGACCCCTCAGGTGGGTGTGGAGGCAGGAAAACTTTCTTATCTCACAGAAGTTCCTAAACACCCGGCTTGTATCCTGAGGGGTTGGGTGTGCCTTAGGCAGCTGCTGCAAATGGTCCATTGTGAGCAGTTCATGAGAAAAATTACATAGAGGGTTTAGAATACACACCCACACAGTGACAAACTGATCCAGGCTACTAAAACCAGGACAGTAAGAAATAAATCAGTCTTAAAAACACCTTTCTCCTCCCACTCCTCTCTCTTTCCAGCTGTTTGAGGGAGCAGGGAATGGGGGGTTTGCAGTCGGTTGTTGTTTCACATTGCTCATGTGAATTCACCCCTGAGACAGCATTTCTTCTCAGTGTGCTGTCCTGTGGGGCACTCCATGGGGTGCAGTTGGGTCTCTGCACCCTGATGACCCTCCATGGGCTGCAGGGGGACTGCTGCTCCACTATGGTCTTCACCATGGGCTGCAGGGAGGTCATGGCTTTGAGTCCTTTCACCCTGCTCCAGCATGGGGTCCCTCCTTCTCCTCCTCCTGCTCTGACCTTGGTCTCTGCGTTGTTATCCCGTGGCTGGAATTTCCGACTGTGCCACACTCCTAAATTTTTAAATACGTTATCACAGAGCTGTGACTGTGATTCCTAATTGGCTCAACTTTGACCATCAAGCAGGACATCCCTCCTGGACCTGGCTGTCATTGACTCTATAGGATAGGGGAAGCTTCTAGCAGCTTCTAACAGAAACCATCCTGGATAGCCCCCCTTCTACCAAAATCCAGCCACAGAAACCTATGACAAACTCTGGGGACACTCATCCCACCACTGAGCTCACAGGGTGAATACTGCCACAGAGAGTGACACTTGGAAAGGACTCAGCACAGGCTGATGGCATCACTTCTGCCGAACCTCTGCGAGGTGGCAAACATGCCTCTCTTCCTGCTTTGCATAGTCCCTGCTCCACCAGGACAGACCACTCCTCTGCTGTCTTCCATTTGACTCGGTGCTGCCTGTTGTGTGTCCATGAGCAGATTTAGTAACTTTTCCCATGCTTTCTTTTCCTCATGGTTTGGCAGGAGCATGAATAAGCTTCCATTGTTGAGGTGAAGGTTAAAAAACCCAACCCCAAACCCAAAAAAACCCCACAGTGTCTTTTAAACTCTCTAGCATGTGACAGTGATGATGTGCTTGGGTTTAAAAGGAAGTAACAAGATGACACCCCATGACTAGTCTTGCATGCCTTCCTTAGGATGGCTTCGCTTTGCTCTTCATTTTCTGCTTGTGCTTATATGTTGGCATTAGATCACAAGTGCTGTTGTCACTAAAATACACCTTTTGTCTCCATCTCTGTTTGAGTACCTTATTCTCTGAATTGTTTCAAGGCTGTGCTGCAGCAGACTGACCTCTTCCTTCTTTATTATAAAGCACAAGTGTCAGTAGCTACAGAGGGGGCACAAAACCTCTGCACACACAGGCAGATATTTGTTTTATTTTAATTCTCTGTGACCTTTGTTTTATCCTGACTCAATTGCTTACTCAAGGGCACCAGGATTTTTTGTGCCCTTAATGCATTAAACATTTTTTCCGACTGAAGGAAGTGTCAGATACATCTCCTGTTGTCTTAAGAGTCACGACTATCCTTCAGCAGTGAATGTGACCAAGGGAAGAATGTGAAAGTGGATTTGTTTGTAGAATGGAGGAAGTAAAACAACTCTTGTGCTATGAACACAGCTGTTTTAAACCCTCAGAGCTGAGGGATCCACTGAATGTCAGTTTATTTTCTGGCAGCTGTTCCTGACTGAATTTAATTACTGGGACATGCACAGAGCCACTTTTTTTTTGTCAGTTAATAAAGTTCAAGTCGTCTTTGGGTATGAGCATTTTCTGGTACACTCTTGTTTGTGTAGCTGCACCTTCCTTAAGAGGCTCAAGTGTCTACACACTGTGCAGAAGTGTCCTCTGTAACAAAGGCACTGAGGCTTTGCAGATGGCTTGTGAGAAAATGAAAGAGATTAAGGAAGCAGCTTGTCAAGGCAGTGGAATACAAATTAACTACTTACATCTCATGTTGTCCACATCTAAAAAACCCCCCTGTTATGTAGCCTCTGAAGGCCAATCCCAAAACTTGACCTGAAAGTATTCACTGAAGCCTCTGTTTCAGAATTCCCTGCTTTATTTATAAATAAAACAGATGTGTTTAGCACAGTCCCAGAATCCCATCTGGTTGAATTGTGTTTTCTCTAGGCCTTCTAAAACAAAATTCTTGAACTGATTGTAAATTTTTGGTATTAAAAAAAATGTTAAAAGAAAATCACCCCAATGAATTAGGTACTAAATTGCCTGGAGTGTCAATTCCCACCCACCAAGTGATCTCAAGGAAGAACCAGGAGATTTTAGCTTGTACTGGAGCACAGCTGTCAGGACTGTCTCCAGTTTAGATACAGAGAACTGACCAGTGCTAAACTTTCCATTTTATTTGAAAAATTAAATCTATTGTAACTGATAGGGATCTGTTTTGTATCATACATGTATCATACTGTCCAATTTTGTCATTGAATAAAAATACCATTTTGAGGCATGTATTATATTAAGTAGTTGCTTTTTCCTTTGAGTAGGTGAATGGCTATAATAATATAATTAATATTATTAATTATGTTTGCAATAATGTTTACCAGGAGTGCTATTCAATGGTGACTTGTCATTAATTCACTAACATTTTTAAAAGAAGAGGAAATGTTCCTCTAAAACATATGTGAACTTTCACTGTTTGAACACCTCTCTGAAAAAGGCAATTTCATATCTGAAGTTGGCACGTTTGAACTGCTGGTATGAGTGAGTTTCACAGTTTGATCAAAATTGTCTTCAATTTTCTATATTAATTTTAGCCATGTTATAATTGGCTATGAGTAGCAAAATCTGAAATGGTCCAGCAGAATTTTCACAGCCCTGTCATGCCAAATTTTTGGGTGATGCTACTGCTTCCATCACAGAGAAGTGGTCCAGCATTTCAGGCTGTGCAGAAGGATCTGGAAAACCCACCTGCTCCCAGACACTCCCCGAACAATTCCAGGACTGGGATTGATACTGCTTACTCAAGAATGATCAGCTACATGGATTTGAAGCTACGTTGCTAATTAAACCAACTTTTCAGGCTTCTGTAACCATTTTGGCTGTCGTTTCAGTGAGGCATTCCACTTTGTAATGGCTTTTAGACCCTGGCTAGCTAAGCTCCCTGAGAACTGAAAGTAACTCAATACCACCCTGATGGGCTTATATTATGTGGTCTATTTCAGTGCAGACTTAGTCCAAAACATTCTTTTTTCAAATTTTTTTACATGGGCCAGAATCTTTCTCAACAGGTAGAACAATATTCAGAAGCACATTGTCCTTCCTTCTGCTCCTTAAAAAGTACATCCAAGAGCAAGATGCTGAGGTGTCTTTGCTAGCTGAGATCAGATAAAAAGCCCCCAACTTTGAGCAAGGCCACAATATTGAAAGATTTCTTTATTTCTGAAAGAATCCCCATCACTGCTCCAGAGACACCTTTAAACCCATCTGACTGGGGATTCCTGGTTTCATACCCAGAAAGTTGGGTTGGTTTTAGTTTGTATGTTGTCCTTTAGGAACAAAATTTTCATGCATTTAGCACCTGTGCTGTAATCCCTGATTTTCTGGACTCTGTTTCATCTGTTAATTGTCCGTTTGTTCAGCTTTATTTGTGTTTATTTTCATAATTTTTATTTATTGTCTTTTTTCCCTCTCTGATACTGTTTTGGAGAGAGAAGCAGTTGCCTGTGGTTGCCCCTCTCTTCTCATTCAGATGACAAAAGAGCAACAGGGATTGCTAAATGCCCCAGTTGCTTTGGTAGCTGCACATTTAAAAGAAGAGCCATGCAAGTTTGGGAGTCTGATTAATAAGCTGCAGGTTCTGGATTCACCAGTGTTTTCCCATATTGGCATATCTACTTCTGTAGTCTCTCTAGCCAGTATTCAGAGAACAATTTCTAAACAAACATGGGCATAATTCATCTCTCTACTCTGATAAAGTCACACAAACCTCTCTCATCACCTTCAAAAATACTTGAGGTGTTGTTCTTTACTATTTGTAAATGGTACAAATATTTATACTTGCAATTATCAGATGGGTTATGTTTTTTAAATTTCTGTCTCTTTCCCTACCCTTCTCCTTGTGTGATTATTGTTGAATGAAGTAATTTTCAGGTAGGCAATCTTACGGCCTAAGGTGGGTGAAAAATGTTTCCCTTAAAAGAGGAACATTTGAATTGCCCTGACTTGCTGTGGCTTATCTGTCCTATTCACCTTATTTTGCAGGTGTGACCCAATGTTTCTGTTCACAGGTATTTGTGAACTTTACAAGATATTTTCAGACTGTGTGTGGTAATGCAGGATCCCAGTGTCTCCTCCGTGGCTTAAAAACATCTTTGCCATTCAAGTGTGGTGAACAGTTGGGTGCTTGCAGTAACTATCACTAACCACAGTTCGTCACTAGCTGAAGGTGTTACAAAAAAACCTCAGCACCAGGCTCTGCCCTGACCCGGCGTGTGCAGCCTCTCAGGGGAGCCATCCCATGTCATGGGTGGTAATATGGGATGGGCAACGTGCAGTTTTGAGTTGTTTGCTTTGTAAACAGGATTTGGGCTCTCACTTGACTTCACAGTTTACCCAGGGTTGTGCCCACAATGAATTCGGGTGAAATGTTTGATTTGGGGCAGAACTGAGAGGTTTGAGTGCACCCGGGTCTGCGCATGGCTAAGACATTTTCTTAATAGGCTATCCAGCCAGTTAAAGGGATGCAAAGAAGTCTGGGATGACTAAAACCTTTTACTGTTTGGCCTTTGAGGGCAAAGCTGAATTACGGCAGGGAAATACCTGCAGTGCCAAGCCTTTCTCGTGACTGGCTGAGAGGACAAAGTGAGGAGAAAGGAATGGAGACTGCTCTAGTTGCCTGCTCAGTGATTTTTCTTCTGTTTAGCTCTTAAAGTCATGTACTTTTTAAGGGCTTTCTCCCTTCTGCTCTGCACCTCAGGTTTTCTTTGTCTTTTCAGGGGCACATAAAATGCCACAGCCGTGACACCACCTAAGAAAAGTTTGCTTGGTGAGTGCGGCCACTTAAGGACCTGAGGATTCGCTCCCAGTGCACTTCTTACATTATAACCATTCCCAGTTTCAGTTTTCAGGTGCTTGGTTTAGTAGCAATAGACAATTTCTGCAGAAAGCTGACTGATTAAATGGCAAAACACTTCTATTCAAGATCTAATTTTCTATCAAGCTCATTCTGATGGAAGAGATTTTCTGTGATTCCCAAAACAGCACATTGATAATTAAGGAAAAGCCCTTGTGATTCTCAAGCCTCCAACGTTTGTGAATGGTCTATAAATGTGCCTATTGCTCTAGTCCAATAATCTTTCTATTCATTACTTCATTATAAGTAATACTGCACTAAAACTAGATGACTCAAGTGTTTATTCAGTGTACCTTTAAAGTGGCAAGGCAAAATGTCACAGACTAGTGATGGACAAATATCTCCAAGTTATTAAATGTGTCTATCTTGCTTGCTTTTCATTTGTAATCTGTTCCATTTGCATTTTCTGGCCATTGAAGATTTCCTTGAGGACTGTTTGATATATCTGACTGATTTCTTCAATATGAGGATGTTTCATTTATTAGCCTGTGAAAAGCTCACAGATGGAGATTGGTATCTCACTTCCACTCTTATATTTGAGTCTGGTTTTTCATTCTCTGATCCGTGGCTGATGCACAAGCTTACCCTGGTAGTGCAGAATAAAAAGGCCCCGAGCTCTGTGGTCTCACAACCCACACGGTGGGGCTGTGGAGAGGACAGAGGTGTAGGTCTGCTCTTCCTGTGCCAAGGCACTCCAAGCTGGCACATCTCTGCACAGCCACCCCAGGGAAAATGCCTCACTCTACCTTCAGATGTTCACCATAGTATCAGTGGTTTTCTCTACCTTTGTACCTGCTATTTGCCTGTGCTTTTTAAGAGAATTTCTTTGTGACTTTTGGGTGGGTTTTTTTTCCTCCTACAAGAAGAGCAAGCCTTTCTGTGTTTGACATGCAGCATATTTTCAGGATCATAACACAGACAAGAAGCATGATTTTAAAATAATCTTGTTGCAAATAAATTCAGGAAACTAACTCTGCAAATTTTCTTCTGTTGTTCATGAATAATCAGTCCTGACTGGAGGCAAAGACCTTTCATCTGCTGAGGTACAGACTGCACACATTCAGCTATTTCAGTCCCATCTAGAGAGAATCAGACCATCTGTAAGCATTTCTTGTAGTATTCCCACACTTGTCCTTTTGACCTTAGACAAAAATGAAAGATCAGGGGCTTAAAATCTGAGAACCAAGAGGTACTTCTCTTGTGCTGCTGCTGTACTACTTGCAGTGATCTGCTGATGAAGAATTAGTCAAGTTAAAACTTAGATAACATTGTTTTCCAAAGAGCTCAAATCTCTCTGGCTTCTTTTAAATTTTGGTAAGAGCATCTCTGTATTCAGCACTCCTGAAAATGAATCCATCAGTCTGGGATCTGAGCCTAAATAATAAGTTGATAGAGAGTTGAACCAAGTCACGCAGATGCATTTGACTAAGACACAGGTGTGCAGGTTGGAGGGGGTAAAGAATTGGGAAGAAGTTGTGTTCAAGTCACCCTTTACCTTCATCTGCCATATGTGACTCAGTTTTCTACCTCCACAGGTGTTAGAGCATTTTCTCTTCCCCACAGCAGCTGTTTTACAGCAGATGATCTGTGGTACCCAGACACCAGGTCCACATCAGGATTTAAGTTTCCAGGTGCAGAGCCTCTCGTGAAGATGACTAACAATAGTGTTACAGGTCATAACTCCTTTGTTCTTAAAAGTATTCACAAGTAGTGTAGTGTCACCTACAATTCAAGGGGGATGCTTAAAAAAATACATTGCTTTGGAGTGTTTTCTTGGTCAAAAACTCCATTTCTGGCTATGATTCTCATGTCACAAGTGTCCACAGCTGTGCACAGCTGAGCTGAAGTGCCTGTGTCTCTCTTCAGTGTAAACTGTATTTATGTGTGTGGGTGCTAACATTGTGATGAACTGGACTTTCAGGTGCTATAATGGCAAGGAAGGCAGTGTACAATGAACAACAGCCCACCCCATCTCCCTTTCCAAGTTCACACAGTCTTTAAATAAAGCAGATATTTTGCAGAATTTTATATAATACATTGGTCTTCTAGTCTGTTTTTTTCGTTAATGCAACACTGTCATGGCAGGTTCTTCCTCTTCTATTTTAGCTGTATGAATAGCATTTTATTCTGTTTTCCTCCAGGCAGACTGCCATGCCTGTCACTCTGCAAGGAGATGCAGAAGGCAGAGTTTTTGTAAACTGATGTTGAGACTTGAGCAATTGATCTCCAGTGGGAGCTGTCTGTTTGTTCCTGCTCTTGCCAAAGGCATCAGATTCTTGGTCTTCTTGATTTTTGAAAATGTGTGACTGAATGAGAGATGAAATGTGTTATATATCAAGAAAGGATATTGCTTTGCATTTTCTTTTCTTTTTTAATAATTGCAAATACAGTGATATTGTCTTACTCAGTAATACTTGTAATCCAGGTCTGCTTCCTGGCATTGTCAGTGGCCACTACTGAATATTTCAGAGGTGGTTTCCCTCTCTTTATTTCAGCCCCATCCTCAAATATGGGTGTTTGCAGCTTACAATGTGCTGCATGTTCTATTCTTGCCCTATTCTTGCCTCCAGCAGAGGGGTCATTAAAACCCCAAAGAACTGGATTTAATAACATCCAAATATTTTTTTTTTTGCTAGACTTGTCTGTGATCACTAATTCTCATCCAGATAGATTTTCAAGTCTGCTTTTAATTTCAGCTCACAACTTCATCAGTTCTGAGTGGCCACATCAGCAAAATGTCCTAAAGTGCAGTATCTCACCTTTGCGTGTCTTGCCAGAAGCAGGAGGGATTTCTCCCTGCTTGTCCTTTACCTTAGAACTATGGAGAACATTATCTTTCATCAATCCTTCTTCTTCTCTGCAAGAGGTCTCCCTGCATGACTCAGGTTTCTGAGGGACTTTCTCAGCTCTTGGCTCAAGAGTTTGGCATAGAGAATCCTTTTCCAAATTCCTGGAGTTAACTGTCTAAAGACCAAACTGAGGGGCTGAATGAAAATTTCATCCCTCTTAGTTAAATAGGGTTCCTTAGGACATGCTGCTTGTGTCAAAAGGCTCACAGGTCATGAAGAGCTAACTCTCTATAAATAATCATCGGGGGAAGAAAAAAGAGAATGGACAAAACTGGAGTTTACAAATTTTAAGCAGGAAAAAACATAAACAGAAACAACTAGCATTTGCTTCAGCTGTGCAATGTAAATAAAGTGAGAAAGCTTCTTCAGGCACCAGAGAACACAGCTTTCCTCCACAAAATTCTTTGCAAATCTGAAACAGTGATAATCAGGGCCAGCAGGATTGTTTCTCACCAGTTTGAAAAACCAGACTTTTGTTTTTATTCTGAAATAGGATGATCTTAAAGACAAGTATGATCTGAAACCGACTTAGAGCCTTCCATGTATAAAAAAGCAACATTGGAAGTTACAGATTAAAAGAAGGAAAAATCAATTATTTCATTAAAAGGCTTCTGCCTCCTCACAAGAGGGCAGGGGTCAAATCTGATTCAAGTGGTGAGTATTCCCTGTGGGCAGAGCAATTCTGTGTCTGTAGGACGCTTGACATGAGTGGATTGTTCTTACTTTTACCAACAGAGGAGGCAGAGGCATGTTTTGGGAAGGCTCATGTTGGACGCTGTCTGTCAAAAACTGAAAGCCCTTTGAGATGTTTGGCTGTGGCTGAGGAGAGTGAGGTCTAGCACAGCACTGAGCTTGCATGGTGCTGTTCTTACAGTCACTTCCCTGTGCTCTCCTAATGCCTAATTAGAAGCTGAGCAATTATCTCAAAAAGCCTTATCAGAGTTTCCTTTTGGTAATTGGTGCCTTTAGTGTTACAGATGCAAGGTGAGTCTAGCTGAGTTCCCAAGACTCCGTGTGTAATAGGAAAGCAGCAGATAGTTGCAGTTTAATAAAGCCCCTTGGTGTCCTCATCTGCTGGATAATAACTTTAATTGACAGTGTTTTCAGCTGCATAAACTTTTTCTTAATTATTATTTATGTTCCAGAGGAACGTTACTCTTGGTAATAGAATCTTTAACCTTACATCTTAAGCAACTTTTTTAAAATCACAATTTGAGACAAATAGGGTGCTTTAGGGGTTTTTTTGCTGGCTACAGAGTAATGTAAATTAAACCACTCTAAATATACCTATTTGAAGAGTTCTTAACCTGGCTATTTCTATTTTTAGAATGATTAGGAGCTCCAAGGGAAGCACTTGGCTTGTAAAAATAAAATCTCAGGCACCACCATTACATTGCTGCCCATCTCTTCAAGGTACCTGGGACCTTTGCAGAGAGAGAAGTTCCTGTATGCTGCTGCACTTACAGCAGCTGTTCACACACAGTTACACCCAGTACCTGTTGCTCTGGTTGAGGCTACATCATCATCAGGTTCTTGGGGCCCAGCTGGAAGTGATGGAGTTTATGGAGCTGCTGCCTCTTCTGGCCATTCCTATTGCCCTGGACTGTGGGGCTCGGTTGCTTAGAGACAGATTTATGAGATGACAGCAGCGTTTGTCTCAGGGCTCTCAGCAAATAAGGAGTGTTAATTTGCAGTTCATATCGTAGCTGGCTTTCTCTGTGGTTTATTAAATCCAGGGTGTTTAACTAGTGTGTTCTGTGGCAGCTTTCCTTGAGCTGGGTTTTCCAGGTGTCCGAGGAGCGCTGCACAACCGGTGTGGGATGTGAGCTCTCGGAGCAGGGCAGAGATTAATACCAAGGATGACATTTGGAAGAGTGTCTAGGGGAATGCACCATGCCTGTATAATGCATTTCAAAAGCACTTGTACCATTTGCCAGCCTTTTTATTTTTCTCGAGTTTCGAATTCCTAAGGGAGTTAAACTGAAAGGGATGAGTTTTTGCTCTTCCCTAAAATAACTGCTTACGTCTTATTCCATGTGAACTAAAGCCTTCCCCCCCCCCAACTTTTCACACCACAAATGTGCAGCAGAGAGAAGAAAAAAAAAGGCAGGGAGTCTGACTCAGTACTGGACTATACCCAGTGCAATTCCTCTGTCACTGTCTCCCTTCCCTACTCCAATCCCCAAATCCCTCCAGCCTCTTCCTTCCCTTCTTGCAGCGTTTTGCCCAGGAGCTCCTGGCCAGCTCTCAGCAGTGACACAGCAACATGTGCCTCTGCCATGGGCTGGTGGATGAAGAATATAGCAAGTTATGGCATGAGTAAAGCAGAGTCTCACAGATATGATCTTGTGAGCTACAGCCTACTGTGTATTGTGACAGGAGAAAGCTGGTTTGTGTGTCATCATGGAGACAGCAAAGTAGCAAGGTTTATTATATTCCTATTTTCACTTTCGGTTCACAATTTAAATACCCTCAAGGGACAAATTTTCTCTGCTTTTAACAGTCATTTTGAATTATTAATATCATTGAAAATTTTATTTTGCATTCGCACAGGAAGACAATAGATGTTTTCTGCAAGGCAGAGAGGTGTGCAGAGAAATTGTAATCTCCACCACAATTCTTCAGTGCTGTACAAGAAAGGCCTTAGGATCTGTCATTTACTCAAAGTGCTAGGTGTTTGTGCAGCACCAGCAGAAGGACACTTGTCTTCTTGATGCTTGTCTTTTGGTGCTATTCCAATTTAAATGTCAGCAACAGAAATCCTACAATGCAAATATATTGCAGTTCACGTAAAGGGATGTAAGCAGCAGTTCATGCATGGGTTTTTAGCTGTTGGCAATCAATAGAAATGTTATAAATATAAGGGAAATAAAATTTGCTCCCAAAATGTCTGGATTTGCAATGCAAATCTCATACTCAGGTAGGAGATAACTGTGGTGTGAGATTGGGGTAGAATGAGCTCCTGCCAAATTCTCCCTAAATTTCTTCTTCCTTCCCTGAGCAGAGGGGAATTGCATTACCATGATCATATGTGCACTCCCACTGGAAATCAGCCAGGGGGAAAGGAAAATAAAGAGATGCTTTTCTCTGCATTAATTGTCTCAAGTGCTCAGCATGTGACTGTGAGGTGCATGGGCATGTAAGGAGTTCAGCTGCAACGTGGGACCTGTTCTTGCCTCTCATGCAGATGCATCCCAGAAATAATGCAGTTTGGCACATGTTTGGTATCAGTTGGGAGCTCTGCTCAAGCCCAAGTAGTATCATCCTCTGCTTGCTTCTCCCATGGCACATGGATGATGGAGAAGCAAGAAGGGATTTTCTAGGAGTAGTGAGAGGGCTGGAGCAACTCTTGGGGATTCATCTGTGTTTACTTGTTTTGGCATTTCATAGCAACCACAAAATTAGAGACTCTTTCTTATTTGTGGATGATTGCAGTCACCCCAGGTACATCCTGTCAGGTTGATGGAAAAAGAGAAATAATACAATGTGTGAGAACTTCTGAATGGCCCTCTGAAAGAGGGATAGGTACCATTGACCAAAACAATGGGTAACTGTCCTTTTATAACTCATGTATTTGTCATTGCCTGTGGATGTTGAGAAAGTGTTGAATTTTAACAGCTAACAAGTCATAGTGGGAAGACTCATGGGTAGAAAGAGCACTCTGAGGTACAGGTGTCACTGTCCGGGGCAAGAAGTGGCTGATTTTGTGACTGACAGTCTTCTGTCATCATCTCTGATGGAAAGCTTGTATCTGTGATCTCTTGCAGGTCTTGACATAAAATCATGGTGGTGTCTTGGGCAAGACAGTATTTTAAGCTCTGATGTGAGTGCACAGCTGAAGTTTGTCTCTCTGGCTAGAACATAGGAGATGAGATCAGGCTGACTAGGGATGAGCCTTGGAGTGGCTTGCTCAAGTTGGGGCCAGAACTGGTAAGAGGGCCACGGAAAACCTCCATTCATTATAGGATATGGAGGGGAATATAGTCACCAAAGGTGAGGAAAAGGCTGAGGTACCTAATGCCTTTTTTGCCTCAGTCTCTGCCAGAAAGATTGGTTGTCCTGAGGGCAACTGGTCCCCTGAGCTGGTAGACAGGGATGGGGAGCAGAATGGACCCCTTCTAATCCTGGAGGAGGAAGTTAGTGAGCTGCTGAGATGCTCACAAGTCTCTGGGACTGGATGGGATCCATCCTAAGGTGCTGAGGGGGCTGGCAGAAGAGCTCACTAAGCTGCATCAGTCCTGGCTAATTGAGGAAGTCCTAGATGACTGGAGGTTGATCAGTGTGATGCCTACCCACAAGAACAGCCAGAAGAAGGATCTGGCAGGCTGACCTCAGTGCCCAGCAAGGTTGTGGAACAGATCATCTTGAGTATGATCATGCAGCACATGCAGGACAACCAAGGGATCAGGCCCAGCCAGCAGGTCCTTCTTGAACAACCTGATCTCCTTTTATGGAGACCTGCCCAGTGGCTGTGACTGCAGGCTGCCTGAACTTCAGCAAAGCCTGGCCTGTATGAGAAATAGTGTGGCCAGCAGGACTAGGGAGCAATTATTCCCCTGTACTCAGCACTGGTGAGGACACATCTCAAGTCCTGTGTCCTGTTCTGGGCCCCTCAATTCAGGAATGGCACTGAGGTGCTGGAGCAAGTCCGGAGAAGGTCAATGAAGCTGGTGAATGGTCTGGAGCACAAGTCCCATGAGGAGGGGCTGAGGGAACTGGGAGTGTTCAGCCTGAAGAAAAGGAGGTTCAGGGGAGACCTTATCACTCTCTACAACTACCTGAAAGAAGGTTGTAGCCTGGTGGGAATCAGACTCTTCTCCCTGGCAACCAGCAACAGGATGAGGTTTAGGTTGGACATCAGGAAGAATTTCTTTACAGAAAGGATGGGTAGATATTGGAACGGGATGCTCAGGGAGATGGTGGAGTCACTGTCCCTGGAGATGTTTAAGGAAAGACTGGACATGGTCTAGAGGACATGGTGGTGTCCGGTCACTGTTGGACTCAGTGATCTTAGAGGTCTTTTCCAGCCTAGTGGATTCTGTGGTTCTATGATCACTGACTATATAACACAGGGATGTGTTCCAGCATCATCTAATCAACATCTGGTCGAATGTCAGTCACTCCCGTGAACATAAATGCTATTTGTGTCTCCAGATTAACTTAGTTCTGTTTAAAAAAATTATTTGCTTTTCTTATTCTCATAGTCTCCTTATTCCTTGTTTAGGGTGGCACAGTAGAGGCACACAGAGAAATTCAGCCCTGGCTCCAAAGTTATGTGGTCAGTCGAGTGGCTGGAAGAGGTCAAGGGCTGAACCATTTAGAGATGGGGCTTTCTGCTTTGTTGAATGTGGCTGCTCCAGGAGTGTCTCAGAGCATCTGAGCAGCTCTGGGTGGGTGTGGGGTTGGCATTCACTTTAATGGACCTGGACTTGAGCTCCTTCTGTGCAGGGAGTCCATCCTGAGCCGTGCTGCCCAGCTGCTGCTGCCAGACCACTGTGCTTTGGCTCTCCCATACTCAGGTCTACAGTGTGACTCTCACAGTGCCTTGGCACGCTGGGCAGGAGGGGAACCACACATCCTACAAACAGGGTTCCTGGGAGGCAGTCAGACAGTGGGAGAGGGCAGGAGACTTGGGCAAATCCAGCTCCAAATGGACCAGAGAATTTCCAGCTGCTGGCATCCCTGCAAAGGATAGGGACAGAGGCCACAGCAACACCAGCCCTAGTGAAGCAGCTGCAGGGGTCGCTGCCCACCTGAACTGGAGGGGGGATTCCTTCCCCCAGAAAGCCAGCAGTGTAGTAGCTGTTTGAAGGATATCTTATTTTACACTCTGACTGCATGGGCATGAACACACTTGCACGGAAACTCAAACAACTGCATGAGCTGCTGATGTGTAAGTGCAAATAATAATACTGCAGAGTGGTTACATTGCTGAAAGTGGCCCAGCTCCAAAGCAGGATTTGGTTCTGTGCTTCAGGCAGTAGGGTTATGGACTTGTACCAGATGGAGCTTTTAAATTTTCATCAGCAGGTTTATAAACACAAGAATATCCTTTTATCCACCCCCAGGTCTTTAACTAATGAGCTGCAAATGCTGAACTTCAATTAGCATGGAGTGGAGGTGCAGATGAAATAATATACATTCTTACTGGTGATTATCTATCATGTGAAAATGAAACAGAGATATGAATAATGGTCTGTTTCAGGGTTTTTGAGGTTTTCTGTTGGGTTTTTTTCCCCCTTTAATACCTGGTAGTATAGTTGTGTGAAAATAGCTAAAAATAATGAGCCAGATGCTCTGGTGATTAAATTCTATTACAGGCAAACAGAGGGAGAGTTTTGGGCCCTGCTCATCTTTGCAGTGACTTCTGTAGGTGTTGGGCCAAGCCAGCACGAGGGTGTGTGACAGCTGTGTTGTTAAGTTTGCCATGGGAGGATTTTGCAAAAGAATTTACAGAACTGTGCTTTTCCCGCTGCTGAAAGATGGCCAGAGAGGTCTAAGCTTTGAAGCAACTCTACCCTGTGTTATCAGGGAATCCCAGTTTTCTTGAGGGGTGCAGGTGCATGAAGAAGCAAAGGGATTGATTAGTTGAGTGCTGTCTTTGCCTTTAGCAGCGTGTTTGCTGGCCCACAGTGTGCGCCTGTGTGCTGTGTATGTGCCCCAAGCTCTTCCTGGACCCTGCAGTCATCCAGTTACTAGGCTTGTTCCCTGTGCTTTATAAATCATTCAGATCTGCACATTTCAACAGCAATATCAGCTCTTTAGGGGGTGTTGAGCAAGGATGTCTACCTTAACTGCTCCGTCTTAGGGAGGAAGAGGTCAACCTTGGCACCTAGTTTGAGAATGTGTTGGGAAATGGTGAGGAAAGCTGAGGAAAGGCGGAACTTTGTGAGGTATTACATTTGTTCTGGGAATTCTGCATCTAACTTTGCATGTCACAGAATCACAGAATCGTAAGGGGTTGGCATGGACCTTAAAGACCACATAGACCCAACCTTGCTGCCATGTACAGGGACATCTCCCACTACATCAATTTGCTCAAGGCCTTATCCAGACTTTGAGCACTGCCAGGGTTGGAGCAACCCTGTTGTATGTCTTGCCTTAAAGAGGCTTTGCTGGAAAAGTAATCCACTAAGAGAATAAGGCCTCTTGTTGGAAAATAGATACATAAATTTGAATCAGTCACTGAAAGGAAACTGTTCTTCCAATAATAATAATAATTGAGTACATTCTGAATAATCAAACTCCAAAATATATCCCTGAAATACTTCCTAGTCACTTCTTTGGTGAGCTGTGCTTCAACAAAGGGTGTCTGCTTTATAGGCCATACTTTAGAATAAAGTAGAGTAGAATCATTTGAATTTGAAAGGACCTTTATGGTCATTGAGTCCAACCATAAACCTCATACTGCCAAGCCCACCACTAAACCATGTGTTCAAGTGCCACATCTACACATTGTTTAAACACCTCCAGGGACAGTGACTTTACTGGACAGCCTGTTGCAATGTTTGACAACCCCTTCTGTGAAGAAATTTTTTCTAATATTCAAACTAAGATCACAGGAGGAAGGCAGAGCAGCATCACAAAGGTCACCCCTGACAACACGAAACCAACAGGATTTCTTTCTTCCCTGGGTCATATAGGCTTGATAGTTGTAGCTGGAGACAGCTGCTGCTCTTTAAAAAATCGTGGCTGTGAGCAAGACGTGGCAGTAAGACAGCACAGCACAGGGATTTACAATTGCCACAGGACTGTGAGTGCAAATATCACTTAATTCAATTATCACAGATGCAGGAGGTTTCAGTTCTGGCTTAACATAGGCACTAAGGCTGGGAGATTATGGAGGGGAAATAGACCTGTTCTTTGATTTGCCATTCTGATGGCACAGATCTTTGTTCAAAGAGGGCCACTGAGCTTTCCTTTGTACTGCACTGGAAGTGACACATTGCAAGAGGAGGAGAAGTTCTATTTAAAATTGCATAATCAGAGATGAAGTGAAATTGAAGAGAAAGATCAAAGATAGGAAGAAGGATACAATATACAGTATGGCTATACAGACATCTTAATTTCATTTTCATGAATCTCTGCTCAGGAAGGGAAGGGTAGCTCTTTGTGTACCGGGAGGGGAAGAACAGCCTCTGCCACCACACTGAGATTTCCTTTGAACATGGTCTCTTGCTGAAATGAAGGGCTGCACTGTGCTTCGTATTTCACAGAATTAGAAAAGACCAAGCTATTTGCTGACTCCCTGCATCCTGCTTATGTAACTTGCAGATGACGGCTGTACAACCTCTGGCTGAGCCCTGGAAAATTCTCCTGTCAGTGACTCAGGTGCTTGGCAAACAGTCTGGCACAGGGGGTCTGGAGATGAGAGTGATGGCAGAGGCATTACCTGGGCACCAGAGCCCGGTTCAGAGCCTCTTGGGGGAGGCTATTTCTACTAGAAGTGTGCTGATTATCCTGGTCTTGTCATTGCCAAGTGTCTCTGCTCTGCTGGGTTGTGTCTCTGAAACGCTGTATTAATTACGTGCAGGTACAAAGCATCCCTCTGGATTGCACTGAAGCAGGAGAAAACCTCACTGTTATCCAGAGGTGTGGGTCAGCAAGGAAGGAGGAGAAGAGCTAGGCAAGAATGAACCCTCAGCCTTGACATATATTTTGTGTATAAAAATTCCTTCAGGATGTGGGGAGAGCATTTAGTGCAGCAGGGCTGCAGAAGTGGGACTTCATGGCGAGGCACAGGGTCTCCTGTTGCAGTCCCCATCCCAAAACTCTGTGTGGTCACCAGTACGGTGTTGGTTTGGAAACTGTAGATGTGGCTGAAAGCTGGAGGACAGGACTGCATGTTGTACTGTAGGAGTTAAAGTGAGAACTATGAAAAGGGAAGGATTAGACCAAGGGATGAGGGGAGACAACTGAAAGAGATGCAGAACTGTTTCAGCTGCAAACCAGACTTCCCTGTGGGTCAGCTGTCATCTCCAGCAGCAGCAGATCCCAATGTCCACCTCTTTGGAAGTATGACTGAGAGAGCCAGGAGGTCTGTACCACCACCTAGGTTCAGTCACTGCAGAGTGTCAAGGCTAGGACAAGTGTGAGATGCCCAAATCCAACCCATCTTATATGGATCCATGCAGCAAACCTCCTGTCAGTCCAGCCATGCTTAGACCAGTACTTAGCTCGGTTGTGCAAAGAGCCTCTTTGCCAGACTGCAGTGGTGGGGGGGAGGGGACAAAAAAGGATTTTGCCATGGGGGTGACCTGTTGACTAATGATTTTCACTCATCATATGCTTGCAGGAGAGAGCAATCAATCATCTGCAGTTCCTGCGGGCTCCTCTGCTGAAGGCTCAGAGAAAGCAGACGTGAGGTGCTATCCAAGAGCAGGGCTGGGCGAGCCCACTGAGCCTAATGATGCTGTGCTCTCATGGATGGATGAATGTGACAGTGGGGAAGGTCCCAGCATCAGGAAGTCTCTTGATGACTTCTACAAGATGTATTGCAAAGAGCAGCCAGGGGGCACGGATCCCACCTACGAGGCTGCATCACGGTGTCTGTCACAGAAGATTTCAGAGCTGGCAAACCGAGGTGGAACGAAATACGTGTCACGTTGCCTGCAAATGGCACAGTTGGTTTTGAACAGAGATGGGTGTAAGATCTTTCCAAACTACCCCCCTTCTGCTTGTTTTTCAAAGCCAGCTGAAGGAGAAGTCTTGTTGGCAGACAGAAGGAGGACACCTGGACTCTCAGATGACATCCTGCAATTCCTCTTGAAACAAACACAGGCAGAACATAGCCCTGATGTGTCACACGAGAAGTGAGCGAGGCAATGGTTTGTTTCTGCCATTGGAGCTTTGCTTTCACTCCAAAAAGAGGTGACTTTCTTAGAACTCTTCTCCTAGCACCACCTTCAACACCAGATACTCTGCAGAGGGGTTCACCTGGGACAGACCTTGCCACCTTGGTCTCTGCAGGGCAGCACTGCACAAGGAGCATCTGTGGTCCCCATGTAACTGCTTGAGATATGTGACTCCTCAGGATGGGTGATGCAGTGTTTGTTACTGGGACATCAAACATGATAACTTAAAGCCTACCAGGCTTTCAAATTGACCTACCTCCCTACCCCAACTGAATGGTGGCCCTGCCCAAATTCAGCCCCTGCGTAGGCATGGAGGTTGATTATAAGTGCCGTTGATTATGAGAGACTGAAAGAACTTGCCATGGCATGCCCCAGACCTAGAGAGGGAGACAACATTTTGTTCTGTACCTGGCTGACATTGTAACCTGTGTGCCTCCACCAGGTGCCTGTTAGCTGTGCGTGTTTACCTGTAGACAAATGATCCCACAGATCATGATTGCAGTGCAGGTGAGCTTTGTCATGTGTGCATGAAAAAGAGTAAATACAGGTTCTAAGCATGTTCCGCTACAGCACTTCTGTCCTTTTTATCATCCCCCCTCCATCAACCACCAGTTCCTTTCTCTCTTTCATGATGGTGCTAATGAGATCCCTGGAGGAATGTTCCATTTAAAATGAAACAGATCTCTCTGAGCCCAAAGAGGCTGATGTCAGTCAGCAGCAGGGTAATGAACCCACACACAACCACTTGAGGTCTCTCTCTTGGAGGCCTCCTGGTTCAGTGGTTTCTTTGCTGCTTTACTCCCTTTGGCTGGCAGACAAATATCTTGTGCTTATTTTCCACCCACTGGCTTGTCCCCTGAAAAGAGAGGTTTGCTGTAGTGATGTTGCTTGCTGACTGAGGAAGTTGTTCTCCAGTGTGGATGTGATCAAGGAAGCACAGAGTGCAAGAGGAAGGGATGTGCTGAAGGTGACAGCATAGGGGCAAAGAAGGACGGACAGTTGGGGTCTTAAAGGTCAACATTAAGGTTCCCAGCTAATGTGATTACTCCAGTACAGCCACACTGCTTGCACCA
This sequence comes from Formicarius rufipectus, assembly GCA_013399695.1. NCBI lineage: Eukaryota > Metazoa > Chordata > Aves > Passeriformes > Formicariidae > Formicarius > Formicarius rufipectus. The sequence continues at coordinate 64,339 of VXAU01001558.1, read as the reverse complement.
GTTTTAGTATTTGATCTTCAGCATTTCAGTTTGGAGGCAGCTCTTACCTTGCCAGCCCAGCTGCTGAGTCCTCTCATCAGTGCTCTTTCCACGCAGGCCACATCTCAGAATGGGTTTTGGTGTTCATGCACATCAGATTCCCTCCTCCAGTTTCACACAGGGCTGCTATTCCTGCCGTGCTGCCCCTGGCAGATTGGCACAGGAGCTGTGCTCTGCAGGTGTTCCCAGCAAAGGCAGTGGAAATTTGGCTGCTGACTTCAGTCAGAGCAGGAAGGGGCCCTGCTGGCCCAGCTGGCTGCAAGTTATGGCTAAGGTCTTAAGACTTTGCATCATCTCTCTTTACAAGTAGATTTGTATTGGAACTGCCTGGGTTCAGTTTCCTGTCCCTGAGTCATCATGAAACTGATACACCTGGCTCCTTGGTGGTTCTGGTTGGTGTGTTGCTTGCTTGTTTTTATGGCAGAGGTGTTACACGTGCTACTCCCCTGTAGCCACTCCCCTGGCTACTCAAGTTAATGGTGGTTGGGAAAAAAAAGACTTGAGATGAGGATGCAGCATCAGTTCAGTATTAGCAAATAAATCCTCAGGTGCTGGTATGCCAGAATCCAGATGAAAACATCCTGCAGGCAAAAACTATAGACAAAGGTAATACCAACTAGTTTAGCAATAGATGCAGGTTGAAAAAGCAAAAATGCTCCTGAGTGTGCTGCCAGTAATTACAATAACATTACTGGCCTCTCCCTGCCAGCTCACATTGCTTGAGCACCACAGGTCTGTCACAGCAACAAGGGCATGAGTACTGAGAGATGTAGGGAGCTATTGCTGAGGATGTACAGGGAGGAAAGGAAGGTCTTCAGTGTAAATCAGATGGTGTTGCTTTTTATTTTTTTTGCCAGCATTTATGCTGCTCCACACAGTTTAATTAGTTGCTGTGCAGAACATTTTATCTGCCATTTTAAGGGAAATAACCTCCCAGGAAAAGAGAGATTGAGAAATCAGAGGTCTGCATCTGAACCCCTTTAGTTGCTCTATTTGGTTTGGTGATGGGTTGGGCTGTGCTTTGGGTTAGCTTTGAAACCATCTGGTCTCCTATTCAGACTTTTCCACAAATAAAACTTACAGCAAAATATGACGTTCCTATTTCTTTAGGAGAGTCCTGTTGTAGGAATCTTGATGGATACAGGGCATGATGTATTAATACAGGTCTGTGTGCACAAGCCAGCCTATGTAGCAGGCTGCAGAAGTGCGGTTAGTTAGAGATATACAAGAAAGGAATGCCTGCTTGTTGGGCAGAATGCCACAGGCTGCGAGGGAGGAGGACCTTGCAGCCCTAGGGACCAATAGAAGCGTGTGAACCCTGTTAAGCCTGATATAACCTGTGTGAGCTAAGATAGTTAGGCTATTAATAACTGTGTGTGAACCCTGTAGGAATAGTGTGTGTGTGTGTTGCTAATAAAGCGAGCATTGACGATACTTCTATGAAGACTGCGTCTTTGACTTCAGAGCTCTTCTCGCATTAGAGTCCTGCTGTGGATGTTTGAGGGATACCTACTGGGCTTTGATGGAAGAGAAAAGAAGCTCTGCCTGACCCTAGTCTGACCCCAGATTAGCCCTGGAGACAGATGTGGTTTTCCCCACTCACAACAAACATGAGGTGTCCACCTGGAACCCCTCTTTGGGATGTACATGGGGTGCTGCTCCTGGGGCCTGATTAATCTGAGCTTCCATCATTTTATCCACTTTTTGAATGAGATACAGCAAACACTCAAGGGAGTAGCTGTTCGTTTGTTATCAAGTATTTTAAACGATGGAAGAATGAGGCAGTCTTGGTTTGGAAGATGTGTGTCCACATAGGCAGTTAATCTGTGGGGTGATCACGCTGGTTCAATGCACTTTGGGGGCCAGAGGGGAGGGGAGGCACCTCCAGAGAGCTCATGCCTCTGCTTCAGCTCCTCCAGACTCTCAGGGCTGCACAGCCACTGCCTTTTACATCCCAGTTTTCTCATCAGAAGTTTCTGGCACAGCAGGAAAAGAGATAAAAGGACTCATTACTCTTGAACCCTTTAGGTAATGAGATGCAAGCAATGACAAAACAGAGAATAGGTGGCTGCTGAAAGAGCATGAAGATTGATACCAGCAGAGGAGAGCGTGAAACTGTTCAATTTTAAAGACCAACGTAGGCAGAACAGACTGGATGCAGCTGAAAAATTTGGATTATGACTCATGCCTACAAATCTTGGCTGGCATCTTGCAGAGGCCATGGTAAGCTCTGTGCCACTGAAGCATGCAGTCTTAGGAAAAGCCTGCACCCCTCACAGTCAGGAGCACCTGCAGCTCTGCTGTGTGCTGCTCACTTCGAGTAGCCTGGAGCAATGACCACCCATGGCTTCTTCGAGGTGAACAGACAGTCCTTTTGCTTGTTAAGTACCAAGAGTGGTGTGAAGCCCTCACAGAAATGTCCCACGTTCTATCTGTTTCTCCCCAGCTTGTGCAGTAATCTCTGAGGAACTGAGTTTCTTTCTGAGGAGTGAAGTGTTTTCCTCCCTCCCTGGCTGGCACTTGACTTAGCGTTGACATTCTAGGGTTTCAGCACTTGCCAAAGCACAGATCATCTTCTCAGAGACCCTTTGCCATTAGGTTCTCTCCATTCACTTTGTTTGCTTCTGTGGTCCACTCCATCATTTTACCTTTTTCTCCACTGCTGTATATAAGGCAGGAAATGACCTGTTTTCCTGAAGACCAGGAACCGAGTGGTGCTGGACCCTATTGTACCCACCACTGTGAGCTCAGCAGGCAGCTGGGCTGCTTTGGTCCAGCTTTCAAAAGCAGACTTTCCTGTAACCACTAATCATTTAGCTGCCAGGCAAAAATATGCACCCAAAGTTACAGCCTCCCTGAAACTCTCCTGCCAGCTGTTGCCTTTCCTTTGCTCTACCCAAAGCACAACTTGCTGCTCAGCAGGACTGGCTGCATGATCCTAAGACAGAGCTGGTCCCATGCACTCCCAGTGCCCCCCTGCCCCTCTAGTCCCTGCCAGCTTCAAGGTGTGAGTTTTCCCAGCTTTCCCTAAATAGTACTGCTGTGGCTCAAGAGAAGGAGCAGGGACTCTTCATTCCTTTGCTTCCCTTCCAGGGAATGTTGTTCCATTTGAGGGAAGAGGCTCTGATGGACTTAAACTGGACAGTGTTCTAGATGGGGAACTCACCCTACCTCCCCAGCTTGCTGGCCTCCCCAGCACTGATGGCTCTTGCTTCCACTGCCAAAGCCAGCTGCTGTCGCCTCAGTTCCTCCCCCTGTGTGCTCTGGTAGTGTGTGGAGGCTGCTTTTGCAAAGGCATTTGGTGGCTTACACTGCAGAACAAATGCAAGGGGTTGTTCCTTGTGCTTCTTCAAGGCTCACAGCAGAGGAGCTGCTCTCTGAGCCTGGCTGAGGACAGCACCTGAAAAACCTACAGCACTTTTCAGGGCTGTGGGTCTACAAGATCCCACAAGACCTTCAAGTGAAATATATAAGTGCAGTAAAAGGTAGTGAATAGCATCAGTCTCATAGGGTATGACAAGCAAGGCCAAAACTGATCTGTTGTTGCCGAGTTGCACAGGACATGGTGAGGGACATGAGAGCCACAGCTCAGGAGTTTCCTGATGAAGATCCAACTCTCACCCAAGCTCTGTTAGAGATGTATGTGCTTTGGATTGGGTATTTTCCACCTGAGCTGGACCAGCAATCCCTCAGTGTCTCAGAGAGGTGACTCACACTGCAGGCACAAAGCCCTCTGGCCATGCACACCAGACACCTGAGCTCCCTTGGGGCTTGTCTTTGGACTGGGTCTGGCAGGCTGTGAGTGCTTCTTCTACACCCAGAATGACCATAATTGCCTGATCCAAACTCCTTTGATGAATCCTTCTGCTACAAAGTCCTTCCCTCCTCTCTTTGGCTCGGAGAGGTTGGTATCAATGGCCTCTCTGATGCTTACTCTGACAGAATTTTTGTTTTCCCCTCCCACGCAGCTGCCAGTGGGAGGAACTGACTCATGCCAGCGACCTACCCAGTCCTGTAGCCCAAAGGCAGGCAGGGAGAGAGCTGAGCTGAAGCATGTCCTCAGCAGGTGTCAGTGAGGTGAGTGGAGGCCAGGGCCATTTGCAGCATTTTGGAGGATTTTCCCCCAGAAGTTTAAGGTGTTTTGGTATGCCTGGATATTTTGGGACATATGGTTGTTAAAATAGGTATACAGTAGCAGGCAGTATACAACCAGTATAAATGTGTCTGCTGAGCACTGGTGGGTTTGTGTGGGGCATGTGTTTTTCTCACAACAGAGAAGTTCATCTTAAAAATACCCTGTTCTGTAGGCTTTCCCTAATGGCTATTTTCCCACACAACTGCATATGCCAGCATTTCTTCCTTAACAGTAAAATCTGGCACAGAGCATGAAATAATAAGGTGTGATTAAAACAGTAGCTGGAGTTCACCAAAGCCAGAAAACTCATGGCTGAAAGGTCAAACCTTTATTTAAATTCCCTTTGCAATGGCTTATTTGTTTGCAGGTGCTGTGAATTGAGAGGGAAAGTCTTGTAATGAAAGAACATCAGTCATGGAAAATTTCACCCTCAGTTCAAGCTGAACAGACTTTCCCTCACACACGAAGGTGGGTTCTTGTAATGAGAAATGTCAGTCAGCCTTAGGGCAGGTGACACCATCCATGCATTGCTGGGTAAGATGCAATGCAGGAGCCAGGAATGCTACTGAATGGGTGCTAAAATCAGCACCTCCCAGCCAGAGAAACGGGATGATTCTGTGATTAAAGGTACTGAGGTGGGGATGCTGTGCCCTGCAACACATTTGCAATGTGACTTTCAGGAGTTGGTTTGTTCCAAGTTCCCAGCAGATTGGTGTGGGTATCTGAGAGCTTCAGAGAAAGAGTGAGAGGGCAGGACATTTACACCCACATGCTTGTCTAACAGCAACTCTCCTCAGAAGCCTGAACTAGAGGTTGAAATAATAATAGAGGATTTGTGTCTGTGGTCCAGGCCCTCTTGTTTAACAAGCAGCTCAGCATGTGTTCTGTGAGGCCAACTTGTGTTTGCATCCTTGTCTCCTCATCCTGCCTGGATCTGGCTGGTCCCTGAGAGAGCATCAGTGCTCTGGGCATGGGTTGGAGGCTAAGAGAGTGAGGACAACATCCTCACCATGGGATAATTGTTTGTGTGTTCTTAAAACACTTCTTCCCTCCACGGAGTGGCTGCATGTGTGGTGGGGTTGCTATGGTTTGTATTTTGGGGTGGCTTATTTTTGTGATCTGAGTTCTCTCTAGGGTAAGGAGAGGTTGATCTGAGGTTTGAGATGTTGGTGCTGTAGAAGGAGGTGCCCACAGTTGAGTTCTACATGCAGTGATGAGAAATGTGTGTGTGTGTAAACAAGTCCTGTGTCTGGGTTTCTGTCTCTGTGAGTGTTAATGCTGGTTGTCTGGTGTTCAGGAATAGACCTGGTGCACGTGAATTACTGAGAAAAAACATCTTCTTGGATGAGAAGACACAGACTGCTGTTTTGAAGGCTGGGGGAGCCTTTCCAAAGGCAGCAGTGAATTAGACTCAAGATGCAGTAGTATGCTGGACAAGGGTCAGACTGACTTCTGTGCCACTTCCTCCTGTTCCTACTACTAGATGCTAGTTCTTGGTGAGAGGAGATGGTGTCAGCATCCAGCCTGCCATGAGAAGAGGGAAATGAAGCTGGTAAAAGCCAGACTTCAGCATTAGAGTGCAGCAGGCACCCTTGACAGCCCTGATTGTCCTTAGAGCTACTTGACATGGGCAGGACAGTCATCCATATCCACTGCTTGGTCACCCTTGGGTGCCCCTATCCTTGAAAGGAGGTATCCTCTTAGCTTTGTTCCTGGTGCAATTTTGCCACAGTTGGCCCATTTAAGCCTAAATTTTCCCCCTGAGGCAGCCACCCAACATGATTCTGCCTGCAAGAGGCACACACAAACTGGTTTTTCCCAAAGCCAGGACATGACACTTTGCAAGCTCAGTATGCCTCACGTGAGAGCTGGCAAAACCACCCACTGTAGCTTGCTCTGTCTCGTATCCAGGGTGGCAGAGTCTCTTTCAAGGTCTCTTTTTCTGCTTTTCATGTTTGCATCACCTTGCCACCCTCGCAGTTACTAGACAAATTTACACTGATGGCACGTCTTCCAGGTATTTTCATTTCCCAAGGCTGCCTATAAAGCTTAAGCCTCTTAAGCCCTTTTTTATAAGCACGTGGCATTTCACCCAAAGGGCCTAAAAGTCTTAAAATCAGGGTATGCAAAAGAAAAAAAGGGTATTCTAGGGGGGAAGAGTTTGTAACAAAATCTCCTCTCTCTTTCATAGGGTCTTTTTGCAGCTGGGTTTCTGTTCTTCATGCCAGTGGAGATTAAAAAAGAGGTGATGGAAAATTTCTTTGGCCATTCCTTTTGCTGTATGAGCACTGCTGTCATGAAATACATCTCTGAACACTGTGTTTTCAGTCTGGAATTAAGTGCAGGGGCATAATTGGATTTGTTTTTTCCGATACATACGTTGTTCAGTAATAAAAGCTTTACTTCGGAATCATTACAGCCTGTTGCAGAAACCTATATATTTTTATCATACAAAATGGAAATTTGCCACTGAAATTTCCATGACACTATCAACCACAGAATAATACTGTTCTTACAAAACAGAACCCTTGCTGAGAGTCAAAGTGCTATAAATATTTAAAGAAATTAATTACTAAGTAAGCCAGACTAGTGCCTCGGCCTTTAAATATTAAATGGAACATATATAGTTGACAAAATGCAGGCAGAAACACTGAATGGGGCAATTTAATTGCCTAAATGAAATTATTTGCAGTGCAAAGGCAACTGTTAGAGTCACTTTAGCTTAATGACAAGCAGTACTCAAGATACGAGGGCTTAAGTCAGCGTTTTGCTTGCTGAAAGAAATTTCTATCCTGTTTTACATTCTACTGAACAAGCCCCAAATTTCACCATGAGGTTACCAGTGTGATTAATTGCATACTTAAAAAAAAAATGCAAAGGGGTTTGGGTAGGGGTCATTTTTATGGGGAGGACCTCAATGTGCAGCTCAGCTGTGCCCAGGCTGGAAGGTGAGATGCTCTCAGGATACTCTCTGGGCTTTCAGCTGCCTGGGAACTCCAGTGCTGCAGAGAAGCCAAGCATCCAAAAGCCAGGCCAGAGAGACATGCTGACAGCTTCTGGGGGCTGTTCATAGTCCAGGATTCATCTCTGGTGAAGAAAGTGTTGGGGTGCCCTTACTTTCCCCCTTGCAGAGGAGGAGGCACCTGGGGCTGTGGAGGTGGCTTCTGTTGTCATCAAGGCAAGTTCATGACAGCTGAGATTAGGAGAGGGTTTAGTTACAGCCAAGTTTATACAGCTGTGAGTAATCATGTAAGGGCTTCTTGAGCCCCTGTGGATCGAAAGTTGCATTTTGGCTTGGTGATTGGTTCAGGTGGAGTGGTGGGTTTTGATCTGGGCTCCAGCAGGTCGTTTTGTGTCATCAAATCAGGTGAGAAGTGGCAGCACAGACAAGAGACTCGTGGCTAAAAATCCAGCGTGGCAACAGTATTAGGCAAATTGCAGCTTTCTCTTACAGGAGGAAATGTGTGTGTTGTTTCACATCAATGTCATCTTTCCTGGGGAGGCATCACCGGTGTAATTGCAGGAGCTCAGTTGCACTTGCTGCCTGGAGCAAGCAAGGTCAGTGAGCTGCCATCAGGGAGGGACCTTGGAAGTGGCACTGCTTTGTGGTGGCAATCGTGCTGACTGCACACTATGGAAAAACTGTCCTTTGTTCCCTAGGCCCCGAAGGTTGCTCTTTGTTTATGGCAGCATAATCAGTTTTTCTGCCATCTGAGCTAACTGATGAGGGAGGAATGACTGGGGGGGGGTGTGAGCAGCATGTGTGAGGATGTTCTGTGGAAAACCTGGGATCTTGGGGAAATGGTTTTTGTACTTGGTCTTCCCTCTTTTGTCACCTTTGTTCTGGGTTTGGCGTCCTTTAGTTTGGTGGTTTGGTTTTTTTTATTCTCATGATATATTTACAGGTTCAGTAACCTGTGAATTTATCCAGAGGTCCTGAAGATTTTTATCAGCTAGCATAGGGCTTTTGCCAGAAGACCATAGCAGGGTCTGTGCATGTATTTGTCATATCCCTTAATAGTTATGTTTTGTAGGCAGATTTTAAACCTCTTTTCAGTTTGTCCATTTAATATTTGACCTTATTTCTGTGGCATAGAAGAATTTAAGCTAGACAGATCCTGCATGGAAGGGAAGAGGGTTACAAAGGAGCAAAATCTGCTTTTTATTTAAAGAAGAATGAGAAAGACAATTTAAGAAGAGTTGCACTGACCTTTTAAGGTTCTCCTGGTTCTGAGGCAGAAATACCCTCTAAGTTCTTTATTTTTCCTTTGAAGAAATTCTTTGTCACTGAAATCAAAGTCCTGTTTTGAGGGGGCATTTTTTGTTACTATTGGGTTTGGGATGACTGAGAGACTAAACCAAAATGTTCTGATTGACCAGCCATTACAAGTAACACTCTGTACCAGCCCCATTTGCCCAAACACAGGCTGCTACAAGGTGTGCTCAGAAGCATTTTGGCTTGTCTGGTATCAATGTCATTTTATCTCCTGTGGCTTCAGCTCAAGCGGAATCTGCTCCTGAAACCTCTATCCCTGTTGTTTCTGAGATCCTCCCACAGCTCCACAATCAAGCTCCATTCATCAGCATCACTGCAGGTGCCTGGAACAGGCAGGGCAAAAGGTCTTTGCTCAGTAAGAAGGAGAAATCTGAATGTGGTCCTGGGAGCAGCCTCTCTGAGCGAGGCTTTGGCTGGAGACATGCAAAGATTTGGGGTATATATGGGCACATGCACCCCTGGAGGGTTGTCCCTGAGGGTTATCCCACAGCCTGTGTTGGGATGCAGTGTGGCTGAGAGCCAGCTGAGCACTGGCCTGTTCCCTCTCCAGTGGATGTGTCTGATGGATTTTAATTCCTCTGAAGTCCATCACCACATGGACTAAGAGGCACCTGATCCTGCCTCACTGTAGAGCTACTGAGATAACCCAGTTCCTGGGGTAATAGTTCAACCTGGTGTTGTACCAGCTTGAAGCCACCCTAACAGCTGGTGGGTCCATGTCTGTGTAGGGTGATGAATAGAGGCAGCAAAGCCTGAGCATCTGTGCAGCTCCATTATCCAGTGGGTTATGACTGCCACTGCATAGGATGAGACCTCCCAAAGGATTTTTGTTGCTATTACTGAAACTGGGTGGATGGTGTGTCCCTCAGGTGCTGGCTTTTCCAGTTCAATTGTTTTGTTTTGGTTTTTTTTTCCCCAGATCCATCCTCTTTGCACCTTCTGAATCAAAGAAATGAGTTTGTTCATGAGATGGGCTGCAGTATTTTAATTCCGTGAAAACTAATTGGCACCCAAGAATGAAGATAATCCCACTAGCACATCTAATTAGAAGAGCAAATCCTCATATTCCCCAAGCAGGCTCTTCTCAATTTAGGAGTTCACACACAGAAATTTGCTTGTCATCCTTTGAAGTTCTAGCTTCCAACATGAGCCAAATGTGTAATTTTTTAAAAGCATTTGTATTTTAGAGAATCCAGCAGAATAAATGCTGTTTATTCACAGAGCAATAGATTGTCACAACATTATGAGGCATGTAGATCACTGCAATCAAAGTACTGACACATCTGAGAAGGAAGGATGGAGGGTGCCACTCATGAACAGTCAAGTGGAATATGACACTGCCTGCAGTAATCCTGATTTAGTGCAGTCACATCTCCCTCCTAATCTGGGGGGAAACAGCTGATACCTGTCTGCAGGAGTCCATGTGAAGCAACATTGTTTTGAAAATAGAGGCTGATATAATTAACTGTGGGAAAGATCCTGGGATACTCTGGTTTTCCAGTGCTGACCAAGAAGTCTGTGGGATCATGCTTTGAAATCCTGCCCTGAAGGTGGAGTTAGAAATACTCCATTCAGTCCTGTCCCTGGACCTATCATGGACATCCTGCAAAAACTGCAAATCTTGGTAACCTCAATTTTGATCCAATCTCAAGGCATGAACATGTGCTCCCACGTAGACTGTGATGTAACTGGTGGCAAAACATGCCCAGTTGTGCTTTAACATCTTCACTTCCCAGTGGCAAGTACTTGTCTCATCAAGGGCTTCTTGATTCTTCAGGATCAGCCCACACAATGCTGAGATGAGGGAGCATGTCAGAGAAATCCCACAAGTCAAATATCAATGAGCCAGCCAGCACAGAGGAAACAGCTGTGGAGCCCCAGTGATTGCTGCTGCAGTGCAAGGGATTGGATTGGAAGCCTTGTCAGGCAAGAGTGTGGCACTGCTCGGTCTCACCTCTCTGTTCTGCAGACAAGAAGACTCCTGTAGTGGTGGTTGTACTGACTATCAACAGGACTTGTGCAATACAGGTACTTAGTGTGAGTGCTTCATAGCAACTAAAATAGCTGGCTATTTTTATTCACCATCTTTGTATCACTTGCCCCTCTTGATGGTCGTGTCCACGGTAAGTGTAGCCAAGCAAATGCTGAAGTAGAGGAGTTACACAAGGATAATCAGAGTGCTATTTATATGCCTCAAGAAGCAATGAAGGCTTAAAAGGCAAATGTTTTGCTTAAAATCTATTCTTATGAGCAGCTGAGGTTAAGGCCAGGCTGAATCCTCACACAGACAGAGGAGAGGGACATGGGGGCCTTGGTGCCACTGAAATTCATCATAGTCTTTAGAATCAGACTCTTGATTTCCAAAAGATTTGGAGATTTCCAAAGAAGCATCTTCCTGTGGAGATGGGCCTTTCACAGGCAGTAGCGGAGCAGCACACAGAAGGGGGAAGTTGAGAGAAGACCTTGCAGATGATTTGTTTTCCATGGTGGCTATGTAACTGGGTTCTGTTAGTTAGCAGAAATTGTAATCTGAATGCAAGGTGAACAAGGTGTCTGGTTTCACCTCCCAGTGTTAAAGGCTGTCTTCTGAAACAGGCTTCAAATACAGCTGAAGTTCCTGCTTCCGTTACGCACCAGCGTGTGTGTGTTTAACTGGAGTATTGTTCTTGTGCCCTGTTTTATATGTTTAAAGGCATTATGCTTTTAGCAGCCTGGCATTGTTAATAAAATAGTCCACAGAACAATAACAGAGGTAATTGCCATTTTGATGTATAGATCCATTGTCCTTCGTGAATGAGGGCAATTAGAGAGCCATCTGCTTAGCTCTGAGGACAAACAAAAAGGAAACTGAAAAATACATGTAATTTGGAGATGGCCCTCGGAGAGTTAATGAAAAGGAAACCAGAATAGATTCAGATCTTTGCCTGGCTCTGAAGGGAACGGGGTGGAGCGTTCAGATTTGCTCTGTGGAGAGCTTATCATAGCTGTCATAAGGACTAATTGGGACAGTGGGGGCTGTTAAAGAAAGTGATATAAAACTTAATCTCCGTAGGTTTCTTCTGGCTCCCCAGAGCATCATTACAGTAAATAAGAGGTTTGCCTGCAGAGATGGATGCTAAGAGCAGTGATTTCCGCGGTAAAACTCTTGAGGAGCACTGCGTGTCATTCATTCACCAGATGACATAAGTGCCGACATCACCTTCCAGTCGTTCTCTGGGTCGGGGTTTGCTGCCTGCGGGGGTCGGGCTAGGCTGTGAGAGGAGGGGGTAACGATTTGAGGGGAAAGGACAAGAACCTTTCAGGAAGAAAAGGCTGCTCGCAGCGCTTGAAGAGGCTTTGATCGGAAATGGATGTGGAAACGCAGCGGTGATTCCTTGTGCAAGCTGTTAAAGAGGGATGGGTTACCGCACCTCCTTCCTCCCTGTAGGTAGAGGCTCGGCATCCTCTGACGGTGGGAAAGACCTAAGGATGATACCGCATCCTCCGAGCCGGAGAAAGAGGCAGGGAAGGCCCGCTTTCCCCCTTTCCCGAGGAAAGGCGTGGCGGGGGGATGTAAAGGGGTCTTGGAAGTGTTAGGCGGAGGGCAGGAAGAACGCGTGTGGTAGTCGGCGAGAAAGGGAAAACGAGCCCGGCTTTCCCAGCCCGTGCAGGACCTGCCCGGCGGGGATGGGGGGATGGAGGGGAGGGGGCGGCGGCGGCACCGCCCCCGGGGGCTCTCGGTGACGCAGCTCCCGGCGGGGCCCCCCGCCCGTCTCCTCCGCCCCCACTGCCCCTTTTAAACAGCGCCCAGCCCAGCCGAGCCGAGCCGAGCCGAGCATGGGGCCGCCGGTGCTGCTCGCCCTCCTGGGCGCCGCCGCCCTGGCAGGTGAGCGGGAGCGGCGCCTCCCGGAGGGATGGAGGGATGCATGGATGGATGGATGGATGGATGGAGCGGAGCGGGAGGCGAGGGAACAGCCCTGCGGGGTGCAGGGATGATGGAGAGGTTCCCTCCTGAAGGGGCTCCCGGAGCGGTGACACCGCGCCCAGCCCGCCCTGCGGCTCCCCGGGGTGCGGAGGAGCCGGGGCGGGGGGATTTTCATCCCGGTGCAGCATCTTTCCACAAAGACTTCTTGGTGTCATTTTATTGCAAAGGTGCCGAGAGGTTGTTTGCCAGCCAGCGCTTGGTGCTGGGAGATGATGGTCAAAAGTAGCGGGGCTGCAGCTTTAACTAACGGGATTTTCCTTGGGGTTTTTTCTTTTCTTTTGACACGTGGCGTTAAATATTAAAACCCCACCGTGAAGTGAACATTAAGCACAGTAGAATGAGATGATGGCTTGGCTTTATAGTGTTTTATGCATACTACGGCATTGCTTTAAAGAGTCGGTGTCGTTCTGGGTTGAGTAATTTGGTGTATCAGAAGTCTCCACATAGACACTTCTGGGACTTGTGCAGAGACTATAAGGAAGTTGACTCCCTTCAAGAGCCTTTATTGAAATCAAAGGGAGAGGATGGAAGGTGAGGGAAGAGACCCCAACATAGAGGCTTATTCCACATATCTATGGGGATTTATTATCTAATATTTTTTCCTGTTCATGCCATCAAACAGTTCAGGTACTTCTGTATATCCTTTGTGGCTGACTTGCTTTCAAATGTCAAATCAGTTCAGTGACACATTAACTTCAAGAACTTTCTAGTCCTCCTGCAAATCAATATTCCAAAGTTTAGTGATCCTTCCTAGGAAGACATTGCTGACGTTTGGGTGAGGAATGACACTGCACTGAGTCATCAGCATTAATGAAACAAAGCCATGTGGGGATTTCATCAGAGATTCACCCAAAGATCTGTCTCGGTCTTGGAGATACAAGCAAAACCCCTGTGAATTTGTCCTTCATTTCTCATAGTTTTTCATTATATTCTTCAACTCTCAGCACTAAGGCAAAATCAAATAATCTGATCGTAACTACCTGGGCAGGCTTGGTTCAGGAGGGTAAAGGAGACCCAGGGCTTTGCTTTACTTTGTGTGTCTGTGGTCTGTTTTTTTCTCTATGGACCGGAGAGGAGTTTGCCTATTGGCACCTTAAAGTGTTCTGACTTTGTTTCTCCTGTGAAGCCCTGCAGTGGTACCATCTGCTGTGCCCCTGCAGGCCCAGTGGGTGGGTGCCCTGCTGCCTGACTCTGCTGCTGGTGTCAGGGTGATGGCTCCTCCTGTCCTGGGCACATGTGGAGAGGAAGGCAGACGTATTGGCCAGCCATCCTCAGCTAGCAGGTGGCCAAAACGGAGCCCTTGCCAGCTGGCATGGGCTGGCACTGCCAGCACTGGTGTAAAGTGGGGCATGTTGGCTTCCCACTGGCTTCCTGTCTCAGCTCTGGCAGAGCAGCTGCCTCAATATATTATTTCAGGCTCTGGGATGGATTGGATACTCATCTTGTTTCTCTGGGCAGGTTAATATGATGCATGTCCAATACTATTTGCTTCTCCTGACGTTGTTATGATGGCCTGATGCTTCCTCTGTGGCATGTCAGCTTTCATTGTTAACCAAGTGCTTGCCAAGATGTGAGCTATTGAGTGACCTGGCAAAGGCAGTGACCACAGCCTGGCTTTATATCCCTGTACCACCGGTGGCTCAAGAGGTAGCCTGAAGTTGGCATCTGTAGTAGCAAAAGATGTTCAGAAGTTGGTCTGTTCTGTGCTTTATCACATCACCTGGGTGTAACTCACAGGAGAAGCATCACTAAAAGAACAGAATCAGAGGTTTGCCCTGGTGTGTGTTGTGATTTCTCTTGGGCTGGTGGACCAGAGGAGCGCCCCCCCAAGAAGGGGCAGTGAAGCAGATCATCCCCTCTGCTTGCATCTCAGTGATGGCTGTGAGCAGCTGATGCCATAGGAGCAGCATCTCCAACACCCATGGGATCAAGGGAGAATGTCCTTTTAGTGGGTAACACTTTTCTTTAGTAGAAGGGAATTTGCCAGCAGCCTCCTGCCCTCACATGCTCCGTGCTGGGATGGCTCCTGCAGGCAGGTGAGGCTGCAGCAGCGTCAGTGCAGGGCTGTGGGATGGTTATTTGCATACTGGGTCAGTAAAGGAGCCTAAAGCCTGGCTCAGTCAGCACCAGATGCAGAAGATGGGGGAGAGGGCTGGCTCTGAGCACCATCTCCCCCCACACACCACCTGGCATTCTCCTGGCATTCTGGGGAAATGATGGAGTGCTATTTTAGGGGAATCCCTTCTGTGCTCTCCTTGCGTGGGTGCCCTTCTCTGATGGCACTTGTATCTGTAGGGAAGAGTTGGGGGCTGGAGAGGCTCATTCCTGCATAGGTGTCAGGGTGGTGGAGGGGAGCAAACATAGAGGACAATAGAAATATCACAAGAGTTAATGTGGTATTATGTTCAGCTATCACAGACAGAGTCAGTGCTCAGGGGGTGTCTACTTCCTCTGCTACCACAGAAAACAGAGGGTTTATTGCTTTAAACAGTGCAAGGCCCCGTGCTCCTGTGTGCTCTGCCGGGAACTTCCTCGGGGCAGTGCCACTTCTCCTGGTGCTGTAAGGTAAAGTGACCTCCTTTGACTACACAGAGTGCTTTGTGTTCATCTACTGCAGAAGATCTCTCACTGCCCCAACCAAGCACTATTGCAGAGAGGGTGACAGTCATATTTAATAAGACTATCTTGACTCATGTAAGAAGTTCAGGACTGCACCCCAAGCTGTGTGTTCGTGTACCACGTGGGTGGCCTGTGAAGCCATGGTAGAACAGGCCTTGCTCCTACATACTCCTGTGAGGCTGGCAAATGTGCTTCACTTCACTTCTGGAAGTCCCAAGGAGGATGAGAATTGACAAAATTAATTCATAATACACAGCAGCCAAGCTCATTAACCAGCCTCAGACACACTGCAGCAATGATGGCAAAATAAGGCAGAATGGAGGTTTTGATTGCAGTAGCTTCTTTCCAAAAGCAAATTCCTTGGACCAGGTAAAACAGAGGTGGTACAAGGAGGTGTTAGTTACCCTCAGGACAAAGAGAGAGACAGTGATGGGTTGTGCTGCTTCCTTCTGGAGTAGTTTACCACTGGGATTTGGGTTTTTTTGCTTATTTCTTGGAGTGATAATGGACCACTCAGTGAATGGAAATTTTCCTGTGCCTTTTGGCTCTCCCCTCCAGGAACTGCCTCCTATCCAAGCAAGAAAGGACTGGGACAGTAGCTGCTTTAAAGTCTTGAAGAATGGTCTCCTGTTGGTAGGGGGTGCACCTACAGCTCCTTGCAGAAGCCAAAAGGTTCTTGGGATGCAAACAGGCCTTGCTTGTTTCCTGTTTGTTGTTTGGTTTGGGTTTTCTTCCACCAAACAGGTGCAACTACACAAAGACCTGATTTGAAGTAAAGGTCCATTTTGGAATTTAAGTGTTGTTTTCTTTGGAGTTGCATTTTTTGTGAGGGTTTTGTGGGGTTTTTTTGATGGTGTATATTCTTTTAGTGTTAGAAATGTTAACGTATCTCTTCTCTCGTGCTATACTGCAACTTTACATTGCTTTTCCATCCAAATAAGGAAAGATTTAATGTGGAAAGTGTCCGATTTACTGACCAACCAACCCAAAAGTTGAGCCATCCCATCAGACCAGTCTGACTGAGAACTCCTGTCAGTGATGCTTGTTGCCAGTATTAATGACTCTGTAATAATTTGGTTTTCTTCCAGGTGTCAGCACAGTTCCAGTGGAAAGAGACCATACTGAAGAAATGGTGAGTAGCTCTACGTGAAAACAAATTTCAGAAAATTATCAGTGATGTATTCTCCATGTTCTGTCTCTAAAGTCTCAGGGTACTGCTTGATTTCCTAAGGGTAAACCCTTGACAGATCAGTGCTGATGTGGAACTCAGAGTCCCTTCAGCTGTCAGATCTGACACCTGTGTGCACTTCAGTGCCTTTGATGGAAAGGGAAGCTGGTTCTTGTGTCAGTGTGGAACTTCTGAAACTGTGCATTGTACAGCTTCCTGAGAAATGCACTGAGATATTTGACAGTACATGTCACTGTACTGTAAAAAGTGAGATGGCAGCTTTGAGGAAAGATAAATTATCTACAGTTACCAATTATGTAACAGACTTTCCAATATAGTCCTCTCATCTCCTGCTTTTGAAACACTTTCCTAACCTGTGTGATTAAATAAATGCCATCAGCTCAGACCCTCTGCACTGATTGTGTGATCATTTAGATTAGTAAACACCTGGTAATAACTAAAAATAGTTAAAAGCAAAACTCTGTAAGTGTTTCATTGTTTCTTCCCCATCAGCCACCCAGATTGTCAGCCTGGGGCTCTTGTACCCCCAGGGTTTGTTCACAACCAACAACTTCAACACTTGAAAATCATTTTATACAGAGCAGCTACTTTGGTAGCACTTAGAAGTAGAGGAGGTTGTTTGAGTCTCCTTTGTACTGAATACAGTATTTAATGTTTTAAAAGGTACAAAAGGAGCCTGTTACCTAAGCAAACAAAAGAGGAAATAAAAAGAACTTATGACTGTTCTCTTCTTACTGATGTAGTGAGGAGCAAAGCAGTTGAAGCCCAGATGCACAGGAAGTTGTGTTAGAGCTGGGGATTACTCAAAACTCATTAACCACAGCCTGAACTCTAATCCTAAACTAGCTTTTCTACCAACTAGGTCAGAAGAAAGATTTCCAGTTTTGCCAGGGTAATTTTTTTTCTCCTATTTTATCTCTTCTAGGTAACCCAGTGCATAGTGGAAGTTCTGTCCAATGCTCTGTCCAAGCCAAATGCACCACCGATTAATCCTGAATGCAAAGAAATCCTGAAGAAGAGTAAGTACAACACTACCTGAGCTCATGAGAGGAATTTAGATGGTTTCTGTCTTGTGTCTCAGCTGGTGAACTGTTATTTCAGTCAGTGTGAAACTGGTGCCTCCAAATTTCAGCATCAAAGTTCTGATTTCTTTCTGTTTGGTCTCTCTCACTCCAAGATCAACAGCCTGACCTGGTCATAGTCAGGGGTTCCTGGCTATCGCTTGTGGCTCTCTGCCTAAACCACCTGGAGAGGCTGAGACAACTCGACAGACTCTTTAGGTAGCCTGAGAAGCCAACAAACATGACCATGTTTGGACCACATGCTGAATGTATTCCAGAGGGCAGGAAGTGCCTTCAAATGAAATCAGCACTTAAATCAACAAGGCAGCCGAGTCCATGCCCAGCTCTGGAGAAGCAAGTCCTTTGCTCAGCCCAGAAACAATTCGTGGTGCTGATTGCAGTAGTGAGGAGACGTGCTGAAAGCTCCCTGTGGGAGTGCCCATTGCTGGTGCAGAGCTGCCCCCGTGGTGAGCTGTAGGCCCATTTGATAGCTCTTTACTGTCTGCAGGGGAGTGTGGTCAAGTCTGACACTGCCAAACTGCAGAATGCACATCCCTCTTTTCTGCCCAGTTCTGTTTATTTGATTGCAGAACAGTAAAAAGGCTCTTGAACTGACCTGCTACCAACACTGAAAGTCATCTGCTCCTCAGTGTTTATAGAGGGAATAATGCATGGCCCTCCTATAGTCATCAGAAGAGTGGTGAGGTTTGGGCTTTGGAAATACTTGGGGTTTTATTTCACTCAGCCCCACATTCCTAGGAGATGCTGAATGCTATCAAGCTTTGTTTATGGTATTGTTAACTCCAGGGGAAAAAACACCCCAAACCTGTATATTTGTCATGTTTTGGAAAATCAAACCCCAGTTTTTAAACATGTTTTAAAAAACAGAGGGTAAGCAACCTATTTTTGCCATTAAACAGATCCAGGAGTACCAGATGATGAGAAGCCTTTCAGAAATAATGAGCTGTTTCTAAATCTGGGCACCTATTGTCTGAAAACTCTGAGGGTTTGTGATCTATTTCTGATTGTACTCAGACTCAAGCGAGGCAGAAATATCTTCACAGAAGTGTGTGACAACATACACAGTCAGAGTCAGACTTTCATTTAGCATTCTGGAAATAGTGGAAGGAACATGATTTGATGAAACATAACTATTCCAGAGCAACAGATTAATACTTTTTTTTTTAAATCAACTTAGAACTTTTAAAATTTGCTAAAACCCCCTAATATTTTCAAGTAGCTTGAAATAGATGGTTGTCCTTTTTGTGAATAACCATGTGTGATGGGTAAGGCCTGACACTCAACTCCAGATCCTATTGATTTTTAATAGGAGTGAGAGCTGATTTAACTACATACTAAAGATGTGATCACAAAGAAAGAAAAAGCCAAAGAGGAAAACTTAATCTGTAAATTCTAGGGGAGCTTTTTCAATGCTTAATGAAATGAAAGTTAGTTAATCCTTTTCCAGACAAGCATACAAAATATTAGCAAATTACTAGTTTTAAAAGCAGAGTTCAAAGATCTTTCTGTATCTTGCTGCTGTTTGGTGTAGCCAGTTATGTATTTGCACTGAAATAACACCTTGGTGGAGGATTGGATTACTCCATTATGCTGCTCTTGTTATTATAGGTGGTAGAAATGACAGAGAGAGAAGTGAAATCAAACAGCTTGAAGTGAGGCATTCCAAAGACCCAGCAGAGACTGAAAAACATCATACTGGGGGCATGGAGAAAGAACAAAGTGAGGCAGAAGAGGAATCCAAAAAGTACATGAAAGAAAGTGATGAGGAGAAACTTGCTCACGAGGAAGGTAAAAGCACAGGAGAGGAAGCTGAACACCACACGCCTGTTCAAGAGGAGAGACTTCACACAGAAGAAAAAACCCACTATCAGGAAATTGGAAGAGAGGAGAAGAATTACCACAGTGAAGAAGAAAGCAAAGAGAGCCAGTGCTGTGCTGAAGACGTAGAACCTGCTGTTCTCAACAAGAAGTCCCACTCTGGAGGCACGAGCACAGACGAGTTCCCTGGTGGGAACGACCAGCGCCCCGCAGGCCACTGGCACTTGGAGGAGGGAATGCAGAGCCCTTACAAACAAGTTCATGA
The DNA here is from genome assembly GCA_013399695.1 of Formicarius rufipectus. NCBI lineage: Eukaryota > Metazoa > Chordata > Aves > Passeriformes > Formicariidae > Formicarius > Formicarius rufipectus. The sequence continues at coordinate 44,952 of VXAU01001558.1, read as the reverse complement.
AGGCAAAGAGGGAGGGGCAGAGGGAGAAAGAAGGGAAAAATATCACCACGAGTCTAAGGAACGTGATTTCTCCCGTCAGCAAGAGCGGGAAGAATCTGATGAGGGTGAAGAAACAGAGGAGGAAAAGCAACCCTACAACCCCAAACGTTCCCACGGGAAGCACAGAGTGGTTGGCTCCTATGAAGAGAAGAGGGGCCGTGGTGGTGAGAAAGAGGAAGCAGACACAGAGGAGGCCCATCTCTGGGACCAGTGGAACCACCACCAGAAGCACCGTGAGGAGTCTGAGCAGCAGCGTGAGGAGAAGAGTGGCTATCATGGGCATGGGTCTGAGGAGGAGAAGGAGAAGAGGCTTTCAGTCCAGGGCAGTGAGAAGTACAGAAATAGGTGGCAGCAGATTGAGGAGAGCAGCGAGGAGAGCAGTGAAGAAAGCAAGAGGTATCACCACAGCGAAGAAAGTAACGAGAACTGGCGCAAGGAGAGGAGACACCACGATGGGTCACGCGAGACGAGGAGGCACCATTCTGGGGGGAGGACATCCCTTGCAGATGGAGATGGGGAAGAGCTGGGCAGGTACCTCAGTGGTGGCAGCAGGGAGGAGCAGCATCGTGCTGGGGGCAGATACGGCTTCTGGACCGACGAAGAGGAAGGGGCACAGAAAGCACCTGGCCGGGAGCGCAGAGGGCAGGCCAGGGGGCACCACAGCTCTGAGCAGCAGCACTACCCCAGCTACAGCGAGGAGGAGGAGGAGGAAGTAGAAAAGAAGCATCACAGCAGTGATCAGGTGGAAAATGAAGAGGAGGAAAGATACGCTGAGAAGGAAGAGTACAGAAGCCATCTCCCTGCGGGGAGTGAGAAGAGAACCGCAGCGTCCTACCGCTCTTTCTACCCACTGCTGTGGTGGAAAAGCCAGCCCTTGGAGAAGAGGGACAGCACAGGAGAGCAGCTTCTGGACGGCAAAGGGGAAAGCAGGCCCACCCTGAAGGAGAAGAGTCTTTTCCCTGAATATAGTGACTATGACTGGTGGGAGGACAAGCAGATCCTGAGTGCTCTGAAGCACAAACGCACAGAGAAGAGGAATGGCGGCAAGATGAACAGAAATGATGTGGAGAGGCAGTACAGCAAGATGGATCAACTTGCACAGCTTCTGAATTACAGGAAGAAATCAGCTGAATTCCCAGAGTTGTACAGTTCTGGAGAAGACCTGAAAAAACGTCACGTCACCGGGAGTGACAGAAGTCTAAGCCAGAGGCCTCTGACGGAAGCGGAGGTACGTGTACAGGTGCTTCTCTGAAAAACTGGGGGAAGCTGACGCCAAATTCATGCTTCCAAATCCTTCCCCAAGGCAGCTGGCAAACTGTGCATGGAAAAACACAAACATGATTAAGTCACATTTGAGAGTCAGATCTTCAGTGGCTTAAAAATCTGCTTTCTTTGAATGGTGGGACTTGATTTTGGTGAATTTTACTCAAGGGCACAGTTGCAAAATAAAGACAGTAGCTTCTGCCTGCTGCAAGACAGGAAGAGAAAGGAGATTCTCTTCTCCTCTGGGCCCCACCTCTCCCTCTAGGGTCTTACAGACTAATGAAGAAAAGATGCCAGTGGCAGCAGGAGCAGGGAGGTGACTGACAAGGGCCACTTGGTCTCTCGGGTTGTTTAAAATATAAGGTTGGAGCGTGACTTTGTTGTTCAGAGTAAAATAAGCTGTCCATTGACTGCCCAGCTGTAATTGCAGAGCAGGGTCCAACTTGCACTTGTAAGCCCAGTTTGTGCATGAATCTTTTTTCTGCTGGATTCTGCTCCACTTTCAAGGAAAATTGAGTTTACACCCATCAGCCTGATGGTCCTCCTGAATGTCACTGTATCTATAGCTGCACTGGGAGGAGTGGAGGCTTAATACTCATTTTTATGGATAAGTGGTGCTGGCAAGTCATAACAAACAAGGAGTGGCTGCATAAGCTTCTCCTACTCTCTGTTATTGTGGAGATGTTCCTCTTGTTGCTGCGTGTCATAAGCCTGAAGCACTGTGATTGTCAGGCTGTGACTTCCTGAAGGAGCTGCACCTGAGCAGGAGGGACTGCAGGGGGTGGCAGCTGCGACAGAGCAGGACGTCACCACTAGATCATGGGGCTTTAAATCTAAAAAAGATGAGGCTGTAATTAGGACCAGCTCTCAGAATGAGGATGTTATACTTTGCCCAGCCCTCATTCAGTTAAAAGCAGGAAATGGCACTAAGTATGTGCTGCTCTGCTGTTAACACCTCTTAGACCAGCAGTCTGCTCGGGGACCATTACGTAGCAGATCATCTGCCTTAGAAATTCCCTTTGATCTCATTTCCGTGGAACAAAACGTTTGCCAGCATTATGTGCCGAATAATACGCTCTTTATGTTTTCCCAGGAAAAAGAACTGGAAAACCTGGCCGCTATGGATTTGGAGCTGCAGAGCATAGCAGAGAAGCTGAACAGCCTCAGGAGAGGCTGAAGGTGTCTGGTGTTCCCGAGATCAGTGTGGCTGTACTCGCCAGACCCCTGTTCTGTGGTAAACTCACTGCTACTGGATTGTTGTTAGCCCCAAAACCAGGAAACACTATTTACTGTCCACTATAGTGTAGTGATTTATACAGCTGAAAATGTCCTTAATTTGCTGTTATGCTACTGAGATCTGAATGGCATGAATTTTAGTATTATAACCTTTCATGTGGGCAGGTATTTTTAATAGGCTTTTGAAAATACTTGTGTTTAGTGTTCTTTTTGTCTTGAGTTTGCAATAATAAAAACCATTGATCTTGGAACAAACTTTCTCCTTGCTTGCTTGACTGATTGGGTTATTTCAGGATGATGAGTATCACTTAAATGAGTGAGGGGGATGAAGAAGGAGCCTTTTGGTGCTCTTAGGACACTACAACACAGTAAAAATGATCCCATAAGTAGTTTCAACTACTCCAAATATCTGGAGTTCAATTTAACTACTTATCCAATGGAGTTTTTTAGAGCCCTTCTGCTTTGCTGGTGTCTCCATATTTATGGAACAATGGTACTTCAATACATGCTCTTCAACTCTTACATATAGAATACATTCTGTCATTTTGGAATATCACTAATGATTTATCTTGTCTCCTTGCTGTTTTTCCTTGGTGGCACACTTGACAAGTGGGGGACAGGATTCCTTACTGAGGCCATGTTTGTGTTAACACTGGTAAAATGCAGCCACTTGGGTTTTGATCAAAATTAACGTTTCAGCTGTTCCAACATTATTTATTTCTCAAACTGATCATTTAATTATACAAATGTTTTTCTTGTTGTTTTTATTGCCTCAGTATATGGGATATGTAGGATTTAAAACATGCTGGGAGTTTAACTTTTACTGTGCAAGTCTGACACCTTTGCAGTGCTCTGTGCCTGCCAGCCCAGCAGAGGTGGCTGAGCCTGCTTCACAGGTAAGAGAACTGAAGGATGGGCAGTTTTTCATTATTAGTCTCCTGGTTTGCATCAATCTCCTCCTTTCCTTGCCTTTCCCCAGCTTAGAGGCTCCTGTCCCTTGCTCTAAGCCACATAATCTCAGGATTTCATCACATACTGGGCATTGGCTGCTTTCAAAGTCCCAGTTTACCTTCAGTATATACATGTGGATACACAGCCCCCTTTTCCCTACTTCTTCAAAGAAGCTGGGAAATCCAGCATTTTAAAAAAGCTTCCTAAGAACCACACATCACATTTCTGTTCTCTCATGTGATCCACACCACCTGCACTCTATGGAAAGGTGAGAGGGGCAAAGCACATTTTGCAGATTGACATGGCTGGGGGAACAGAGGAGATGGTGAAACCTCCATCCATCTTCTCCCCAGATGAGTTTTTGAGAGAAGTAGAAGAAAAGAGGAAAAGAAGAAACTTTCCATGAAAGTAGAAGAACAACACTGGAAAGTTTGCAAAACTCAGCAGTAGATAAAACCTGAAGACACACTGTAGCTGTTGTCCTAAGAGAAATCTTTAACTGCTTTCTTGCACAAAATATAACCTGTTTTGAGTTAATGGTGTCCTGAAAGTGTTACTCTTACCAAAATACAGAATTTTACAGCTTTATGACATCTGATTACTTGATCCCACAGCTCCTCAGTCTGTCCAGTCAATCCAGAAACTCAGTGAGTTCAAGAACAGGAGCCAAATCCTGCTGGCCCTACGAGCCCCTACATGGACCTAAAGATCCCCACCAGGGGTGCAATGGGGTACAGACAGCAAAGTCTTCTCCTAAAGCCTATGCTAGACCTTTTTATTTTCAACAAGAGGGAAAAGTAAGAAAAAGAAGATAAATCTCATTAGGAAAAACAGCCTACAGTTTAATTGAAATGGCAAATGAAAAGTTAAAAAAAAAATAAAAAAGCTGACATTCTGAAAGATCAAATAGTAGAATAAATATATATACATATAATAGTTTTTAAAATAGTAATATCTTAAAAACATATAACAACTCTCAGGAAAATGACAGACAATACTAATAGAGACCTTTTCTTTAAATACTTAGTATTTTAATTTAAGACCATGCACTTTCTCTTCTGTATTTATTTCAGGAAAACATGGGGTCATGCTGTAACCCTGGGATCATGTTCTAATATCAGTTTTCTCTTTTTATTGTTCCTTTAGAATAAAAAGAGTATGGGTTTTTTGTCTGTTCATTCTACTGTCTTAAATTACTCAACACAGTTCTGTGTCCAAAGGGGGGGCACCTGCACCACACAGAATGATGATGAGAAGTCTCTGATGCTGTTCTGGCCAAATGGAAAGCTAAATTAGATGTGTTGATTCAGATTCAACCTTTTAAAAAAGTACATAATATCCAAATTTGGCAACAAACAAACAGAATGCCTTCTTCCCTGATGCTTTATCTTCCTCAATTTTCTCTTCCTCTTGAAGTGATTTCAGTGTAATGTTTTCTTCCAAGGGTTTTTCTTCACATTCAGCCCATGTAAACTGCTAAGGAGTGAGACAATCCTCCCACCACACGGTTCAGCTGCATTTTCTGACAGATGTGTGACAGGTACAGTTTCTGAGCTGTCAAGAGCACTGAAAGGATGTTTGTTATTTTATTAACAAGAGATCTAAAAAACCCAATTGATTCTCCAGATGTTAACAATGAAGGTCTTGGACTTTGCATCTTTTAGGCGATGGCTCCTCCATCTTCAGTGCTTCTGAATTACTGGAATCAGATTTGCCCTTATCCAAGACAACAGTGATGCCAGACAGAAGGTACCCTCCACCTCCACTCATTGTCAGTTTTGGATGGCTTCGATCTGGTAGGATCTTTAAAAGAAAACAAACAACAAAACACACCCAAAAACCACCCCATGACAAAAACTCACTCTGTATCTACACAGAACATGTAATTTCAGCTTAGAGAATTGGATGTAAATTTTTTTACCAGTCACAACAACAAACAGCCATTTGGAAAGCATAAAGGGCAAATCTATCTGCAGGGGAGAACTACTTAAAAAAATATATAAGGGTACAGGCTACTGCCTTACTGATTACTTCTTCCTGGCATTTCCAGCAAAACTGTGAAGTCAAGGTTTGAGATGCAGGAAGCCCCATTATGTGATCAGAAGTGGTGTATCGGGAACCACAGCTGATCTCACAAAACAGCATGAAGAAATACAGTGATTTCCAGTTCTGTCACTATCACCTTTATGGAGCTTCAGGTAGGACACGCAGTGAGCCATCACTTCCAGCCACATCACACTCTTTGTAAAGGCTTTCTCTCCAGTTATTTCCTTCCACTTCAGGTCTGAACTGACCAGCCTGTGTGCAGGAGACTCACTGTTGCTCCTCACTGCACCTGGATCCAGTAACCCTGGCCAAGCCTACCTTGTGTGAACATCTATGAAGGTCCTGGCCATTCCTAATTGGGTTGCCCAATCAGTAAGTCAGTAATTGTGACCACACCTGAATTAAGTCATCTTCTAAATAATAATTCCTTATGGACTCCAGAGCCCTTGGGCAAGAAGAAGGTCAGTGAAGTGCCTCTCTGAAGAGTTGGGGAGCTGCTCCTCAGATGAGCTTCTGCTTCTCATTTTCTTGCAAACAAAGTCAGTCAAACTGACATTTTTCACTGTGATGTTTTTCCCACTCATCTTGTTTTTATTGTTTGATTCCCAGAGAGAAACTTGTTACTTGAGTTCCAGGAAATGTGTTACTTGAAGATGATGACTTTTTAAGTCATCACCATTCTTAACATTACACATCTTTTTTTCAGCTGTCAAAACAGCTGGAAATGAATAAACACTTGTAATTCTTTGCTCCATCTCTCTTATATGACAATGCTTTAGGCCAGCCACTAAAGCACAACACTTTGCTACCACTATTTCAACAAATGCTCAAGTGAAAAGCTTTGTAGGAAAAAAATAAAGTATTTTCATTTGAAACTGTTACAGTGAAGCATTAGAACTGTTCAGAATACCCACTACTCTCTTGTAAAACAAATGCATGAGCTTATACATAGTTTCAGCCAGTCCAAAAAACCCGTATTTTCAGAGTGTTTTGCTCCCCACTATTCACGCAGTTTTGACAGTCACTTACTGTGATCCTTACCTGGTAGTTTCGTAGCCAGGTTTCAGACAGCTTTAGGTTAATAACACCACCTCTTTCTCTCAGCTTTGTGTAACATTCTAATAATGGCTTAAAAAAAGCAAAATAGCAGGTTATACAGCAGAATAGTATCAAACTTGAACAGTCACAGCTAATGTAACATACTTGATTTACCTCTTTATACTGGCAGTAGACAACAAAAGGCCTTGAGGGAGCAACAAATTCCAGTAAAGAAAGCAGTAAGGGTGTGGGATGAAACTTGCTGGCTACAATTAAGCTGCAAAAGAAGAGTCATCAGATGAGTTTTCTGCTTCTAAAACCTACTCATCAAGTGACATTTTCTCCTACTTAGTACAGCAATCAATTATAGCTTAGAAGTTGCTCATCAGCATGTTTTCCTGTCACTAACAACTCCCCAAATATAAAAACAAATCATGATTTTCTACTTGCATAATTAAGAGCCTAAAACACTTGTTCCCTAAGGTGCAGAATATTAAATGCATTGCAGAAGCACTCCATCCAGCTATGTGGAACTCCACAATAATTCTTCCAACACAATTTGCATGCTGCTTTCTCTGCCTCAAGACCATTTTCCAAATACAATTTAAATTCTGTTACTGGTAATTGTTGCTTAGACTGTAACCTCTGTTGTGATTCTTTAGACTGGGTAGTCTTCATTAAATACATTTTTATATAAGAAGAACATTTAAAGAGAAAACAATCCCCTAATAGACATGGCTAAAAATCTTCTAATTATGTCCTTGCCAATTTAAAGGTTTCTTATTTTATTCTCCATCCTCATTTTAATACCATAGTACAACTTGGATATACAGATGGTTGAGATTCTCTAAAGCTATCTCCAGTTTTAATAAAAAACCAACACTGTTAAACTAGATTGCAAGAAATGGTTGAATAAATTAGTAAGTTGTGTCTGTGCAGAAAGAATGAGCTAATTAAACTGCTAGTCTAGTTTACAGAGACTACATGAGATGACCCATCAATTAACATTTGTTCTCCAGGGGAATGTGCAGCACTGGAGACACTGTTAAACTTATCAAACAAAAGAGAGGTAAAAATAGTTGTTCAATTTTCTAAATACAACACGGATAAAGAGATGAGACAATACTTTTACAGTTGTTTCTGTTTTGAATTTTTGCCATCCATGGCCTTGTGGACTATTCACTTTAAATCCAAACCTCAAAAAAATTTTGCTCAGTAATTCATCAAGCAGGTCATAAAGAAAAGACTGCACTGTGCCTCCTGACACCGCCAGGAGCTCTGCCAGACAGCAGGAAGGTAAGGGAGAGATGAGAGACTGTGGAAAACCCAATTCTGTTCTCTCACATGGCAGCACATATTGCTGCCAGCAGGTAGCCTGGCCAGTCACAAAATTAATGTCATGGGTGAGGGGGGAGCAGGAAGAGGAAGGGCAGGGAAGGGTAGAAGGAAGGAGGTGGTCCAATTCAGACCACATGGAGTTTCTACAAACCAATTTCACCTTTCATTGTATTAGAAAAATGTAACAGTCTATCCTTAAAAAGTCTTCTTTTAAAGAATACCAAATACACAATGAACATCTTCCTTTTTCCCCCTCAAAGATCTACAGACTTCAACTCTCATAAATGGAATTGAACACGTAGATCTAGTACAAGCAATGTTCTACCACACAACAGCACAGAAGACAGAAATCCTATTGAAATGGTCTCTTCTACATTAAGTACTAAACCCTGTTAAATTCAGGATCTCAAGGATTAATTTTCCTGAAGCTAGTGCCCATCTTTATCTAACAATCAGTGCTTCTTCACTCTGCCATTAAGTCCTAATCTTTCTCCCCACCTCCAACGTTATATCAGCTTTTTACCTGTCCTTTCACTGTTTCTCTCCTGCCAAAGCACACCCAACCCAGCCCTTGCTTTCCCTGCCTGCTGCTACTCAGGTCCAGAGTTGTCAGTTTGAAGCATTTGTTTATTCCATGCCAATTTGTTGTGTTACTCAGTGGTTCTTGATCTAAATGAACAGTGGGCAGATGACTAAAGAAAAGTCATGGTGACAGAGCCATCTGGGACAGTGCCCTCAGGCACCATAAACTCCTCTCTCCCAATCACTCATCCCTTCAGGTGTGTCATTTGTTACAGCTTTCAGGAATTACAAAGGACAAAAGAAGTATAAAAGTGATTGAAAACAAATACACAACAGACAGATGCTAAACAGGCTTCCTTGAACTCAATCAACAACTGAATATATTGTTTTGTACTACAGGAAATACCAAGTAAAGTCAAATATTAATTTTCTGTGTGCCAGATCATGCACAGACATGAATTATAAAACCTGTCCAGAATAGTACCACTATTTAGGCAGCTTAATGGTCACATCCTCAGGCACTGCCAGTGGTGCTGCTCTGTTGCCAAACAGATGTGCAGTGCTTTTTAAAAACCTCCTTTACCATTTTATTGCTTTAGAGAACACTAAATGGCCTGTTTCTCTACCTTTATAAAGAAAGGCTAATTCTGCCACTTAAATATGCTACATGAACTATATGAATGAACATATGAGTCAAAACATTTCATAAAACAAAAAACTATACACAAACATTAATACATAACTAAGAAAATGTGCATTAAATTTTATCTGAGCAGAAAAGCTTTATTCCCAGTGAACCAATATTCTTTGGAGAAAAAAATTAGTATTAATGTTATTTGGTTAACTCAAATCACTTCAGCATTTGCTAAGAACATACTGAAAAAGTCACAAGCACCAAATGCTCCTACACTATTGTGGGGCTGAATTTCTAGGAATATATTGTTGTATTTGTTTTAAATACATGACATTAAATCTTTGTGTTACATTGTTCCTTGGGAGTAAAGGATCCTGGCTAAAACATGTAAAATGAAGTTATATGGGTTTTTTTTCCTGTGTAAAAAATAAAATAAAAAAAAGTTTCTAAAAACAAATCAACCAATCAAAACACTGAACCAACACATTTAGTTCCAGTTTAATAAACTTAAAACCTCAGGCTGTCTTTGCCAGTTAGAATCCTGAGACTTTTTTGGCAGTCATGTTGTATTAGATTCTACTTGGATTCTGGTTTTCTTTGGACAGATTTTTATTTTAATATTTACTCATAATCAGTTGACTTTTAGATCATGACATTTCAAGCCATTCAAGTAACAGAAAAAAATCTCAACCAGGTAAGAACTAAAAAGGACCCCAAGAGACATTTGGTTTCCTATTTCATTGCGTTTGCAGGAAATTGTTCTTCCCTTAGCCCATTATCTTTACCCCTGGTGCCTCAAATTCTCCTCTCCATCCCACAGAAGGGGAAGCGAGGCAGGGAGTGAGTGAGTGGGGTGTGGTCTGAGGTGTTTCAGTGGAAACACTAAACTGGGGACTAACAGTCCTAACCCATGAAGACACCTATAAACAAACTCACCCATCAGCATTCTTCTCTCTCAACAAGGCAGCGGTTTCAATGAGCTTTTTTCTTCTCTCCCACTGTTTTATTTGCTTTTCCCGAACCTTTGAACAACAAAACAAATAGTTTGCACTTTAACTGGTGATTATGTGTCAGATCACTTATTGCATGGACTGAATTTTAACTTTTGGTATCTTAGATGACAGTGTAAGACAAAAGACAACTTCCAGAGTTTCATTTTAACACCTGAACAAGCTGTATTTCAGCATGTCTGGTTCAGGCAGCAGAATTTTAGGTATATAGACATTGTGAAACTTGAACAGACACACTAAATGTTCTTACATTTTCTTTATTTTCTTTTTCTTTGTTCTCTTTAAACTCTACGTCTTCAGCATTAATGTCCATCGTTTCTTGCTCTTCTGTTTGGTTGATCTCCATAGCTACTTCAGTAGTATGTTCCTCTTCTGTTTCCTGAAGGGAAGTCTGTTTCTCCTCAGTTAATCCATTGCTTTCTTCTTCCACTAGTACATTATCTTCAGGGTCTGAAGGCAGAGTCTCTGTAGAAAATGTCCCAGAGAGGAGACTGTGCACTTTGCTGAGAGGAAATTCATGAAGATTATCAAAAAAGGGTTTTGGAAATCCAAAACAACTGGTAGCAGCTCTAACAGGTCCTCCTCCTGGGTACATCTGAATGATGGATCCGTAGCCTACAAGAGCAAAAGAATCAAAACACATTGGAAGGCCAGAATTCTTAAACTGCTTATGTTTCCAACATTTCTAAAATGTTCAAGTAAAGTATTCATTTAAGAATAGGGAAGTAAATTTCCTGCTCTTAACCTAACCATCAAATTTAACAACCTGTGGAAGTGTGCCTCAAGGTAGAAAATCTTTATTGAAAAGACAAAACTTTGCAACTCAAAAGGACAAGGTAACTGATATGATATTGTGTATTAAACATGTAATTAGGATTAACTCAAGTGAAAAATTGTTACAAAAGCGAATTTAATTAATAATTAAAAGACAATTTCTACAGTTTTTGTTACTAACTTATGAAGTTGTTTTGATAAAATACAAAAGCTTATTTAAACAGCATTAATGGGCAAAGAATTTCTTCAACATCCAGGCCCTAAGGAAAGACCTGTCAGATGTTTAAACACACTAAAAACAACTTTTCCCTATGCCAAAATTCTATCTTATTTACTTCAAAAAGTAGCCGAATGGCCAAAAGTTGCTACAACAAATCCAAAACTTGCAGTCCCACTGCCCTTGTGCTTCTCAGCCAACAGAGCACACCTGTGTGTACAACATCACACCACACCTCCCACCTTTCTAGGCTACTGGAATGTAACAGTCCGCCTCTGCCCAATGTCTTTGAATGATGAAACCAATTAACTGAGTCTGAAAAGCAAGTCAAACTACTACTCCTCAGGAATATCTTCAAGAAACTGTCACACACTTTCAAAACACGGATTTTGCATAATACACATCAAATCTGGTGCAGAGAACAAGAGGAATGGCAACATTTTCAGTGCTGTGGGATGCCTGAATTCCAGTACTAGTGCTTCTGTTTTCTGCCATTCACTTTCCTGGACTTCCAGGTGTCTGGGAAGAATCGACATACAAGCTCCTTACAGCTTTTTCTGAGCACAACATCATTATGCTGAGGCAGGAACTGAACGGAAACAGATCTACATACAGGAATATCAATTTAATCACATTTCATTATATAAGCAATGATATAAAATTTAATTATGAATTATAAATTTTTTAGGTTTTTTTAAGTATCAAAAAAGACTGAAAGACGCAGAATGCAGCTTTCTCCAGTGGGAAAACAAGTAGTATATCTTTGAATTCCAGAGGCAGTAAAACTAGATTTTTTAAACTGAGAAACTCTTGAACTACTGCCTTCTAAAAGCACCACAGGGCTGTGTATTTAAGCGTCAGGTAAGCCCTGCATGTGCAATGCTAAAGCTACTGTGTAACTCACCCCCCATTCGCTCCATGACCGCTCCCAGCACCAGCCCCGAACATGTTTCCATTACAATCATCTTGTTGCCAGCACGGATGTTTCCCAGAGTCAGCATCTGAGCAAGCGTGTCGTACCTCAAGTGACTGGAAGACAAGAGAGTTTCAACAAACATCAAACCAGTTTAATCTTCAAGGTTAGAAATACTGCCTATTGACTCAGGAGCCTGCCAGAAGAAGTTGGATCGCAGGTGGATTTTCAGGAGCAGCGTCAGCGATCCTGAGAGTTACTATGTGGAAACTTACAATGGTAATAAACCTGGTAATTAAAAAATAACCTGGTAATAAAGCAGAACCAGAACTGAAGCCAACAAGAAGTTAGCAAAGAATAACAAAAGTAGGATGTGAAGGATGCTGTACACATCAGAGTGGAAATCTTGTGCTGCGCCAGTTTTTTTAATTTTTAAACTGTTTCTTTCTCTGACATGTCAGTTTTGTAAAGAACAAACAGTATGAATACATTTCCTGACCCAACAGTGCATCCCTTGTGATTTTCACCTGTTTTGCAGCAGCACACACCACCCAAAACCCAGGACCAAAACCCAACACTGCTGCCTGCAGTGCACACACTGAAGAGACTCAGGGATAGCTGCAGAAATCACAATTCATCTCAATAGTCAAATAAAGATAAGTAACAGAGATGGTGGAAGGAGAAAAGTCTGAGAAGCCTTAAATAACATATATTTGAGGATTTTACATCTCAGCATGTTAGATCTACTATTACTACAATACAAAGAACTTATCAGTCTATCTACAGTAACAACACATCTATTAAACAGGGCTGGATTCCTGCAGGAGATCTCTGCAGTCATCATACCCTCTGACTCCCAACCCCAACGTTAACCACACATCTTTAAATTCTGGGGACTTCTGATTGAAGATTTGGAATCTCTAACACATCAAAAATTCCTGCTTTTGGTAAGTGGTTTGTTATTTTGATTATTGAGCCAGAAAACAGGGACGATGTACTGCCTACCAAAACCAGGTGTGAGATAACCCTGAAAATGCATAGAACCTGTGTCTACAAAGGTAATCAGCAAGACTGTGGTGACAGGAAAGTGATTAAAAGCTGTTGCCGCATACTAAAGAGTTTTCCTATTTGCTGCAATAGCATATTGACTCATTTTCTATAACACATTTTTCATTAACTTGCTATCTTCCCATTCACAGAAAAAAAAAGGTAGTATATACTCTGATAGAATATGTAAAATATTGAAGTATAATTACAGTTTCTAGTAAAGTTATAATTTGAAAAAAAAATTAAAAATGGCAACTTACTTAATTTTCCCAGGTTCCCTTGCATAATACATGGTTGAAAGAATGCGAGTGGATGGTTTCACAATTGTAATAACTGCCTCATATCTGTAAGAAACACATAGTAATGGTCTTATTTTAATCTCAGCAACTTAGAGAATTACCAAATACTTTCCACATTTTAAAATACACTTACTTTTTTTTCTTCTTCTTTATGTATTTATCTTGAGCAAATTCTGTTTTGTCTCTGAATGTTGTACTGTTCTCTATTAACTGTTGAACTATTTCCTTGGAAGAGACAATTTATTTTTATTATAGCTAGCATTTATTTCTCATTTATGTCATATATAGTATTTTTTTAAACAAACACTGAAAATATTTTATTCCAGTAAAGGCACTTATACCATTAATCAACATGACCAGTGAGGCACTACACTGACTACATGTAGGAATGTAATCATATAGTTCTGTCCTTAGGTGTTCTTTAACTACATAATGCCAGCATAAAAGTGATAAAACTGAAAATGTTTGTCCTGGAAATGAGACATTTTATGGAAAAGGAGTCTGGATAAGAGCCAGAATTAATTCATGAGAGAGGGTTAACTTGTATGGCCAGAAATGAAGAAGCAGCAGGATTGTTCCTTTCAGCAAGTATTACTTCAACCCTTACTGTGAAGTCTCAGTACTAAATATTTACCCCATTCTGAATGCCAGTGAGACAACACTGCTTTCTCTAAGTGATTAGCTGCCTTAAATTATCCCATATTTACAATAAGGCAGTTATGTTTATGGTCAATTACTATGAACAAATGACATATTTTGTCAGTCTAACATTCCCTCTAGTGATAGGATTGCAGTACCCTAAACCCTGTGTGAAGCTATACAGGCAAAAATATTTTACAGAAATAAAACAAGGAACCAGATGTCAACACATATAGTATTTAGTTTGATCCAATTCCCTCCTTCGGTCTCTGTCTGATTTCAGCAACTCTGAGGTTATCTTTTTTCCCACCTTGTGCTAATTCTTTCCCTTTACTCTGGCTCATGGTCAGACATCCCCCTCACCCCATTCCATTTTGTCAGACTCACAAACTGTGCTACACTACTGTACCAGCTCCTTGCACAATATCAAGCTCCTTAGCGTTTACTATTTCCTACAGCATTCCCCTGACTTCTTCCTTCTCTAGCTCCCAGGTTTTCCAAGACTTTCAGTTCTGGTTTCCTGGTCTTCTTGTTCAAATCTCCACCCTTTGCCAATCCAAACCTTCCTCACACTTTCAGATTCCAGCTGGGGGGTGGGGGCATCACTAATATCTCCCAAAAAAACAAGCCAAACCCATGGAACTTTCAGGATCTGTTTCCGTGCCTGCAACACAAGAACAAATGCTGCAGAGGGCTATTTTGGTGGCTGTGCTCAAAGCAGTTTAACTGCTAACGTAGATTTCTATGAGAGGTATAGAAAGAGCAATGTTAGAAACCGGTCTCATAGGAATTGGGGGATGGGGGGAAGGGAGGAATGACAAAAGGTCACTTAACATGTACTATTAATGGCATGAAACAGCATCTCTTTATTCTTGGTAAAAATTAAATGGAGTGTCAGAGTTGTTTATATTGCTTTGCAGGGGATTTTTTGTTGCAGTAAAATTGACTGTGAGGAAACAGAGTAGTATTTCTCTCAGGTAAGCAAAAGCCAAAAGGAACCTGCAGCACTATTCAGTGCCCCAGCAGCACATGCCATTTGACACCATCCTCTTAACACCTATTCCTCAGAAACTGAGAAGGATTTGTGAAGGGATGGGAAATCAAACCCCACCAACACCTGTGCTGGTTTTGGCTGGTTAGTTAATTTTCTTCACAGTGACTAGTAAGAAGTTGTGGTTTGGATTTGTGCTGAACACAGGGTTGATAATATAGAGATATTCTTGTTGTCGCCTGAGAGGGGCTTACACTGAGCCAAGACCTTTTCTGCTTTACGCAGTGCCAAGTCGGCAAGGGGGCTGGGCGTGCATGGGAGGCTGGGAGGTGACACAGCCAAGGACGGGTGACTCAAGCTGACGAAAGGGATGTTCCAGATCCTTGGATGAGATAAAACATCATGCTCAGTATATAAAATAGGGGAAAGAAGGGGGGAGATGTCTGGGGTGATGGCGTTTTTCTTTCCCAAGTAACTGTAACATGTGATGGGGTCCTGCCCTCCGAGACGGCTGAACACCTGCCTGCCCATGGGAAGTTGTGAAAGAATTCCTTGTTTTGCTTTGATTTCCCCAATAAACTGTCTTTATCTCAACCCGTGAGTTTCCCAGCTTTTACTCTTCCAATTCTCTTCCAGTCCTGCCGGTGGGACAGTGAGCAAGTGGCTAGGTGGGGCTTGGTTGATGCCTGGGGTTAAGTCAACAACACTGAAGTCTTACTTCAAATAACAATCATCTCTAAACTGAGCCTGCATCACAAAAACAAGCCATTCACAAACAGGAGTTCAGATCTTACTAGACATTTATGGAGGAGTAACATCTACTGCTGCTAATATAACCTAAACTGAATATTCAGCTACAGTTCAGAGTTATTGAAGTAGGATATTTCATTAACCTAAAATAAAAGCATGGTAGATGTGTGGCATAGACATGCTGAAGACATATAGAAAATTCAGAATGATCTTCTGCCATGGATAATGCAAATAGAAAACCATCAAAGCTATCAGACTGATTAGTACATTCTTCCCCAAGAGATAACACAACTAGCAGCACAACCATGGAAACAGAAGAAACACCATACTAAAGTCCTTGGACCCATCCATTATTAAGCAGGCAAAAGCAGAAAAGCTGCTACAAAGAGCTGCAGCAAACAGCAAGATGCAGACAGGAGATGAACCTGATGTAAGCATGAGGAATGTCTTATTTTTATTAGAAAGAGTAAATCAAAGACAAGAGAAAATTTTGCCTGACAGCGTGTGCAGAACAGAAGGGCTGCAATGCTACACTAACACTTCAGATGGCCTCACTCACCTTATGACAAGGTGCAGGGCTAAATACCAATACCTTTTCTACCACAACAGAACTTAGCTCTTGAGAACATTCTTAGCTTTTGAGGTACAGAGACAGCACAGGCATCAAAGGTGTCTGGTAGGTGCTGCCTACAGGCTCACTCATGGCACTTTTGATACACAGTGTTATTTCCTAACACTTGGTTGTTTGTCCATAACCCTTCCCTACACCTTTGACAGTTTAGTTACTGAATGATTTTAAAATGTCTGTAGTGCAGAAATAGTATTTTGACTCTTATACACAAGCAAAACTAAATGCTGATTGTGAGCTGTACTTATTTACCTGCTATGATTTCTGATGCCATAAAAATTTACATTTTACTCTCCATTGACAAAGTTGCCAACCTCACATGAATTTTTCTCTGAAAATAGCCTTAGCATTTTTGTAAAACCAAAAGACATGACTTGACCAGAAGAACAAAGAAGCACTGAAACCTATACACAGATAAAAAGAATAGCCTATTTCATAAACTAAAATTAAGGTAGCACAGAAATGACACCAAAACCTTATTTTTACCTGTCCTTTAATACCCTTGTCCTTCAAAGCCTTTATGTCATCATGAGTCAGTTTTTGAGACTTCCCATCGTCAACTATGTTACGATTATCTGTACCTGCTTCTTTTGTTTCTAAAGGAAAAGGATACAGATTTGTAAAATCTAGCTCTCAGTAAGTAGAAGAAACACATGATTTTAGTTTTACAGAAAGCAGATTTCTCATGATTAAACCCACATGTTCCATGGCCTTGCAAAGCACAGCCTAAGCAATGAAACACAGTATGTAAAATAAACCTTAATGCATATATAGTCACCCAAACTAAGGTTCAAATTTTCTCCCTTATTAAAAAGCTTATTTGTTACAGAACTAGTGAAACAAAAGATCAAGACAAAAACATGACCTTCTATGACAGAAAAAATATAAGTAACATTACGTTAATAAATGATTAATATAAAGTTTTTCCATCATCTTTGATATTGTCAAAGGAAAATTAATTTGAATTAGTTTTTCCAAATTCCAGTCACTCCTCTGTGATACCTGTGGTAGTCTCTTCCACCTCTTGCTTTGGCTGGAGGTTTCCACCATTGGTTACTTCAAATGTAGTTCCATAAATATGCCCAATGGCATTATCCAGGTAGAACCACTGCTTCTCAAAAATAATTTTTCTGAAATAATAGAAAAGTCAATGGTATTAAAAGCATTACTTTTACTATGTCTGAAACCCACAATACTAGAACTTAAAAAACTATAGCTTTATACATGACATTTTTATTTATAGCCTTGAAGAAAATCAGGACAAGCATAAAATGTGAAATTAACCACAAACCCCACATTAAACTGAAACTCGTTAAGAAAAGAACAAAGAACTTAAACTGAGCATATAGTAAGAAAAAAACCTTTCAGTTCAAAGGAATTTTAAGGTGACAGGTAAACCAAGCCTTTAGCACTTGAATTATACAATACTATTTTTGACAGAGAAAGAACAAGACAAGGAATTAAATTAATCATATTAAATCTAGGCTGGGTCATGCAGATTAAGTGCAAGAAGATGAGCATGGACCTGTAGTTTGCAGAGCTCCTTTGAAATAACATTTGCCAAAAGACTGGGAAGACAACAGACAGCAGAGAGTGACTTGTGATCCTAGAAATGTTTATTTAAAAAATTGTACTATCCCTTTCATTTTGATTTCACTAAGGCAGGTTTGCATTTTTCCCTCTTGCCACAAAACAGGGTCCACAAAACCTTTAACTTTCAAGCTGGCCTACGAAGGCCTTGGTAACCAGAGAAGTTCCAACCTTGTGAAATGAAACAAGTAGCAGTACATTATGCCACACTCACATTCAAATCAAAACTTGCCAATATGAGCCATTATGCAAATTATAGTCATCACTAATTCTGAGGCTAAGCAAAATTCTTCATTATTTCCAGTTTTCTACTGACTGAAATATGCAATTAATGCATATATTTTACATATTATGTTACATGTATTCCCAAGTATTATCCAGAATTTAAATAAAGTGTAATAATATAATTTCATCAGATATGCTACCAAATCCTCTTCATAAAAAAATAACATTATATATCCCCAATTAAAGTCTCTTAGTCCCTGACAGCCCAGATTTTAAAAGACTAATAAATTATTATAAAATACTTGAAATGACTGAAAATAAGTTAAATAGATAAAAACTTGTGTGCATATCATTAAATTTCATTTTGATGACCATTCTAAGGAGAATATCCAACCACAGCTATTGCCACCTGTTCCTGGAACGTCCTAAGATAGCAGAAGAGGAAAACTAACACAAGAACGATTTCATTCTTATGGCTATGCTTACCACTTTTCTTTTTTTTTATGACAGAGATTTTAAACAAAAACTGAAGAGGAACTTAAAAGACCAACATATTGTCAGTGCTCTGTAGGCTAATAGAGACCACCTGGTTCTGCTGCCAGATTCTGCAGATGAACACTGAGCCTGCCAACAACCAGAACTCCCAAACTACTAGGTCTGAGCTACACCACTTTTAAACCAGTCTCATTCAAGCGTAGTACCTTCAAATCTCCATCCTACAGAATCAGGTGTGTGACCACGTTACCCAACACTGACTTCTACACCTACTGCAACGGGGGGGAGGAGCCCAAGCTGTGTCCATTGATTTTAGGAATTCCTTCGGGGGGGGGCAGGCGCTTCTCGTTATGCCAGTGGGGCTAGGAACGAGAAATCGGAGACCTTTCATGGCACCCAGCGCAGTAACCACCCAGAGCATCTCCCTGCAGACTAACACCGCTGGGCAGAGTCCAATTAACAAGCCCTAATTAACACGGCGACGCCGCATTTCGCAGAAACCCCGAGCCACGGCGGGGTGTGATGACGATTCCTTGCCCAGGCCGCCGCACCTTTTCTCCCCTTCGAGCGGCACCGGAGTGACACCGACAGCACAAACCCACCTTGAATCTCTTTAAAACTCCTATGAGAAACGCCCCCAGATCTTCTGGGGTTTTTGGGGGTGTTGTATGGCATAGGAACCGAGGCAGAGTTAGAATCTTTCCCTGCTGTCACAGCAGCGTGTCCAGGCCGCTGTTTGTGCCTGGGACGGCTGCGGAGACCGGGAGCGGGGAGAGGGGAGCCGGGAAACGGGGAGGCAGGAGCCGGGAGAGGGGGCGGGGATGGGAGCCGGGGAACAGGAGCGGAGAGTCGGGGACCGGGGACGGGGAGAGGGAGCGGAGAGCCAGGGAGTCAGAAACCGGGAAAGGGATCGGGGATGGGAGACGGGGAACGGGAGCGGAGAGTCGGGGAACAAGGACGGGGAGAGGGAACCGGGAGCGGAGAGCCCGGAGCCGAGGAGTCAGGGAGCCAGGAACTGGGAGAGGGAGCGGGGATGGGAGACGGGGAACGAGGACCGGAGAGTCGGGGAACGGGAACCGGGAGCGGGGGAGCTGGGAGCGGGGGAGCCAGGAGCGGGGACGGAGAGCCGGGAGCAGGACGGGGAGCGGGGACCGGGAGCGGGACGGGCACCGGGATCCGCGCTCCCACCGGCGAGCCCCACTGCCGCCACGCCTCAGGGCGGGGTCGGGAAGGCAGAAGGCAGAAGGCGCAATGCCGAGGCGAGGAGAGGCGGGTAGGCGCTCACCTGCGGCGCAGGACGGGCACGGCCTTGAAGACATCGCCGCGCTTGAGGACGGCGCAGTCCCCCTCACGGATGCGCGCGCCCGCCATGGCCGCCGCCCCGCGGCGCATGCGCGACTGCGCAGCGCGGCTGAGGCGGGAGTGGCCACTGAGGGCGGCGCTGAGGGCTCCGCTCCCTGCCCGGCCCTGTGTCTGTCCTGCCCCGTCCCGCCCCATCCTCTCCCTTTCCCGAGGCTGGGGAAGGGCCCACGGAACCCCCTCAGCCCCTGCCGAGCGGTGCTGCTGCCGCCGCGCCCCCTCTGCCGCGGCCCCTCTGCGCCTTCCCCGTGGCACGGCCGGGGCAGGCCGAGGCCATCCGCGCTGTCCCAGCGCGCTCGCCGGCCAACTGCCCTGGTTTAAATTAAGGGTGTTCTGGGGCTGCTTCTGCCGCTTTTTGCCGCGGTTTGTTGGCGCCGGCGGAGGGACATGAGCAGGGACCTGAGGGGCCGCGGGAGAGGCTTCCAGGGGTGGCGAGGGGGGTGGCGAGGAGGATGGAGAGGAGGATGGCGAGGAGGATGGCGGGGCAAGGGGCAGAAGGGGGAGTGCAGAAGGATCCCCGAACCTGGTGAGCCAGCTCCTGTGTGTATACCTGCTGTCTGAAGAGTACTGCTTTTCTTCCTTGGACCCTCTTCTTTTGACTTTCTTCTAACACAGGCAATTACAGCTGTTTGTCTCCCGCTGTCAAAAGAGTCACTGAGAATCAGCGCAAAGTTTTATTGTCCACTTTCTTTTAATCTTCACTTTAGTTTTTTTTTAACCTTTTTTTTTTCTTCCCCCCGCCCCCCCCAGCAAAATCTCGGCTGGGCCAATCAACGTTGGAACAGTTTATTCCCTACAAGGGCTGGAAACTTTATTTCTCTGAAGGTAATTTTAGACCAAAACTATACATAGCAAGTACTCTAATTATTTTTTTCCCTAGGATTAGTTACGTGTACTGTTAGTAGAGTTACATGTTCAACAGGAAGCAATCAAAATTTGTATTTGCTATACGAAAACGTGAATACAGTAGAGGCTTCAGTCATGTGGCATACTGTAATGTCTGTGGGCTGCAAACCTTGGAAAAGAATCCTTAACAGTGTAAAATATGATCTTTTTAAAGCCTGTTCAATTAGGCACATGAAACATGGAGTCTGTCAAAGACTCTGCTGGTCTTTTGTTGATCATGTGTGGTCGTCCTATGTCGTCTTGGGCAAAGTTCTGTTTTGTAGCAAGTCTTATAATAGAACACTACTGTGATACTGTATAAACCTATCATCTTCCTTAGTTTTGGAATGCAGAAAAATAATGGAAATCACCTGTTTGTGTATTCTGTGAAACAGAGATAATTATTTCTGTCAGTTACTAACGTGTTGTTTTTCTAATTAGCTTATAATGACAAGTCCCCTTTTGTCCTGAAGACTCAAGCCTTTGAAAAGTTTTTCATGCAACGCATTGAGCTGTATGATAAGGTAAAAACAACACAAAACATATCCCACCCTAACAACCTATTGTTGATACAAGAACATGAGAAATATTGAGTATTTTTTCCATCAAAAATAACCTCCATCATACACATGAAATGTTTATGATGTAATTTGGATGTGTTGTGCTTCACATTTGGAGGGTATTTTATAACTTATAATGAATTATAACTTACAGGATGAAATAGAAAGAAAAGGAAGTATTCTTGTGGATTATAAAGAGCTAATACAAGACAGAGAATTGACTAAATCCATACCAGATATAGCTACGGAATTAAGGGATATGCCTCAGAAAATACTGCAGTGTATGGGTCTGGCAATTCACCAGGTAAATATGATGTTCTAATACATAGAAGCATAACCTTCACATCAAAATTATAAATGTTGTGAACCCCAAATCCTTATGTTTTCCTATCTCATGGGAAATTATTGTGTGCTTAAAACTGAGATCCTTTATCCTGTCCTGTTTCTGTATGGCCCACAAAATCACATTTTAAAGTACTTTGGTATCGGTGCATTTTGCTTATTCATCATTAAAGCAGTTGACTAAACATTGTTCTAGCACCTCAGTTGCTCCCTATTGGCAGCTCCAATTCCTGTTTGTTTTTGGTTTTTTTTTAAACATACTGTGAGTTATTTGTGCTGCATGTCCCACCTCACACAGCAGAATCTCAGCTGGTCGGTGAATGGTGGGCAGATTCAAGAATTCCTGGTTCTGTTCAGTCTCTTAAAGTAGCATTTCAATGCTTGTTGACAGGCAAGTTCAGATGCTGGTGCTTTAGTCAAACGAAACTTCACTTTTTGACCACAGCATTAAAGATTATTATATACTTTTTTTTTAATTAAAAAAAAGCAAACACAGAAAATGTGTTGATTTTAAATCACATTTATAATTAAGCTTAAAAATACTCAGAAGCAGAAAAACATTGTTTAGTGGGCTGTCTCTGGGCAGTCATTAGACTTCAGCAGGGGGATCTGGTTGTAAGAGATGCTCCTTGAACTTAACACCAAATCCATGAATCCATGTTGCATGGCACACTGCAGCTGTGTCCTCTTTCTGTTCCATCTAGGTGCTGACCAAGGACCTTGAAAGGCATGCTGCAGAGCTGCAGGTGCAGGAAGGATTACCACTCCATGGAGAGCCTATAATAAATGTGCCTCTCATTCATGCTAGGTAATGGCTGTTGAATATTTGGAGTTTTCTTTCCTTCTTATCTAATGGTTGTCTGTGTCCATGAATGGTGCTGAAGGCTTACATATTTATGGAAAGACTTGACTCTCTGAAGCTGTTTCCAGAAGAACAGTCCACATTTTGCCTTTTTCTTTGCCATGGCAAAGGTTAAACTGTCCTTTGAAGAAAAAAGTGAAATGAAACGTGCATATAAGATGAAAATACAGCTTGTAACTAGACAAACTTGTAGGTAGAGAAGAAACTTTACAAGTTTTACAACTATTCTACAATGCATGTACTGGTTAAAAACTATTAAGAACTATTTAAATTTCTGTTTACTGGAAAAGTTAGGATGTGACTATGATCAAGGTTTTGTCAGCAAAAGGCACATCTTTAAAGAAGGAGCCTGATTTGGAGGGTGTGGACATAAAACTGCAGCTGGTAGTATTTATTATTTATATGAATGTTTTGACAGTGGCATATAAGGATGTATTATTTCTTTTTATCTTAAGTCTGTTATATGATTACTGGTAGACGGTCAAGAATATTAATTCTAACTAAACTTCAATTTGAAACTAAGAAGCTGCTAATCCTGAATAAGGTGAGGGTACAATAATTCTGAAAGATCTTACAAGAAACATAATTGCTGTTATAATTACAAAAATATGATTTCCTTTAAATTTTTAATGAAGCAAGTCATTAGAACTTTTTTTTTCTTTATCAGAAGTAATGGCATGTCAGACTTCAAGAGTCTGAGGGGAGTCTTCTAGGAGTATAAGCTCTACCAGAGTTTAAATTACTTCACAAAAGATACTTTTCCTTATTGTTTTTAATTCCCTGCTGCTGGTGGCTTGATATGGGAAAGCAGCATGTTTTAGCATGGCAAATGGATTTGGTTTGGGGGTTTGTTGCCCTATGAAAAATTTTTAAGTTTTACACTTTATGATTATAAACTACAACTCTTTTAATTACACAGTAGAATGTGTTTAGGAGAAACCTGTGTCCAAAAAAGGTGTATCCAAGCTCACACATTCTGAGAGACAGTTACAGACCATTATCCGGTAGACAAGAGTTTTGCATAAGTCAATAGATCACAATTCTCAAACAGTTTTGCAGCTCCATGTGATGATGATGCTCAAGACCCTAAGTTGAAGGAGCAGGGAAAACCCTGGATTTTGGGAGCCATACTCCTATTGGTGCCCAATGACAGGACAAGGGGCAGAAGAAACAAAACACTTAAAATTCCACATGAACACTGTTTTACTGTGAGAGAGGTTGTGTGGTTTCCATCCATGGATCACTCAATTGGACGTATACCTTGGCAACCTGCTCTGGCTGACCCTGCTTGAGCGGGAGGGTTGGACTAGACAAACTTAGGAGGTTCACTCCATGACAAACAACCCTCTCTGAAGTTTTATTCTGATTTATTTGTCTAGATAGTTTGTTGCCCTTAACAAGGGGCAGTGTGTTGTACCTGATGACAGGTTCTTATGTCCCTGAAACACAACAAATCACCCCTCTTTTTGCAGCATAGGCATAATAAAACTTTGACCCTTTTGTGTTGTGAGTCCAAACTCCAGTGTTTATCTGAAATAATGGAAATAGACTGCTATAGATGATTATAAAGTAGCTTCTGTTGTATTGCTAATCTCAGTTGTTTACAGAAGGGAGGAGTCACTGTGTAAACAAACTGTATGGCTGCTGAGGTGTAAACATTTGGAGAATATTAAATGTTATGTTGCTTTCTAGAACCACTATCAAAGACTATGACATGAGTCTACCAACAAAATATTTCTAATCCTTTTTCCCTAGATTACTGGTTTTTGAGTAGGATTTTTTAATTTGTTTGTTTATGTTTGGATAGGTTTTTGTGGGGTTTGGGTTTTCTTTTCGTTCTGCTAAGCTTTCAAAACATTCATGTTTAACTTTTGTGCAGGGTATACAACTATGATCCACTAACTCCACTGAAAAACGTCCGGGCCAACTGCTACGGCAAATACCTCGCCCTGCGCGGCACCGTCGTGCGTGTCAGTAACATCAAACCTCTGTGCACCCAGCTGGCTTTTGTATGTGCCACGTGTGGAGATGTTCAGAGTGTTCCTCTCCCTGATGGAAAGTATACCCTTCCAACAAAGGTTAGTTGAAACTATTCAGCTTCATGCTTTTTTCCCTTATCTGTCGTCATTTGGACAAAAGAGGCACTGGTGGTGTGAAAAAAAAAATAAAATTTGAAAAGATAGTTTTTAAATGTGGGTGAAACAACTGACATGTTGGAAAAAATTAAATACACTGTGCAACTTTCATTACTTCAGACCCTTGCTACTTGGAAAAAATGTATCCTGCTGAAAAAGGGTATGTGACAAGCAATAGGTAGGAACTCCTGAAAATCTAGAAAAAAATTTTACCTCTTAATTTTCATTTCACCACATATGCTTAAAAAGATTCTTCCACCCTGATGTAGTAGTTTTCTAGCCTACCTTGTGGGGTTTTGTCAGTTTTATTTAGAACTTTCTATTTTAATTTCTCTGTTTGTTTTCTGGGCCTAAAAAGTCCTTAGACAAAGGACAGTACCTTGTTATTTTATGTTATCTGATGTGTTCAAGTGGAAAAAAAATTCTCATTTGGAACGTCTGTGGGTTTTAAAAACAAACCCAAAAACCGAAACCAACCAACCAAAAAATCTCACTCAACAAAAAAACCAGGAAGGACCACCCACCACCTCCTCTTCCACCCCACTGCCTTTCTCCAACTCAAACCGGTTCACCAAGGTGATCATATAATTCAACTGTATTTGCTCTAATAACCAGGAGTCAGAGTTCAGGTGTCTGTGCTTGATAACTCTTCATTAATTATGTACCTGCTAATTTGTAGCCCTAATTTAACTAGCTTTTTTTCCCAGAATGATAATGAGACATATTGCCTTGCTTTCCTTTTTAAAAAAAGCTAAGAATGAATTAGAGTTCCTGTTGTTGCAGTGCCTTGTTCCCGAGTGCCGTGGCCGATCCTTCACAGCTGACAGAAGCTCTCCTTTAACCACTACAGTGGACTGGCAATCTGTTAAGTAAGCATGTCTTCCCTTCTGCACAAAACTCTAACGTCACAGGATACTCAAAAAGTGACAGGATGGCTCAGCCCATGTTGCACTCTGTAATTTTAATAATCTTGTTCTTTTTGCAGCAAGCGCCCTTCAACATTTGTATCACAAAGTGTTTTACCCAAGAACTGGTATACTTTGTAACGTATCCAGTGTAATAGCTTCCTGGAAATTCCTCCTGCCTTTACTGAGTTCTTTGAGAAATGTTCAGTTCTGCTCTTTCCAGCTTTTCTTGATCTTATTGCATCTATGATTTAATGATTCCCTTTAATGACCTATAAGTGAGCTAGAAAAGACCTCCTAAATTATATCAGTTAGCTGTGCTAGTTGATGTGAATGATCTGAAAGTAAATGGGAGTGTTAAACATCTTAGTTTGAAGTGATACTGTGTCCCCCAGTCATTCCGTCAGCAGAAGAAAATAGTGCTACACCTGCCTTTTCAGCTACTTTCTATGTCTAATCAGCAACTAAAATGTGTGAGACCTTAGCCATGGTACCAAAGGGGAAACAAGGGAGCAACTCAGAGTATTTACAGAAATTAACAGTGTTAAAAGGTAGGAAGGTAGAAAAGTGGATTTTGTTTTCCTCACTTCGTTCTTGCCATTGCTATTATCATGTGCTAATGGTGCTATGACCATCCTACTACTGCCCCATAAGACCTGTTCAGAAGAGTGTAATGTGTTGTTTCATCCCACTGGCTCAGAGCAGCAGTGGTGTCAGCTTGGGAAAAACATGACTCTGCTTACTCCTTCCCACTTCTAACATTCAGATTCTGTACGTTTACATGCTTTGTATCAAAAGTCTTAGTGTGACAAATGACATCTAAGTAAGTATCTTTTTTCACGTTCTATAATACAAGCAGTTTAAACATTTGTTTAAGAAGCCGTGCTGATGTAGCAGCTCTAGAGGGCGATGTTTATTACAGCTTCTTAAGTAAAGCTTGACTTGGCTTCAAGGTAAACTATCAGAGCTCCAAATGCAGAGCCAGAACTGGAACTTTGCTAGCCTTTCACAACTATAGGGTGAACTACTGTGCTTGTTATGGTCTAAGAATTTTTGTTTGTTTGTTTTCCTAGGGTTAAAATACCAACTAAGCATTTTTGAGGGCTTATAATGTTTGATCTCTTAATTTCTGTATATGAGGTGCACCTTATTTTGTATACTGCACTTACGTCTACATTAACATGTTCAGCAATGCTAGAAAATTTGAATTTTGACTTGGAGTTCATAGCTACTGTCTTTCAGTATTTTATGCCTCATTTATACCCATTTGTTGAAATCTGAACTGAAAAAGTCTGTTTCTCCAGCACTGCTGTTTCTGGAATTTCCCAGGGCATTTCTGCTGTCCCCCTTTTCAGTTTGGAAAGGATTGGCTGGCTGCAGAGAGCTGCACATCTTGGATGCTGCACCTGAGTGGGTGTGTAAGCTCACCTCGTGTCTTGCAGGGTGCAGGAGCTCATGTCAGATGACCAGCGGGAAGCAGGACGAATTCCTCGCACAATCGAATGCGAGCTGGTTCAGGATCTTGTGGACAGCTGTGTCCCAGGAGATATGGTCACAATCACAGGGATAGTCAAGGTGTCAAGCACAGAGGAAGGTGAAATACATCATCTGAAAACACTGGGTTTTTTTTTCCTTGGGTGGGGGCTTTTCTAGTGATTACAAGAGAACAGCAACAGCTGCCCCCCCACCTTAATCTGAGCTCTCCAAGTTGTAAGCACGTTAAGTGTACATTTCTTCAGAAGTTACCAAAGTTTTACAAAGAAGAGTTACTTTGAAAGAGCCAGAAGCAGTGCTGCCCAAAAGATGCACTGCCTCTGGCTGCTGACAGAGGGTGGGTTTTACAACCCACTGGTCTATACACAACTATGGGCCTGAATGTGAAGTGCCAGTCTGACATCTGATAGAAAAGCCATCTCTGGTCCACTAATGTAGAGGGGCGTTCCTATTTCCTCAAGTCTCACTGTGTCTCATTATTTGCTTAATCTTTAATATCTCCTTCAAACATTAGGAGGACTTTCTCATTGTTGTGTAGGAGTGTTATCTTTCCTAGTTTAGTCCTTCCTAGTGAAATTTTACTTCTTTTTTTAAAGTAAACGGCCTGTAACAGAATACATTGCAGACAACTGCAGTACTGTTTTACTTGAGACTTCATTCTCTGCTCAGTAATCATTGAGGGGTATAGGAAGTGATAATTAAGCTACACATTTGATGCTTCTACACAGTGCATCTTTTTTTCTTTAAATATTGAGTTGAAACATTTTATACTCAACTTTTATTTGACTACAATAATTTAAAATTCCTGGAAAACTTAATTTATTCTAGATGAAAATTCTCTGCTTAGACATATACCCTCCAATTCAGCAAAGTATTTTTATTGTGTATGTAAATAGAGGGAACTTAAAAGAAAAGATGCAGTTAGAAACTTACTTTGCATCATTTTTAGAAAATGCAGGTGTTCAGTACTTAAATATAAACATTTTGCACATGGCTGTACATGATATTTCTGAATTACTCTGGGCCATTTGTAGAAAATATAAGTATTTAATGATAGAAAAAATGCCCCATGATCCTTTCTCAATCTTTCCAACAGGAGCTTCTAAAAATAAGAGTGACAAGTGTATGTTCTTGTTGTACATTGAGGCAAACTCTGTCAGCAACAGTAAAGGACAAAAACTAAAGAATTTTGATGACGAGACTTTTCAAAGATCGTTCATGGAGTTCTCACTTAAAGACCTCTATGCTGTCCAAGAAATTCAAGCTGAGGAGAATCTGTTCAGGCTCATTGTAAAGTAAGTTGTCCCAGACCTAGGCTGGGGCTAGGATTGGCCTTGTGAATCAGTGTGACCAACTCCAGACAAATGTGACAGCTAATCTAAAAGCTATGAAATATCTAAGGCTTATGCAACAGAAACCGCAGAGATTTAAGAAACATGAGTGGGCAAGGGACGTTGGAGGAAGTGAAAGTACTGCAGTGGGAATATTAGGACTTTGGAAGTGGTTTAAGGACACAAGAAGTTAGCTGTGTTTTAGTTCTACCCTAAGACAGAAAGCCATGGGTAAAAAAGCAGTTAATTTTGCTCCTCACTGAGTAAATTCAACTTGAAAGTTCTGTTTTATTCTCTGCTCTGTGTTTCTACAGTGAGGAAAGAGGTAAAAGAACCAAGCAGAGGGGGGGAAAGACCCTCATTTCAGACTGAGAAGTACTATTCTTGCTGGGGTGTCCCTCAGGCCATCCCAATGGAGTCAAAGAATACACAACAAGGACTTTCTTTGAGGGTTACAAGTAGTTATATGATTAAGACAAGAGTAGGTGCAGAAACCATTGGGAGGCTGGTTCTCCTGTATCTTTGTGGGAACTCAAGTGAAAGGTTTTTTTATTTCAAGCATTTCTGGTTATCCAAAAATGTCAAGAAATTTCATGCTGCTAGTTCTGTTGGAAATTCAACAACAGGTAAACATCTAAAATTTTAGATGTTTATAAAGGTATTCAGTGATGAGAGGCAGAACAAGGGATTATTTAATAGTAATACATGATTTATAATCCTCTTATGTTATTGTTTATTGTTTTTCAGCTCCCTTTGTCCTGCAATCTATGGCCATGAGGTAAGTAATGGACAACTCTGCTTGCAATTTCAGTTTGAAATGTTTATGCCACATTAAACTCCCAAAGGATTTATAAAGCTTATCTGGGATGGGGGTAAGGAACCCTTCTTACAGGTGACTGTGACTCACAGTCACTTTTGGTGTCAAGGAAGTGGCAGCCTTACACCCTTAAGTTCAGTCATCCAGAAGGATAGAGTTATTACAGCCAATTCTAGAGAGCTGTCAGTGTTGGTCACCAAGATCAAATACTCATCAGTGCTGGTATGTTCCACAACAGATTGTAAAGGCAGGTTTGGCCCTGGCATTATTTGGAGGATGTCAGAAGTTTGTGGATGACAAGAACAGAATCCCAGTGCGAGGAGATCCACATGTCCTGGTTGTTGGAGACCCAGGATTAGGAAAAAGTCAAATGTTGCAAGTATGATTTGATGTACTACTGTTTTCTGGTTTTCTCTAATTCCTTGTTATCTCAACTTTTTGTAATCATTGTTAGATGCTAAAGGTTGCTTGAGCCTGGTTGGAGCTATCTGTTCCTGTAGGTTGCCTCAAATACAGGATAGTACCCCAGGAGTATGTTCTCCTTGCAGGGAGCCTTGCAGAAGGGCCTGTTAATACACTTACCAAAGCAGGTATACTTGGTAAGGCCTGTGGGCTTTCAAGTACAAGATTATAGACTTGCTGCCCTGCCCTTACATAGTATTCTTCAGCAACCTTTTTCCCTGGTGAGGAGGTTCACTCCTTCCTATCTTCACTTAGCTGGTCCACTGTCAAAATAAGTACACTCTTGGAACAAATTCAATTTTAAATACCATGTAACTCACCTCCTGTGAGGTTTACTTTCATCATTAGGATATGATTTGCAACAATTTAACCAAAGGGATGTGTTTGTATTCAAGCATCATAACAGAAAAATTTTTAGATTATTTTTTTGTTGAATGGGGACACTCTAGCACAGAGCAGCTGATCTGTTTTTTCACATTGATACTAAATAACAGAATACTATTCAAGAAAAGCTAGTACCCTGGTCCTCAGATACAACCCTGAGACAAGACTCCTCTAAGCCATCACTGTCACAGAAAAAAATCTTAAGGAGGAAAGCAAAGCAGCCTGTGTAGGAGCCAATTATAACTGTGTTCCAGTGTCTGTTTCAAGCTCACTATGCTTTGCTTTTCTCCTTCATATTTCAAATTGTAGGCTGCTTTCAGAGGCATGGAGAAGACCAGGACTGTCCTTTATCCTTTAGTTGTGGGGAGAACTATGTGTACTTTCTCTGAAGCAGCACTAGGGCAAGACACCAGTCTAAACAGGCATTGATAGAGAACATATCTGAAGATAAACTGTGTATCTGCAGTTCCATGACGGACAACATGTCCCCAAGCATTTCAACACACTTTTAAAATGTACTTTAAGGTTTGAGTAATTTTGCTAACACAGTAGATATGGCTGTACTGCAAGACACTAAGTTATTCCTACTGCTTTGCACAATTATGTCTCTTGCGGTTACAGGGAGATATAACTTTACAGTTAGGCCATGTTACATAGGAAGAAACAAGTTTGGTTTTGCTTTGAATTGTTTCTCTACAATAAGACTTGTGAAATGCTTCACCTTGGGGAGGGAAAAAGTATTTATTTCTCTTTTAGGCAGTGTGTAACATTGCTCCTCGAGGAGTGTATGTTTGTGGTAACACTTCCACCAGCTCTGGCCTGACTGTTACACTGTCTAGGGATGGCACTTCTGGAGATTTTGCCTTGGAGGCTGGAGCTTTAGTGCTTGGAGATCAAGGTAATGTATCTGATGCCCCAGGTTTTGTGTGATGATATGTAAGGGGCAGGAGTGTGTATCCTGCTGAGTCTAAGATTAACCACAGTGCTTACTTAACTGTGGACTAAAAATGTATATTGGATTATGATATTGGCTTTCCACATCATGTGAAGTTCTGAACTTCACTAGTGACTGCTCTGGAGGGGATCCCAGCTTTCCTAGGCTGTAGGAAAACTTGAGTTTTGCAATTCAAGTACTAGATTTATGTGTCAGAGAACTAGTGTTACTTTTTGTTCAGAAATCTGCCTTGATGGCAGCCGCTGGGCATTTTTTGTAAAAGAGATAGCTTATAGGATTTGTTGTCTATAAAAAGCTTGTTTGGTCATCTTAATGTGTAATCAAGATGGTGCATCCACAAGTCAGGCCAACTTTGTAATGATTTGGCTGCATCACCATGAAATGAAAAAAAAACCTTGCTGAAATGGAGACTTTGTCCAATGTCTCCTGCAGCCCCTGGGATTCTGGGTTGGTCTTCTGATGTATCAATGGATTGCAGCACACACTTACTCTTCAGTTAATGTGTTTTCTAATAAGTCTTTGTCCTGTTTTAATTGCTTCCAGGAATTTGTGGAATAGATGAATTTGATAAGATGGGAAACCAGCATCAGGCTTTGTTGGAAGCCATGGAACAGCAAAGCATCAGCCTTGCCAAGGCTGGCATTGTTTGCAGTTTGCCAGCTCGGACATCTATTGTTGCTGCCGCAAACCCAGTTGGAGGACATTATAACAAAGCCAAAACAGTGTCTGAGAACTTAAAGTGAGCGCTTTCTGAAATGCTGCTTTTACAGTTCATAGTTGGGAGTAGATGTTTCTGGTAGTCTTGTAGCCTGTGTATAATGCCTTTCTAGTTTTCTGGGTCTTGGACACAAACTTTAATAATTTTTTGTGTTGTTTGAGAGCGAAATTGCTGTTCTACTTTATTCTGAATGAACAGGGCAGGATTTTTTTTATATGTATTTGAAGTGGAACCGGGTTGCTATAATTCTCCCTCTTCCCTGAGCCCTCTGTGATTCCTTGTCTTTACTCTAGAATGGGGAGTGCTTTACTGTCGAGATTTGATCTGGTTTTCATCCTGCTGGACACCCCAAATGAAGACCATGACCACCTGCTGTCCGAGCACGTGATGGCGATGCGGGCAGGGAAGCAGGGCGGGTGCAGCAGTGCCGTCGTGACCAGGGCCGGCTCCCAGGACCGCTCCGTCCTCCAGGCTGTGTCTGACCGGCCGCTGCTGGAAAGGCTGAAGGTAGCACTTGTCCTGGGGCTCTTGCTCTGCCCCTTGCACTGGGACCTGGTGGCCCTGACCTGCTGGGTGTCCTCAGTCTCCCACTCCCGTTCTTCTCATAATTGTTTCAGAATTAGAGGGACCGCTTAAGGCTCCAGCCACTGGTCTCTACCAGTTGCCTCCTGTAGCTAATGAGCTGTCCTGTTGGAAGATGTGGCTCAAACCATCTTCATTACATGGAAGAGCATTTATTAGCTGAATGGGTGGGTTTTTTGATTGCAAGAAGACACTTTGCATGAGATGCTCTAAAGCAAATTTGCTGTGTTAGGTTTCAACAAAGAGCTACAGAACCAGACTCAATATAGTAATTGTATATAACATGATATGTGATGAAGTATTAAATCCAAATAAAGCACTGGGTAAACAAATCCTTGGGTATCAGCAACTCGACAGATTTGGGGATTACAGGAGAGGAAGGATATTTCTTATTAGACTTTAATGATCAGTTTGGTAACTGATATTGTCAAATGCCAGGTCTTGAGAGAAACACTCCTGCTGGAGCTAAAGCCCTGCACTTTTGGAAATGAGAGATCAGCAGTGATGGTTTAGTCTTCTGTGGATCTGTAACAATAACATTGTTATTGCTATAGCAATAACAATGGGGAATTTGGATTTTCTCTTTTTGAGAAAGGCTTTAACTATATAACAAATTGTATCTGGCACTTGTTATCATTGCAAATGAGAAACCTTGGCTGCTTTTTCTGAAATGGCCAATTGTGTGTGTTTACATGTCTAAGCATAGTATATGGACCTTAAGCACATTGTTCATATATGAAGCTCTACAGCCCTTATGGTGAGGATTTCACCAGATGAAGAATTGAAGATTATGTTTTTATATTAAAATTCTTATTGTATAGGGTTCTGACAGAAGTCTAAGCTTTTTGTAATTGGTTTAGATCTCAGCAGGAGAAAACTTTGATGCCATTCCACATCAGCTGCTGAGGAAGTATGTTGGATATGCTCGGCAGTATGTGCACCCAAATTTATCTCCAGAAGCTGCGCAGGTCCTCCAGGAATTCTACCTTGAGCTCCGGAAGCAGAACCAAGGAGCAGACAGTACTCCAATCACCACGAGGCAGCTGGAGTCACTGATTCGATTGACAGAGGTAAATGCACTGCTGTAGTACTCAAGGGATTGAAAACAAGGAGAATATTCCTAATGTGCTACCGTTGTCCTGTAATTTTTGACAGCTTATTCACCACTCTGCTTTTTTTGTTTGGTTTAAAAAAACCCAAGCAAGTGAGAATGCAAGAGGCTTAGAAATGCTTAAGAGCTACTGTTGCTTAAAGCCTCTTATAAAGTAAAACACCCTTAAGGGGTGGAAAGGGTATCTGTCACATTCCCCAAAAGGAGGAAAAGTAGGTATGGGCAGGGACAACCTGCTACCCATCTTGAACTTAGAATGCTCCCTCACATTCTGCCTTAGTAACACTATTTGTGATCTGCTGCTTCACAAGAATACAGTTAAAAACCAAATAAACTCCAGGTTACGGCCTAACAAATCAAGTATGCAGGAGGTGACACTCTGAATCCTACAGGCTTGGATTCCATCTCTGCTCCTAAAATTAGTGCTTGTTGTAGAGGGATTGTAGCCTTTAATAAAAACATCAGATATATCTTAAATAAACCTATGTGGGGTTTTTTGTTCTATTTTAAGGCACGATCAAGGCTGGAATTAAGAGAGAAATCTACCAAGGAGGATGCTGAGGATGTAATAGAAATAATGAAATACAGGTAATATACACTCCTTTAAAAATAAATAAAGCCTCACAGTGTTATTCATTTAAAACTTTTACATATGCAAACACAACTAAGAAATCTCTTTATGAAGTTTAGGTCCATGATACTAATATTTGGATTTGTCTTTAAAAACTGACATCAAGTCTAGGTTGAATGCAAGTGCTTTGGCCTTTGAGTTATGTGTTCATAGTGGTTGTGTATAGCTGTATATCTGTGCACAGTAACTTAGACGTGAGGCTGCTGAGGGCTTTTTTCCCCTCTCTTGTGATTATTCTTTGTTATTGCAGTTGAACAATTAAAGTTTAAAAGCAATTTGGACAGATGTTTAATCCAAGTTCCTAGATAGTAACTTTCCTGATAAGGGATGGTTTCCTAAGTGGTTTCTGTAAGTCTTCTCAAGCAGTTAGATTTTAAGGAAGCAAATCACATCTGTTTGCTTTTGTCTCCTGCTGATCTTTTTTTTTTTTTTTTTTTTGTCCCTTCTGTTTTTTTTTTTTTTTTTTTTTTTTTTCCCCTCCCAACCTCTCTTTAGCATGCTGGGAACCTACTCTGATGAGTTTGGAAAGCTGGACTTTGAGCGCTCACAGCACGGGTCAGGGATGAGCAACCGGTCGCAAGCGAAGAGATTTGTCTCTGCCCTGAACAGCATTGCAGAAAGAACCTACAACAACCTCTTTGACTTGCAGCAGCTTCGACAGATTGCAAAGGAGCTACAGCTACGGGTGAGGAGGCTGGAAACCAGGCATTTCTTTCACAACAAACTGCAAGACCAGTCAAAATTATTTATTGCAAAATGGGAAGTAAAAAAGGCACAGCTCTTGTGCCTCTTCAGAATGAATGGAAATAACTAATTTACTGCTGCTTTTAGGCTGGACAGGCTTTCTGAAGTGCATTTGTAAGCTTTACTAACCTCACCAGTTGTTTGGCAATAGCAGCTCCTTGCACTGGGAAGGGCTGATTCTACTTCTGAAGCTGGTCCTTAACAAGACTCTGCGTTGTTCTTTGAAAGAGCTGGGTTTGATAGACTTTACTCCCTCTGGCCTCCCCAGAGGACACACCTACTTTTGTTCCCAAATTTAGGCTTGTGGTGTCCATGATCTATTTCAGCAGTACAATGATGTGTCTGCTTGACCTTCTCTGGATGAAACAGTGTCTTTTGGGTTTTCATTCCTGCTTTAAGCATCCTAATGTTGTAACTTGACAGGAACATCATGTAGGACACATGGCCAGAAATGTATTTTACCCTGCAATTGATTTGCATTCTGTACTTGTGGGGGACTTCAGCCAAACAAAAATACTGATAACTAATTCTACTTTTTTCTTCATGATAAAAAGCTTCAAGTGACGAAACTAGATTTCAGATATAATGAATGAAAAGTAGGGATAATTAATTTCTCTTTATAAAAATTACTATGGGCAGTGGTGCTGTTCTTTCTGTTAACTGGTGACCCTCCTTAGGCCTGCTGGGGCAAGATGGATTCAATTTCCAAACTTGTTGAAATGTTGACTGTACGTAAGCCTGGATTTGGTGTGAATCCAGTCTGACAGAACATGATACTTTCAGGCCTCTTCTCCCACAATCATCATTAATTCAGGGACTACTTTAATTAACTCTCATTCTCCCCTCATACAGAGGATATTTTTTGCTTATCCAGAGTTCTATACCTGAAAAAATCAGTGAGACTTGTAGAAACAAGGCTTTTCTGTTACATAACTTGAATTTATACCTATGAAACTGCATACTTTCTATAAGTCATAGAGAACACTACTTCTTTGTAGCACTGCAGTAAAAATAGTGTGTAAGTAAAGCACAGAACTTTAGGCAGTAATGGTGTGCCACTTCCTAGAAGGTCAACAGTTTGCTGAGGAAACCAACCTATTCTTAGCTCACTTTATTTCCCCAAGTTCTTTTAAACGACTTGTGTTGCTTTGCATCAGCTAAGGTGTCATTCTCCAATTTGACACTTTTGTCTTTCTTTTCCCAGGTATCGGACTTTGAGAACTTTATTGGATCCCTAAATGATCAGGGTTATCTTTTGAAAAAAGGTTCAAGAGTGTATCAGCTTCAGACAATGTGAGAAGAGCCGCTGTGATGAACTTTCCTGGGACATGATGGTTACACTGGACTGATGGACCTGCAGCAGGGAGACACCATCCTGTCCCCAAACAGCACTGCAGCCTGGCGCTGCTGCTGCCTGAAGTGGAGGTCAGAAACCCTCAGAAACTGAAAGGCCCATGGGCTTGTTTTAAAGCTGCTACTACAGGACAAACTGACATGCTGCCTGACTCATCCTGTAGGATCTCCAAACCCAAAAGGGACTGTGTAGGACTAGAATGTACCTCATCATCCTGGAGGAGTGGGAAGTGTGGGTTTATATTGACATTATTACAGTGCCAGGGCAGATTTTACTGCTAAAAGAGATGTTGGACCCACAAATTTAAAATCAGAAATCTTTCATGAGAAGATGGTGTGTATTTTTAGCACTGGAGTTCATTAGAGGAATTTAAAGTGTCAAAATGTTTCCAAAAGGTTGGGAACCTCCATGTTGAGATAAAAGCTGTTTTTGCAGCTGTTACCAAATGACACCTTATTGAAACTGACCTGATGTTCTGTTTGAAGCTTGGTATGTATTGGTCTTTGAAGCTGATGTTGTATTTGAAATGCAAGTCTGATTTAAGACAATATCCTTATTACAGTATTTAATTTGTAAAACAAGAATTGGATTTTTACTTTCATTAAACTTTATATATGAGAAATACTCTTTGTTCAAGACTGTTGTAATGTGTTCATGGCCATTGCTAGATACATAAAAGCAACCAGGTTCTGGATGTTTCTGTGTAATTCTGTTCCTGACACAGAAGAAGTTCAGCAAGAGTAAAGTGCTGAGTGTTTCCTGAATCTGTTGAAATCACAGTCATGGTCTGGTGCAATAAAATAGCAGATGAGAAGCTTTCAGTGTAAGTATTAAAAGAAAAACAAACAAAGAAACACCACCACCCCTCAAGAATAATAGATTTTTATAATATCGAGAATGCATTGCTGATTTTTCTGATATCCCTCTTTTATTTCTCTGGTAAGATAAGACAGATTAAAAAAAAAAAAAAACAACCTGAAATACTGAAACTTTATTGTCTCATCTACTAATTAAAATGCCAAAAGGGTCTGATCTGCCCCATCCCGCCACTGTCCTTTGGTACCAAAACACAAGCTTTGAAAGGACATATTGTTGAACCACTCAGGACTGCTTTAGTGTGAGTCTACTGGAAACTAGTTAGATGAGCTGCTTCTGATACAAGACCATTTTTAGCATTAGAAAATATGTATTGTTTAACTTGTGGGAAGAGGATGCATAAAGAGTGATACAAGAAGGCTATTTTAGCATTAGAATATGTGTATTGTTTAACTTGGGGGAAAGGATGTATAAAAGAGGATATATAAATCATGTAGCCTGAAGAAAGGCTATATAAATGACTAATCCTATTAACTATAAAATCTTTGTAGCCAATCAGGATGCAGTAGAAAGAGGAAAACAGGAACTTTTGCCAGAATAGGCCTGTCCAGCTGTACAACAGCAAAACTGAAGAGAACAGAGCATGCACCAAGACTAAAGGTGAAGAGTTTAACCTGAGGAAGACTACACAGTACTACCACTAAGATGATGAAGAAAAAGGAAAAGAGCACCACAGTGGAGAACTGCACGTGCTCCAGTAGGAGTGCTGTAATCGAAAGATGTGAGATGACATTGAGAAAAGAGACCACCCATTTACTGTTTTCTGCTTTTTGAAATGTATGAATGTTTAAGTTTTGCTCAAAAGGGTGAGTTAAGAGTAGAGATCCCGTTTGCTCCCAGCACTGAATAAACAAATACCTGCTACACAAAGATGCAAAGTGTCAGTGGTTTTTATCAGCCAGGCTTTCTGCCATCACTTCGGAGGGCTAAGAAATGACAGCTCTACACCCGCACTCTGGGGGGACAAGGAAGAAGCCTCCGCAGCGAGGGAAGGGCCGTGCCTGGAGAAGCAAACTCCTCTTGCACTCCTTGAGCTGAAGCAAACGCGAGGCAAGGGAGGGCAGAAACAGAGAGCCGAGCACAAGAGCCCACTCCGGCTCGCTGAAAAGCCTCTTGAGGCAAAGCAAACCCGCACTTTCCTCCGCACCCTGGGGAGGAGGAGCGGGTTGAGGCCGGGGCAGCCGCCCGCCCCGCCGCCTCGGACAGCGCCGGGGCCCAGCCTGGGCCTGGAGGTACGGGGTGGAAGCGGCGGGGAAAGGGCGGGAAGGCGCCTTTTCCCGGTTTTATTGCCCATTTCGTCCCCCTCGCCCCCAGCGCCGCGGGTGCGCGCCGGCTACAAAGCGCGGCGGCGGTGGGAGGAGGAGCGGGGCGAGACCGTAAAGGGCAGAATAAAAAAAGAAGGAAAAAATTTTAAAAAAAGGAAAAAAGAAGGGGAAAAAACCAGAAGAATAAAAGGAAGAAAAGGAGAAAAAAAAATAAGAAGAAAATAAGAAGAAGGGGGGAAGGAAAGGAAAAAAAGAAGAAACAAATAAGGAAAAAGAAGGAAAAAGGGGGGGAAGAAAAAATAAGGAAAAAGAAGAAAAAAAGGAAGGAAAAACGAAAAAAGGAGGAAGAAAGAAGAAAAAAAAAGATGAAAAAGGAAGGAAAAAGAAAGAAAAAAGTAAGGGAAAAGAAAAAAGGCGGCGAAAAAAAGAAGGAAAAAAGGAAAGAAGAAAAAATAAGG
>VXAU01001557.1:86739-100300 GCA_013399695.1 Formicarius rufipectus | reverse complement strand
GTTCTCTAAACTTAGACAAACTCCTTATTAGAATCATAAAACCGTGGAGTGGTTTGGTTTGGAGGGACCTTAAAAACCATCCAGTCTCACTCCCTGCCATGGGCAAGGACACCTTCCACCAGCCCAGGTTGCTCCAAGCCCCGTCCAACCCGGCCTCGGACACTTCCAGGGATGGAGCAGCCACAGCTTCTCTGCCCAGTCTGTGCCAGGGCCTGCCCACCCTCCCAGGGAGGAATTTCCCCCAAACATCTAATCTCAACCCCTCTTTCTCTGTGGGAAACCATTCCCCTCTGTCCTGTCACTCCAGCTCCTGATGCCAAGCCCCTCTCTGGTTTTCTTGGAGCCCCCTCAGATTCTGGAAGGCTGCCACGAGGTCCCACACAACCTTCTGCACTTCTCTCCCCCAGCTTTATTCCACCACAGAAATCAAATTTCACACTAAGGATTTTTCCAGCAATTGAAGCCTCTCCCCACCACTGTCTGGCACTTTGTTTGAAGCAGATATTGCCTTCTGTTCCCAGTGCAGGTGACCTGATGGGGTGGTCACACCATGCAGAGAGCAGCACCCTCACTGCTCCAGGGCTGGACATCTCCTGCTCCACTAACCCAGCACTCCTTTGGAGGAACATCCTCCAGTTTCTCTGAAGAGGCAGCAGAGGACAGCAGGTTCCACAGCTGAGGATTCAGGTGGTGGTGCTGGAGCAGCTGCTGGGAGGATGCAGATGATGAAGGGAAGGGCAGAGGAGTTCAGTGAAATCCTGACCACAGCTCATGTGGCCCCCAAAGAGCTGAGTCTGCAGCTGCTTTAAACCTGCCCTTAGCCAAGCTGGCCCTTCCCAGCTCCAACCCCTTTGCCAGACCCTACAGAAATGAGAACCTGTTTCCTACAGCTCCTGCTGTGTATCCACGTGCATCTCTGTGTGGGAGGGAGGGAGGGACAGACACCAGGAGTGTGTGTGTGTGTGTTTGCACCTGTTCAGGAGCACACTGGCATTTCTTTGAGGACAGAAAGTGTGTCACTGCAAGCCCAGGTGTGTGTGGGCACCTGCCCAAGGCACAGAGGTGGGTTTCTCCAAGGGAAAACCTGTGTTTCTTCCAGTCTTTGTCTCCTCTTGTCTCTGTTGTTGGTCTCCCCTTTTCAGACCAGTTGTAATTTCCAAACAGGTCCCCTCAATGCAGCCCAGCATCTCCCACAGCTTATGGAGACCTCCTTGGGCAGAATTAGGCTGTGAGAGCACTTGGGAGACTTTCAAAGGCACCTCTCCATTGACTCCAGGGTGGAATAACCATGAGCACAAAGGCTTTCCTTGCTCATGGTCTTGAAGGAGAGACAGGCAGAGCATAAATATGTTGCAAGGAGCCAAATTCTCCCTTGAATTTCCTGTGCAGTGTCACCAGCACAAGAAACACACCTTTGTCCTCAGAGAAACCCTCTCTCACAGGATCTCACAAGAGGATCTGGATCTCACCATTCTGATCCACCCTGTGGTGCCCCTGACTTACATGGCCCTTTAAATACAAGTGAAAACTTGCAATATTTTCCTTGTGGAAAATCTCTAAATCAAGATTGATAACGTGCCAGAAAAATGCAGACATTATGCAAGGAGGGGAGATGCAAAAACCCCGCTGGGAAGGAGCTGCGGGAGGAGTGAGCGAGAGGGAAAATTTGCATTAATTAGTTTGTTTTCTCTTCTCGGACGCGCATCAAATCTATGCAAAACACTTGCTTTTTAAAGGAAATGCAGCTTTTATTTTTGTTTTTAAGGAAATAGGGATGACAAAATAAAATCCCACTAGATGGCACTCGGTGGCCGCACATGATTCCCCTCCCAGCTCAGGCAGAGCCTGTGCCAGGTGGAGCTGGCTGGGTGCTGCTGCAGGGCTGGGCCAGGGGGCATCTCAAACCCTGGCAACGCACCCCATGTCCCTCGACCACCACCCCGAGCACCCCCACCGGGCTCCAAAGCCCCCAGCCCTCCATGGTTGTCTCTGTGTCAGTCTTTTGGGGGTTCTGCTTCTCCTTGGGTAGCCGAGGGTGCTGTGGTTTGTGATT
Organism: Formicarius rufipectus; assembly: GCA_013399695.1. Lineage (NCBI taxonomy): Eukaryota > Metazoa > Chordata > Aves > Passeriformes > Formicariidae > Formicarius > Formicarius rufipectus. The sequence goes on along the minus strand of VXAU01001557.1, from coordinate 98,247 downwards.
TGTGGGTGGGAAGCTGAGCTGGAATGAAGGGATGAAGCCTTGAGATGGTGACTCCTGCCCCCCTGCTCCAGTCAGGGGCTTCAGCCAGGCATGCAGAGGTCTCCTCAGCCCACAACCTTGTGCTGGGGTGACAGGAAACTTGCTTTGCCCCTTTGATGGGTGGCTCACGCCAGGGAGCTGCCCCAGGAGGGGGCTCAAGGACAGAGACAGCAGAAAGGGGCATCTTCCCCCTCCTGCTCCCCTTGCCCACTGCCCCCAGCCTGTGCCCCTTGGGGAGGTGACTTCTCCAGAGGAGATCCCAGTCAGAGATCACTGCTGGGCTGAAGGGAACTGGGAAAGGGGTCCTGTTTTGCTTGGAGGAATATAATAAAGAGAAGAGGGTCTGGGGGCTTCCAGACTCCATAGCACAGGGAGATGGGAGAACCAGCTCCCCCAGGGGATCCTGCTGCAAGCTGGGACAGAGTGGCTTGGGCTGGAGGATCATCCAGTCCTTTCTCTGGCCTCAAACCCTTCTCTGCACACACCCAGCTCAGGGATGGCACTGGAGCCCAGGAGAGTCTTTCCTTCTCCAGGATGGTGCTCTTCACCACAGGCCCTGCTCCCAACCCCACTGCTGGCCATGGGGACACCTCCACATGGTCCTGCTCCCTGTGCCACCCCCACTGAGCCAGCAGTGCTTCTGGCTCCTTCCTGAGCACCACAGATGCCCCCTGAGTGACGGGCTGCTTGGCAGCAGGGCTGGAGCTCTCCTGCCTTGACTGGCAGCTCCTCGGGCAATTTAATTAAGGAGACCAGAGTGCTTCAGAAAAATCCTTAATTTCCCTTCCAGAGAAGCCTTTGCTGACTTTATCTGCCCAACGTGGGGCTGTGGGCACTTGGCACGGGCACCCACAGCCCTGCCAATCCAATCTTTTCATGGTCCATTCCTGAAAGCTCCTTTTTATCCCATCTGTCAGCAATCCCAGCCCCCTGTGACCCCACCACAAACCCCTCCAGGGGGCTGGTGGGGCTGAGGGCATAGGCAGACATTTCCCATGGGCTGTGAACCCCCTGGAGCCAGCGAGGGATCCTGGGACAGCCCTGGGAGATGCTGGGCTTGGCCGTGGGAATGGCCAAGGGCATGGCCACTGCTCTGCAGGAACAGGGGCAGGTGTGTCCAGCACGTCCAGGGCTGTGCCCAGTGCTGGGCCCTCAGCTTGGGATGGATGTTGGAGAGGGTTCAGAGAGGGGCAAGGAGGCTGCTGAAGGGTCTGGAGCACAAGGGCCATGAGGAGAGGCTGAGGGAGCTGGGGGTGTTCGGTCTGGAGAGGAGGAGGCTCGGGGGGGACCTTCTCACTCTCCATGACCCCCTGACAGGAGGGTGTGCCCAGGAGGGGTCAGGCTCTTCTCCCGGACAATCAGCAATAGGACAAAGAGGGCAAAGTCTTAAGCTGTGCCAGGGGAGGTTTAGGATGGACATGAGGAAGAAATTCTTGACGGAGAGAGTGACCAGACATTGGAATGGGCTGCCCAGGGAGGTGGTGGATTCACCATCCCTGCAGGGGTTTCAGAAGAGACTGGATGTGGCACTCAGTGCCATGGTCTGGGTGACAAGGTGGTGCTGGGTCAAAGATTGGACTCGAGGATCTCAGAGGTCTTTTCCAACCTCGTTGATTCTGTGATTCAGTACTGCCAGGGGTGGGTGGGCACTGGTGGCACTGGGGATGGCCATGACTGCTCTGATTTAAGCTGCTCTTCATGCAGAGCTGGTGGGAAAATGGAATTTATTGCTTAGGTGCTGCAGCTCAAGATTTGAGTGAAGGTGGGAACAGGGATGCTGGTGGGCCAGGTACCTCACAGGGTTTGTGCCTGAGAGACCAGAGGCTACCTGGGGAGGGCTGTGACCATCTTTAGTCAAACAATGAGAAAAATTGAGAGAATGAAGGAAGTCTGTGGGCAGGACACAGATCTGGGTGGGTCCCAGCCTGGGAAACCCAAGTGCAGATTCACTTTGCCTGAGTGCAATGGAACCTCATCCTGGGAAGCCACCCACTGAGTCTGGAGTGACTCAGAGCTGGCCAGCAAGGTCAGGCTGCTGCTCCAGGGATGGTTTGTGGAGAAAGCAGATGAGCCTGGCTCCTGTAAAAGCTGAAACCACCCCAGCCACCACAGTCTGGGAGGCTGAGACAGGCACAAGCCCAGCCAAGAGCCAGATGAAGGCAAAGGGACCCGCTATGGGAGCAGCATTCCAAACTGGAAAGGTGCCAGGAGCGAGACCAGGGGTCCCAGCAGAGCCATGGGGGGATTCCCACCAGCACATGGGTGATGTCCCCTAGAGAGGCTGCCCAGATGTAGTTAAATAACCTCTAATATCTCAATCAGCTGCATATTCTGGTGGCAATCAGGTGAAATTATAACCTTCCTGTTCCTGTGTCCTGACCCTCTCACCCTGACCCGTCCTGTCCTCGCAGAGATCTGTGACCAGGTGGGCATCTCACTGCCCAAGGTGGCATCTCACTGCCCAGGTGGCTGCTGAACCTGCAGCCCCCCTGCTCATCCCCCAGCCCATTATCCCAGAGAACAAAGCAGGTGGATGTCCCCAGTGTGGGCACCAGGTGACAATGTCCATGATGGGCCAGGAGAGCTGGTGGGTGTGCAGGTCCCTCGAGGTGGGAAGGGGGATGGCACTGAGGGGTTTGCAGGTGGCAAACCTGAGTGCACCCTGACCAGGGCCTGAATCAAAGGCACATCTGGCTGTGAATGCACCCAGGGCTGGCACACACAGGTCCTTGCAGCCACCCCTCAGCCTGGGGCTCTGCAGCCAAACACACCCCCAAAGCTCTGGTCGTGGACTCACCAACATGGAATTTCCTCAGGAGGGGCAGGCACTGATCTGTGCTCTGGGGGAGCAGGGACAGCACCCAGGGAATGGCTGGAGCTGTGCCAGGGCAGGGGCATCTCAGGGAAAGGTTCTCCTTCCCCCAGAGGGTGGTGGGCACTGCCCAGGCTCCCCAGGGCAGTGGGCACGGCCCCGAGGCTGCCAGAGCTGCAGGAGGGTTTGGATGATGCTCTGGGGCACAGGGGGGGACTCTTGGGGCTGGGGCTGTGCAGGGCTGAGGGTTGGGCTGGGTGGTCCTTGGGGGTCCCTTCCAGCTCAGCACATCCTGGGATCCTGTGGTTGCACCTGCAGGTACCTTGTGGGTGACTCTGCTCTGCACCCACTGCAAGGGGCAGAGGGTGGGGAGCTGTGGCAGCAGAAAAGGACCCCATTAGTTACACTTCTTCCCTCCCATGCCCAGCCCAGAAGGTGTTTGGTTGTGGGATTTGACTCTTCATTCAATGAGTGCAAAGCAGAGGGTCAATAAAAAGATTGAGCTCCGTGCCCATTCCCACCACAGAGCAGGAATTGGGGACTTCTTTTATGGTCAGCCTTGGGAACCCTGATCTCATCATCTGTGTCCAAAGCAGTGTGGCAGCAGGACCACACTGTCCCCTTGCACTGGGCACTGGTGGGGCCACACTCCAAGTGCTGTGGCCAGTTCTGGGCCTCTCAGTTCAGGATGGACATTGAGGGGCTGGAGGTGTCCAGAGAAGGGAATGAAGCTGGGGAAGGGTCTGGGCAGCTGAGGGAGCTGGGGGGGCTCAGCTTGGAGAAAAGGAGGCTCAGGGGGGACCTTCTGGCTCTGCAAGTCCCTGCCAGGAGGGGGGAGCCATGGTGGGGTCGGGTTCTGCTCCAGGAACAGGGACAGGAGCAGAGGGAATGGCCCCAGGCTGGGACAGGGGACATGTAAGTTGGACATCAGGAGGAATTTCTTCCTGAAAAGGGTGCTCAGACATTGGAAGGGGCTGCCCAGGGGGGTAGTGGGGTCCCCACCCCTGGAGGTTTTCAAGAAACACGGTGATGTGACACTCAGTGCTGTGATTTATTTCTTTTGGTGTTGTTCTTGCAAAGGTTGGACTGGGTGCTCCTGAAGTCTTTTCCATCCTGAACGATTCTCTGGTTCCATAGTCGTGGTGCCTACTGAGCCAGTGGGGTGCACAGTCCACCCCGTGTCCCCCTGCTCAGGACCTGGGGTCTGCACACACGAGTTCTGGGTGTCTCTGGCTCGGGCACAGCTCGGGGTTGATGTGGTGAGGCCACAATCAGCCCTGCAGCCGCGGCTGAGCCTGGTCCCCTCCCGACTGTGCTCCTGTCCCACCAGCAGCTCAGCCCTGCACAGCCCCTCGTGCTGCTGCAGAGGATCCCACACCTCACCCCTGGGCACGGGGGGCTGTGGCTGAGCCTTCCCGTCACTCCTGGAGCCCCAACACGAGCCCCTCGAAGCCCCTCCCGGCCCCAGGGAGGGCTCGGGCTGCTCCCTGCTCAGCCCCAGCAGGTCCCTGCCTGCCCACCTCGCCAATCCACGTCTGCCTGCAATCCCTGCTGGCTCCGAACACCACAATGGGAAACGCAGCCCCTTTTCCTTGGGCAGGAAAACCGAGCTGTGATTTTGCCTTGGATGCTCTCAGAGCTGTCTGCTGGGAATAGCTCATGGGCCAGGAATGTGGCTCTCCCGAGCTCCGAGCACTCCTATTTTCCCACTTAAAACCAGAGGAAAATAGATCAGCTGTTAATTAGCGGCAGGGGGACTTGCTGCGGGTTTATGAGGATTTTCCCCTTCTGCAGAACGTCCTGATTAAGGGACAGGCTGCAAAAGCCCGGCACACTTTCAGCCCTGCCCAAAGAGCACGGCCGGTGCCCCGGGGATGGGGAAGTCGCGGGGGAAGAGGCTGGAGGAGCACGAAAGGAGGACGTGAGTTTGCCTGAAGAGATGCTGAACGCCAAGCAGCATCCCTGGCTCTGCCAACGAGGTCCCAGCGCAGGCCCATCTCTGGCTGGGTTTTTATCTGTGGAATGACCTAACCTCTGAGCTAGTTTAGGCTGGAATAGAAAGGCTGGCGGCTGGAGCGAGCTCCGAGCGGTATCACAGCAACAGCAGGAACGTTTCGGAGCGGGCTGGGCTGAGCTGCAGCCTCCGGGGTCCTGGGGAGCAGCTCTTTAGTGTCTGCAGAAGTGCTTTGGAAGCCAGGGAGGAGGGATGTGCAAGGGGGAGCCAGCCGGGTGGGGATGGGGAGCACGGGGGTTGTGCTTCGAGCTCATCTGAACGCGGCAGGAAGGAGGAATCACTCCTGAGGAGTCTCGGCTCCCATTTCTCCCCGATTGAAACTGCTGAAAAGTACCCAAAGAGACCCAGTGAGCTGCAGGATCTAAAGGATGCTTCCGGTGGGATGAAGTCAGTGGAAAAGCAGCGGGGCAGCTCTCGGTGCTCCAGCAGGGCTGCAGCTTTCCGTGCAAGGGCAGGGAGCTCTTGCTTACCCTTCCTGCTGGGCAGGGCAGGGTTAAGGACCACTATGTGCTTTGAGCTCCTCTCCCTCACACCCAGAGCAACCTGCATATCCCATAAAGAATCCCAGAAACTTCTGTTCTTGATCACTCCCCACCAAAATTTCCCCTTGCCCTCTAAAAGCCACCCTCGGGGGTTTCTGCCTCAACCTTGCTCAGCTGGGTTTGTGCCATAGTTTTAGCCCCCAGGATGAAGCTGGGCCAGAACAAGGTCATCGCTCCCTCATGCACAGCCTTGGAAAGGAGAGGCAGAAAGAGAGGAGAGCCCAAAAGTGATCCCTGCTGCCCACAGGGGATGTGTTTTACCATCATCAGGGGCCCTCTGGCTGGATCTGGGTCTGCTGCCTGCTCAGCCACACTGGAACCTCCCCGGGCTGCAGGACACAAACCCCAGGAGATCCAGCACTGCCACGCTCCCATCCCAACAGAGTTTGGAAATGGAGCTGCCTGATGAGGCCCAGCACTCCAGAACTTGGACTTGCCAAAGTCAAAAAGGCTTTAAAATGTTGTAATGGGACCTCTGGTGTCCACCAAAGCCGTTCAGAGGAGAGACTGCAGGATTTCACAGCTTCTCCTCCTTCCTGAAGCAGTACCCCTGGGTTATTGCACTTATTAAATCAGGAGCTGTAAAGCAACTGGGTAAATAATAAATTGCTAGAAGGAAATAAAAGAAAATGCCACCCATTTCAGTTATTAGTCCAGATGAGTGAATTAGGTGTGGAGACAGCAGCTTTGAAGTTGGACTCATTAAATCACACACCAATTCAGCTCTTATTAGGTCTCCAGTCAGCTCTATAAGAGCACTGGAAGATGGGTTTGCTGTTAGCAATAGCCATTACTGTGGCTGCTCTGAGCAGCCTGGGAGTCTCCTGCTGTTTGCTGAGTAGAATTTAAAGCACCAGCTCCTGGTGCCGGGTGAGTTTGGGAATCATGGGCTTTGTCTCTGAAGGAGGACTTCAGAAAGTGGGTGACAACCACACAGACATTCCCAAGGAGTCAGGAAGGCATGGAAAACGAGATGAGAGGAGACTTTCTGGTGTGTCTGTCCCAGAGGAGGACCAGATGGGATGCTCACACACCATCAACTACGGCTCCAGTTTCCCACTTCAGAAGGTCAGCCCTTCCACTGAGCAAGGTGGCCCCACACTCCAGGTGTTCCCCTCCACACCTCCATCCACCCTGGTTATTCTCTTCCTCTTGCATCTCCCACACACCTTCCCCATACCCCTTCTCTCCTCCCCACACTTGTCCCCTGCCAGCAGCACTGAGGGAGGGCCCAGCAGCACTAGCTGGGCAATGCACATCCCAGACCAAAAGGCTGGGCACAGAGCTTGTCCAAAATATGAAAATCCCTTCCTTGAGCACAATACTTAACTTCAAGCACCACCTGGTTTCCATCTAGCCTGACTCCTTTAATAAATTTGCACCCTAATGGGTTACAGAGATCTTAAAACTGGAGGTCTCTGCAGGAGCTTAGTGTCAGACACAGCCCTGCTGGCACTCTGTCTTCAAAGTTATGAGCTTAGAAGGATAATACATTTAGCATTCTTCACATTTGCCATATGTTAGGAAAGATAAGGTCATGATTTCCAGCTTTCTTTCACAGTCACAATACTTAGAAACCTATTTTTGTAGTGAAAATTTGGAGTCTCAGTTAATAACCCGATTCCAGGAGCAGAAAGTGGGAAGTGCAAAGCATTGCAGGGCTGAACAATTCCGAGCCAGCAATGGCACGTGTGTGCCTGGGAATTCCCAGGGCTCTCACACTTCCAGGACCAAAGGGTTAACCAAATGTTTGGACCACAAAGCCAAATCCCTCTCCAGGAGTTTAGAATTTCATCTCCTAACCCAAATATTTCAGCTGGAATGTTGCATTTCTTTAGCACTGAAGCAACCGGGCATATCTGTGGCCTGAGCTGCCTTTCAGCTTGCAGCTAAGATGGGGAAAGACCTTCTGAGATGAACAACATTGAATGTGCCCTCACCCACAGCCACCTCCTGCTGAAACCATGACTCTTCTGCAGCTGGTCTGTAATTTGAGGAAGAGTAAAGCAAACTCACCTCAAAGGCTTTTACTTTGGAGGTTTGAAGTGGTTGCTGGTTACCTGGTTAAGGTGTGTCCAGAGGGCAAGGCCCTTTCAGTGCCAGGTCTTGGAGAGAGCAGTGGCACCAGGATGGGTTTGACAGACCCCCAGAGCTCCTGGCACGGGGGGCACAAGCCATGGCAGGCTGGTGTTGCCCTCACTGGAGCTCCTGAGCACCTGGGGAAGGCTTTAACCCATTCCTCACACACTTAGGATGGTGGGATCATCCAGGATGATTCAGGTTGGGAGGGAGCTGAGAGCAGAGTCAGCCAGGGAGTCACACCAGGTTACTCAGACCTTTACCTGGTCTGGTCTTGACAAATTTGCTTGTGGTCCCTTTGGAGAAGGCAGGGCCACAGTTGTGAGGGAGGTGACCAGGTAGGTCTCACAGAGGTGGAGCCATGGATTTCCCGAGGGGGTTAATCCCTCCTGGAGAGCACACAGAGGCCACAGTTCCGAGTTTCCCTCCAGAACCCAGAGGAGATGGTTGTTTGCATCCTCCTGATGATGGAAGCCAAGGTTTCCACTGAATCACCAGAGCCCTGAGCTGTGCTTGGACAGGCAAGGCCATGCCAGGAGGCACCTGCTGAGGAGGAAAAGCCCAGGCTGCCACCGTGGGCTCACTCCAGCACCCCTCTTCAGTGCCCACCCCTCTGGGGCAGGAGAGGCCGCGAGGGGCACTGGGGGCTCCAGCAGGACACGGAGGTTCTTGGGAGGTGATTTTTTTCTTTGCCTTGCTCCCTGTCCAAGACATGTCTGGGAGGGATCTGCTGCAATAATCAGCAGGCTGTTAGAGCAGATTTATTGTCCCTTTCTTGCCACCCTACAGGTCCCACCAGCAGCAGGAATAGTGCAGGGGGGGTTGGGCTTCTCCCCAGCCCCTCCTGGTGCACAGCAGTGTCATCAACCACGGGAGGAGGCACAAACCCAACCTCTCCTGATGGCCACGAACCCTGAGGGTGTCCTACTCCATCCCTGGGGGGTGTCCTTCATTCCTGGGAGTGTCCTCCATCCCTGGAGATGTCCTTCATCCCTGGGGAGTGTCCTTCATCCCTGGGAGTGTCCTTCATCCCTGGGGGGTGTCCTCCATCCCTGGGGGTGTCCTCCTCCATCCCTGATGGTGTTCTCCATCCCTGGATGTGTCCTCCATCCCCGGGGATGTCCTTCTCCATCCCTGGAGGTGTCCTACATCCCTGGGGGGTGCCCTTCATCCCTCGAGGTGTCCTCCTCCATCCCTGGAGATGTCCTTCAGCCCTGGAGGTGTCCTCCACCCTGCACCATCCTCGCCCCATCCCTCTGCCTGACCCCTTGCTGGCCCTCCAAACCACCACCCTCCAGATGTGCACTTCATGATATGGTTTTCTGGGCTTGGTGGGATTTGTTTGAAGGTTGGACTTGCTGATTTAGAGATCTTTTCCAACCTTAACGATTCTTCCCTTCTCCTCCCCTTCCTCCCCTGTTCTCCGCTCTCCGCAGCCTCCTCCCGTTGTCATAACAACCAGCAGCAGCCCGTGGTGGCCGTGCCAGCCCCTCCAGCACAGACACCCCCTCCTGGGGGCAGGCACTGCCCCCAAACCATCTGGCTGCCGTGGGGAGGGGGCCAGGATCACCCTGGGCAGGGGGCAGGTGCTGCCTTGCCTGGGGTGGTGCCCCCGGAGCTGGGCACGTGTGGGCAGCTGTGCCCAGCTGTGTCTGCAGCATCGTCTGGGGCTTCCACCTCCTGACACAGCCCTGCCCACCCACGTCCTTCCTTCTGCCCGGGCCACAGCAGGGCACTGTGGGGCACGTGTGGGAAGGGCCACCTCCCTGCCTGGCACCCCATGGCAGGGCAGCAAGTGCAGCTGCAGAGCACATCTGGGACTCTGGGGCATGGGGAGGACTCTTGGGGATGGGGCTGTTCAGGGCTGAGGGCTGGATGGTCCTCCTGGGTGGTCCTTCTGGGTGGTCCTGCTGGATGATCCTGCTGGGTGGTCCTGCTGGATGGTCCTGCTGGGTCCCTTCCAGCTCAGCACATTCTGGGGATCTGTGACCTGCCCCTGGAGCAAAGCCCCTGACCCCCCCAGCACTCAGGTGTCCTCTCCTCCCTCCGGGACACATCCCCTTATGGAGCATCCTGAGGCAAAGCTGGGATCCAACAGGATCAGCTCGGTGCAGATTAAGGAGTCCCACAGACTCGCTGTGGCTTAGGACGTGCTTCTCCCAGGTCCCGAGACCACAGGCACAGCCAGAGCTGCTCCTGAAGGCTCTGGAGGCCCTGGACATCCATCCTGTGTTCCAGAAAATCAGTCGATTTCCAGGTCTCAGGAGGTTTGTCTTCATCTGGAAACCTGTTCCCAGCAACAGATTAACACCCCAAGCAGCCTGTTCAGAGCAAGGGGTGCTGCCACACCCAGACTTGTGGAGCAGGCCAAGCAGGGGAGACCTGAGGACATCTGGCCTTTACCTGCTCCTTCCTCCTTTCTCACAAGTGTTGTGTGATTGCCCTTCAGCCCAGACCTGCTATGCCAGGACCAGAGACCAGCACCCTCCTCAGTGGCTCTCAGGCTCTTTTCCAGGAAGCCCTGCCAGATCCACCCTCAGGGAGTTGTCCTTAGATCTTTGCACTGATACTGGTGTGCAAACACCAACCAAACACCTGCTGGCAGAGGTGGACCTTGGTGGGGACTCACTGTCCACCTCCACCCTGTCTCTCAGTCCTGCTCCACCTCCCTGGGGCGTAATTCCATTCCAGCCCAGGTCTTTCCCCTCTGTTATTCCTCCCTTTGGTGCTGCTCTGGGCAAGGCTGTGGAGTGATTAAAAGGAGGTAAACTGATTTTTGCCTTTGGCTAAATCCATCCAGTTCACTCCACATGGTCTCACCAGCTCTTCCCATTGTGGTGCTGGGCTACAACTTCCCATCTCACAGCTAACCCCACCCCTCAGATGGGCAACCTGCCTCCTCAAAGGGCTTCCCAGTGCCAGAGGGCAGGAATGGATGGGATATTGGGAAGGAATTGTTGGCTGGGAGGGTGGGCAGGCCCTGGCACAGGTTGTGGCTGCCCCTGGATCCCTGGGAGTGTCCAAGTCCAGGCTGGACGGGGCTTGGAGCAACCTGAGCTGGTGGGAGGTGTCCCTGCCCATGGCAGGGGGTGGAATGAGATGGGCTTTAAGGTCCCTCCAACTCAGACCATTCTGGGATTCTCTGATTCTCTTTTTCTCCAGCCAAGAGCCCCATGAGAGGTCAAGGAGTGAAGATTTCTGAAGGTGCTTTTATGGCTGTGATACACATAAAGGCCTGGTTATAAGAGGATTTCCTCTTTCCAGGGTCTCAAATCAAGCTCCTGAGCTGCTGGGAGGATGAACCTGGGGAGAAGAAAAGACCATTTCGCGGTGGGACTTGGGCATTTCAAAAGAACAGCAGGAATTACAGCCTCCCAGAGAGAGGGACTGGTTTGAACTTCCTCAAGTGTTGTCCCTTTCCACACAGTGCCTGCACTTCCCGGGGGAACCAGCCTGTAACATCAGCCAGAGGATTCTTAATGGTTTGATACCACATTTGCCTTCCCAGGGGAGGAAACGTCTGGTCTCTGTGTCTAGAAAACAAAGACTCTTTAGGGGGAAGGAATTTCTTGGGATACCTGATTAATTGGAGCCACTCTGGAGACTGGTGTAAACCAAATTAGTTCCAGGCTGGGGAGATTAGTGGGACTGAGCTGCAGCTTTCTGCAGACATCTCTGGCTGCCTTTGCAGTGTCTCTGCTTATAAGCATTGGAGAAATATTTTCTTTTCTTTTCTTTTCTTTTCTTTTTTCTTTTCTTTTCTTTTCTTTTCTTTTCTTTTCTTTTCTTTTCTTTTCTTTTCAAGGAGAAATCATTCCTGTAGTCAGTGGCAGGAGCAAACGCTGAAGTGGCTGCTGATCTGCTGATGTACCTGGAAAAAACATCCCCATCCTGCTCTCTCACTGCTGCCACCAGCAGAAAGGAAAGTCCAAGGTGCTCTTAGGGAGGGACCCCATCACCCCAAGCCCTGACTCTCACAGAATCCCAGGATATGCTGGGCTGGAAGGGACCCCCAAGGACCA
>VXAU01001557.1:0-79829 GCA_013399695.1 Formicarius rufipectus | reverse complement strand
CTTTAATCATTTAATCAATATTAAAAAAAAGTTTTTCTGTTTTGTTTTTGTTTTCAGTGCATCTTCTTCCTCTTAAATGCTTAACCCTTTCCTTTCTGCATCTCTCAGACCCAGAGTTACTCACACCTAAATGGCAAAAAAGACAAGGTCTAACAAACCCCCTTTCCAAAAAACTCTAAAAAAATATTCACAGCCTCAAACAGTATTGTACATTTCAAGCAACAAAAGGTATAGAAAAAGGCACAAGTAACTGCATACATGTGGAGATAATACCAGACTGGGACAAAGAAAACCAGGAATTTGCCATGGGTTTGGTCATTCACTAGAGTGCTTCTTATCGGTGATTATACTAAAGGAAATAGTGTTGAAAACGTCTCTTGATTTTACAGAGGAAGCCTAAAGGTGGAACAGACGGCGGAGGCTTTAAGCACTTCCCGCGTTTTCATCCACCTCTTTTTGAGTTTGACCTAAATCTGCGCGCTCTGGGCTCGGGCTGCTCCTTTCGGAGGGATCCCGGGGCCGGCTCGGGCTGGGCGGGCGGCGCTCGGGACCGGGCTGCGGCTCCGCGGCCTCGGCCACGAAAGTGCAGGGGGATTCGGCTGAGGTGCTCGAGCTGCCACATTGCTGCTTGCCCGGCTTTTTGGAGGGTTCTTCCCCGCCCGTCGAAGGCTTTGGAGAGTGCTCGTGGGGTGTGCTGGCGCTGCCTGGGGACGCCGCTCCCGCCCGCTCCTGCGGGCTGGGCTCGGCCGCCGCTTTTACCCTGTGTTCCTCCTGCTCTGTCTTTTGCTGAAGCTCACTAGTCCTCATTTTCTCCTCCAGGTAACCACCACTCGGCAGCGCCGGGCTGAGGGTGTATTTAGAAGGCTTTGCTACGGGGCGCGGGGGCTCGTCGTGCCCGTCGGGAGCCCGGCTGAGCTCCGCGATGTCGCCGCTTCCAGAGACGAAGCACCCGCCTGGCAGGGACACGCCGGAGCCGGGCACCAGGCTGGGATGGGAGCTTGGCCTGGCCTGCACCATCTGGATGCCCCCGATGGGGATCATGGGGTACGGGGTCCTGGTGAGCTGCTGCGAGTGCAGCGGGAGGTGGCTGAAGACATTCTCCTCCCCTCGGCCGGGAGCGTGGACGGGCTGGGTGGTGCCAGGGGAGCACGGTGGGCTTCGGGGCTCCATCTTCTGTGCCAGAGAGGGAAAAGAAAGAGCTGGGTCAGTGCAGTGAACAGGTCCCAGCTTTGACATCACTAGTGCTCGCTACAAGGAGGGGGGTTTAGCATTTTATTGTAATTTGAGGGAGATTGGTCAACCGAGGACGATGTGGAGCCCCAAACCTTTAAGGTGAAGAGCAACACAACCCGCAGCTTTGGCCTTCTGGGTGCAAATATGCCCGTGCTCTCTTGGGGCTTTGGTTTAGGCTTGGATCATTGTAAAATCACAGAAGGGTTTGGGTTGGAGGAGACCTTTAAGGGTCACCTAGTCCAACCTCCCCACCATGGGCAGGGACATCTTCAACTAGACCAGGTTGTTCCGAGCCCCGTCCAGCCTGGCCTTAAATGTTCCAGGGATGGATCATCTACTACCTCTCTGGGCAACCTGTGCCAGGGCCTCACCACCCTCACAGGGAAAAAGTTCTTCCCTGTATCTAGCATGAATCTACTCTCCTCCAGTTCCAAACCATCACCCCTTGTCCTGTTCTCAGAGATGCCTCTGCGACCCCTCAGAGGATCCCAGTGTTTGCTGCCATCTGAGCTGCTCTGGAGGCCTATCAGAACAAGAGGCTCCAGGCAGCCCACATAATGTCATTTACTTGTTATTGGAAGGTAAAGCTGCTGACTGCAAGGATGCTTTGGGCCGAGGGAGAGATGGCATTAGCACTGGTTTGACCAAAGCATACCCAGTGTGGCCCCACCACCACCCTCGTGGGTGAGATGTTCTCCAGAAATCAAGGGTTAAGGCCCTACTATTTTACCTTTTCCTCTTTCTCTCTCGGTGCTTCCCATAGTTTCCTACTGTACATCATGGAGAGATATGGGGCTAAACAGAAAGGGATTAATTAGTGATGAGGTTAGAACTAAACCCCTAAACAGGACTCCCAAGAAGAGGAAGCAACAGAAACTGAAATCCACTTTCCACCCAGATGGGGTTAGAGATAAAATTTGAGGATCCGCTTTATTTCTTTGTAGGATTATGGAGAGCAATTGCCTGACAACGTGAGCTGGATCTCTGTGAAGAGGTGACAGAGGAAAGCAGCAAGAGGACAGAAAGGAGACAAAGCAAGAGCCACAGAAGGTAGTGTGTGCTTGGTCAGCAGTTACAAGCCCAAACACTTGCTAAAGGTCATTTATCCACATGGAGTCTTGGCCAAATCACTAGAGGGATGCTGGGAACCCCCAAATAAATTCTCTCAGTGGTGCAACAGCCACCAGAGGGACTGCTTTGCAAGGAGAGATGGGCGTGGTGGGACTTTGACAGAAAGCCTTACACTGAAAGTAGGCTAAGATCATCTTCAGGCTCTGTTTGGGATCTGATAAATCCACCTCTGGTCTTTCTGTCTCTTGGAAGAGAAGGTACCAGGAAGGTAATTTTGCAGTGAAAGCCCAACTGTCCATCTTGCTGAAAAATGAAAGGTTTTCCATTCAGGTCTTTTTTGTTGCTTGGGAAACATATGAGAAAAGCAACAGAGGTGGCTCTGGGGGCGTGAAAGGAGAGGGAAAAGAGAGTAAAAAGGTGTGTGTGTGAAGAAGCTGAAAGGTGTGAATGGACAGGCAAGCAGGGGATTATTGTCTCCTACTTCGGACTTGGAAGCTTGAGGGAGTTGCTCCAGCAGACAGTTATCCCAACAGGGATGCTTCAGAGTTCAAGAATGGGGGTCTCCAGAGCCCTGAGATTCCCCACAAGAAGTTAACTGACAGGAAAGGGAAATAGCATTAAAGGAAGCAAAAGTTTGGACCTAAAAGAATGGATAGTCTCTGAGAAGGTGAACCAAAGACTCGTAGTGGAAAGCAGAAGGCAGGCAGCACAAGAACACCATCATGGACATGGAAGAGACGCACACGGGGCTGGTGTGGAGAGGCCCTGGGTCAGCATCTGCTGTGACAGCTCCTCCAGGGCTCGTGTAAAGGCCTCTCTCTTCCCAGGGCAGCCCTAAGGGCTGGATCTCTCCTCACAGCAGTGTCACAGCACAGCGACTCCAGCAACTGAACCTCCTGTTCAGCAGCACCAAACACAGCAGGGCCAGGCACTCCAGCAGGAACGGGACACGTCCCACCAAACCCATGTGCTGGGAGCTGTGGGAGGAACGTGCAACTTCCCTTTGCCCGCAGGGTTTGACATGTCCAGCAGAGACATTAAATAGTTCTCTGGACCCAGTGGGAAACACCTCTCTGTGCTGAAGAGAGAAGCGAGATGAGATCAGAGATGCCCAAACAAACATTTCCCAGCAGTTCATCTAACACAGCCCAGGGGTCAGCAAACAGCTGCTTCACAGCTGGTTCAGGTCACTGACCAGTGGAGGATGGTCATAGCTTCACCCCAGCTGGGGAGACCTCAGAGATGGGCTCGAAATTCCCAGGAACAAAAAGACTCTCAGTGACAATTAGTCATCAAGTGGGTGTCCTTACTGCTTGTCTCAGCAGGACACTGGTGGGCTCAGGAGTGGAAATAATCTCTTGGAGAAGGGACAACTTTGTTTCTCTTCAAGTGAGAAGAGCAGGACCCAAACGGGTGCAAACCCCATCACTGGCCCCTGTCCCTTTTGTGTGATGTTGGTCATAGAGTCACTGTGCCCTTTGCACGATCACCTTCATCAAACACCACAGGAGAGAAAAAGGGGTGGGAACCAGAAGGCAGGAGGGGACTGAACTTACCAGCTTGGACTCGTAGAGCTCTATGTTTTTGCCAAAGAACCTGTGAGGTAGAGGCATCGAAGATAATATCCCATGCTGGGCTTGATATGAGCTTTGAACTTTGTCATCTGCTGCTGATTTGCTAGGGCCAGGCAAGTCCTCTCTCCCGGGGGATGGGTACCTGGGTGACTCCAGAGGGCCTGGAGACAAGACCTTCTTCAGGGAGAAGTATCTGACCGATGCCACGTCTGTGCTGGGCGACGAGCGTCTCCCCGGGGACACCTCTCCTTCTGGGGGGAGGTACGTGCGTGGGGACAGCTCTCTCCTGGGGGAAAGGTGCCTGCTGGGTGACAGCTCAAGCCTTGGGGACACACATCTCAGAGGAGATGCCTCCCTCCTGGGAGAGATGCGCTGGCAGGGGGACAAGCCCCTCCCTGGGGACAGGCACCTCAGAGAGGACAGCTCTGCAGTGGGTGAGAACCTCTTGGGTGAAGTTTCATTTTTGGTTAGTAAGTGCTTTCTCGCTATCATTGGTCTGCTGCCACCGCCTCTGCCAGAGTCCTGGCTCGGAGACCATCTTTTCCTTGGGGAAGTGTCTTTTGAGGTTGACAGGTCCATGACTAAGGACATCTGTGGCCTTGTGACAGACTCTCTTTCAGCAGAAGCCAATTGTTCGGTGGAGGTCAAAGCTGGTCTGTGGAGACTCAAGAAGCTGTGGCACACAGCAATGTCACTGCTGTCTGCTGACCACTTGGTTTCCAGCCCTGAGGAGCAGGCCTGCTGGCCTTCACCTGCTCTTTGGGTGCTGGAAGCAGCTCCTTGGGCTAAGGATGATGCTATTTCAGTGCCTTCCTCTTGAGAAGATGGAGAGCCACCCGAAGAGGGCAGCAGGAGGGTGGTGTGTTTGCCTTCCGGCAATTTCAGAGGTGGCTCATCTTGGCTCTCCTCTTCCTCCTCATCTTCCTCATCCTCATTGTCATCATCATCGTCAGATTCCTCGAGGTCCGAGAACTGGTGTTCCTCAATTGGCTCCGACCCCTCCCGCCCCTCAGAGTCCTGGAAAAGGTCTTCACTGGTTCCTGAGGGGGTGGAAAACACAAAGCAGTTTAAAACCCCTCACAGGGGCTGACTTTGGGCTAAACCCCCTCACAGCTTCTCAGGGCACAAGAGGAGAGAGGACCTGGCTCTTTCCTACATTTGACCACCTGCAGTCCTGCCCTGTGGTGCAGGACTCCACTCCCAATAATCCCAGTGGATTCCAGTGAATCCCACCACTGGGACCTCCTGTCCTACCCCAAATGCAGTTGCAGCCATTGCTCTCTCAGCACACGCAGAAATGCAGAAAAAGGCCTTTAACAGATGAGGAAAAGAGCAGCACTGTCACCCCAGAGTGGGCATTTTATGGCTTTCTTTGCAATGGTGTCTCCAAAATACCTACAGCTGCCAATACCAAGAGGCAAAATTCCCCAATTCCACATGTTGGGTTTTTCCTGCCTCAATTTCATGACAATTCAACATCAGCAAGACAGGCCTTTCACTGAAAATCAAACAATAGGCTTGAAAGGCCCTCTGTGGACTGCCCCTCAATTGGGTAAATCCTGGCTGGGACACAGAAGAGGGTTTGGGGTCTGTGTGTGGAAGAACTTGCACGGGGATGTTTTGTAAATAAGGGCTTGTAAGCAATGAGGAGGACACAAAAAGCAAATCCTAAAGGACTTGAAATACTTCTGCAGGTAAAAATCCAGCCCCTCTGTCCTGCTGTGAGGGCCAGCAGGAGCTCTCTGGGGCCAGCAGGAGCTCTCTGGGGCCAGCACCAAGCTGCAGGGCAGACCACTGCTGGGTCTCCACTCTGCACGGAGCAAACCCTGCCTTCCCAGATGTGCCAGATGTGCAACGCAGCTGGCAGGAAGGCAGGCTCAGCCTGGGGAGCCCCATCGGGAGCAGCCACTGGATGTCACTGCAGCTCAACACAACTGCAGTGACAGGGGTCAGAAATCCCAATCTACTGGGTGTGCCCGTGCCAAGCACCCAGGGACGGGGCAGAGCTGGGGGGGAACACTCAGCCCCAGATCGGGGGGCACACTGAGACCCGACTCGGGGGGCACCCTCAGCCCCAGCTCGGGGGGCACACTCAGCCCCAGCTCGGGGGGCACACTCAGCCCCTGACAGGGGGCACCCTCAGTCCCAGCTCGAGGGGCACACTCAGCCCCAGTTTGGGGGGCACACTCAGCCCCGGCTCGGGGGGCACACTCAGCCCCAGTTTGGGGGGCACACTCAGCCCATCTTGGGGGGCACACTCAGCCCCAGCTCGGGGGGCACACTCAGCCCCTGATCAGGGGGCACCCTCAGTCCCAGATCGGGGGGCACACTCAGCCCCAGTTTGGGGGGCACACTCAGCCCATCTTGGGGGGCACACTCAGTCCCAGATCGGGGGTCTGCTCTGGCACCAGTGTGGAACTCACTGCAGCATTCCTGCCCCTGTCCAACCTGGAACACTCTTTCCCCTCTGCTGAACCCTGGCAGAGTTTCCCTTCCAGAGCTGCCTCTGTCAGCAGGGCGAGCACAGGGGACACCCACCGGACCTGCAGCAGGGAGGGTGGTTTGCAGGGCCACACAGCGAGAGATCACTGTGACCTACAGATAAAATGCCTAATTTTGTGCGTTTTGAATACCAGGACCTTACTGGTAAATGCCCATGAAGGGTTTGGCACCACCAGTGACAGGCATTTCCCCATGGCTAATTATCCCTCCGGGAGTCAGCCTGAAAATCCAAATGGAGAGGAGCTTCTCCTTTGCTCCCCAGCCCATTGCAAAGCGTTTGTGGGGCGTTCCACCAGTCGGCCCTCTGGCAGCACGGAGGGGAGGCAGCAGCTCCCCACGGCCATCCCCATTCCCATCGGGAATGCCGGGCTGTGCTGAGCCCGGGATCCAGCGGGGGGCTCTTTGCACACTCCCAAAGGAACTGAGCTCCGAACAAACATTATTCCAAGCAACCAGCCCTCCCAGCTGCAGGGTGAGCCTTGCGTGTTTCTCGCTAGGAAAAAGGAATGTGTTGCACTCCCAGGGCGACGAGCCAGTCCTTGATTGTGATTGTGGGGTTTGGCATCTCGGGGGGCTCGGGCAGCTGTGCCTCACCCCCCCAGAGCCCTGAGCTGGGCAGCCACACAAGGGGTGGGCACTGGCCAGGGCACACAGCAAGGGCAGAAGTCTGGAGTGAGGGCAACATAAAGCCAGTTTGCATTTGGCACCACGGGCAACATTTCAGTGGGACCTGGGACAGTGCC
The DNA here is from genome assembly GCA_013399695.1 of Formicarius rufipectus. Classification (NCBI taxonomy): domain Eukaryota; kingdom Metazoa; phylum Chordata; class Aves; order Passeriformes; family Formicariidae; genus Formicarius; species Formicarius rufipectus. Next base: position 72,706 of record VXAU01001557.1, on the reverse strand, counting down.
AGGGGCATCTGCCCTGGGCTCCTGACACGAGTCCTGCAGGCAGGAAGGCAGCTCAGCCCTCAGCCTGGGATCCTTGCAGCCCAAAAGCATCTGCTGAGCTCAGGGGGAAGGAAGGGGCAGGACAGGGAAGGCAGAGAGGGATGGTGGATACAGGAAGGAGAGAGGGAACTAATGAGAATGTGTCCTGTCGATGGCTTTGGCTGGGGGTTCCATTTCATTACAGGTGTGTTATTTGTTCTAAGGTTACTCCACCCAACTGGTAGCAAACCCAAGGCAGGAGTGAGAAATTATACTCCTATCTCCTTTTATAGTAACACCCCTTGCGTTCTTCTACCCCATAAATAGAAATAAAAACAATCAAGTGAAATATAACTCTGGTTTAAAATAATCCAGGGAGTTTCAGGAACTGCTGTTCCCTCCCTGCCTCCCCCCAGAGGAAAGCACAGCAACCCTTCTGCACTGCTCTGTGCCATGTGGAAATTGTAGTCTCTATTATTAATATTATTTAGTTAAAATAGTCCTTTTACTTCTAGTTCTGAGCTTCTTTGCAAAGAACAGAGAGGACACTGTGGTCGCTCCTTCAAGCCACTGAGAAGAGGGGTGTGTGACACAGCTGGGAGCTCTGATTCCTCAGGCACCTTTCTGCCATTTCTGTGTTATTTTCTGCTCCATCCAAATAGCCCCAATCACTCCAGTGCAAACCCCAGCTTCTGACCACCAGGATTTCAGCTTCCAGCAGGTTAAAGCCAGTGTTGGCTTTAACCAGGTGAAAAAGAAGCTGGGAGGGAGGGAAGGAACCATCCCCTGATCCCACACCTTCCCAAGGGCACCTCTCTTCATTCCTGCCTGGCAGCCCAGCCCCTGTACACAAACACAAGGGATCTGCACCAGTGGAGGAAATGGGGACTGTGTAGGTTTGTTTAGTTTTTGTCAGTTCTAAAATTACACGGATTTCTTGCATAATGCAATAAATTCCAGACAGCACAACACATTCCATGAGCAGCAGCACAGCCAACACCAACATGGGCAGGGGAGTCCCTGCAAGAGCCAGTGGGTCCTGCCCTCTGCAGCCAGGTAGGGCTCAGCAGAGCCTCAGAACGTCCAACATTCAGGGATCAAGTCTTTCATCACAGCCAGAACAAACTGCTGGTCCTTCTATCAGCTGAGAGTCCTCCCCGCTGAGCTGGCCATGCCAGGTGGACCTTTCTGGGGCTTTTGTTTAGACCTTCTCTCTCCAGGAAGCCAAAGGCTGAGCAGTTCAGCCCCATCACCAGCCACACCTCCACTCTCCTAAGGGCTTCACACCCAGAGGGTTCTTAACAACAACCCTGCTCAGGGAGTTAACCCTGTGTGACCTCTGGAATCCAAAGGAAAGCAGCGTCCCTTCCCTGGGGAGGGGAGCCCTGGTGTGCTCAGAGCTGCAATTCCATGGAGCATAAACAGGACATTGGATTTGCAGGTTTTCAGCAGTGATATTCAATTAATATGATTCATTAGTTCTATGATAAAAGGTTTTAAACAGTAGTTGTTCTTTCAGAATCATGCAACCAATTTTTCAGAGCCACTTTCCTCTTTCCCTAACTAGCTTTCATTACAGAATTCCAGCATGGTTTGGGTTGAGAGGGACCTTAAAGCTCACCCAGTGCCATCCCCTGCCACTGGCAGGGACACCTTCCACCAGCCCAGGTTGCTCCAAGCCCCATCCAGCCTGGCCTTGGGCACTTCCATGGATGGGGCAGCCACAACTTTTCTGCCCAACCTGTGCCAGGGCCTGCCCACCCTCACAGGGAAAAAAATTCTCCCTAATATCCCATTTAAATCTCTCCTCTTTTAGTTTAAAACCATTCCCCTTGTCCTGCCTCTCCAGGCCCTTGTCCCCAGTCCCTCTCCAGCTCTCCTGGAGCCACTTCAGGCTCTGGAAGGGGCTCTGAGGTGTCCCTGGAGCTTCTCTTCTGCAGGTGAGCCCCCCCAGCTGTCCCAGCCTGCCTCCAGAGCAGAGGGGCTCCAGCCCTGGAGCATCTCCGTGACTTCAGTGACCTGCAGAAGCATCTCCTACATGTGGCATAAGAGCAGGGAGAGGTCTCTGGAGACCTTCAGCTAATCAATTATTCATAGTGAGTTCCTGGGCTGAAAGATCTTTCCAGCAATGCCCCCGGGGAGCAGCCCCCCCTCCCCGTGCTCACACCATGCCAACACTCCTCCCATGGGATGGCTCCTGCAAAATCCCCGGCTGGGTTTGCTTTTGGCCATGCCCTCCTTTGGAAAGGGCACAGCAAAGCACAGCCTGCTGGAAAGGTTGTTCTGGAGAGCTGGAGAAGAGCCAAGAGCTCAGGAAGATTTGAAAGGAAGAAAGGCATCCTGTGGGCTGGAGCAGCACACTGTCACCAGGTCAGACATCCTCAATCTCAGCTGGATATTTATTCTGCATGGCCCTTTGTCCAGCCCTGGGCATGTCAGGAGTGGCACTGTGCCAGGGGACAAGGTGGGGCTGGCAGTGCCACTGGGCTCCTCTTGTCTCCTCTTTGCTCAAACCCTCACCACCCAGGTGACCACACCTGGTCTGAGCCAGAAGCCAAGCCTGGAAGGGCAAGGGATCACTGCCCCGGGGATCCCTGGCCTTTGGGACTGCTTATCCAGTGGGATTTCTCAGGTATCTCCTACAGGTTGTGTACAGAATCACACATGTTCTGAGCTAGGAGGGACTCACAAGGATCAGAGTGGCCCCTGCAGGGATCAAACCCACAGCCTCGGTGTCTTTAGCCCCCGGCTCTGACCCACTGAGCCCACCTCAGCTGAGCCATGGTCAGTTCAGCTCAAGGGCAGCCCCATCAGCCCTCGGAGGCACGTTTGTCCCGGGACAGGACAGTGCCCAGCCCTGTTGATGAGAGGGAAGGGGCAGCCTATGTTTATTTTACTAAGGGCTTATGATGCTTATTTTGTTTGCTTATGTTCATTTTGTTTATGCTTATTTACCTGGGGCTTATGAGGATGCTCAGTTTCTATGCTTTTATACTTATCAGAGAATTTGCTCAGTAGTATGAAATTCACTGCAGCAAAACTCACACAGTGTCCTTGGAAGGGCCACGCCAAGAGGCCCAAAGCTTCTTGGACCAATTAAAACAGCCAGGATACCCAGTGATAAATCAGAAAACATGTCAAAAGAACAAGATAAGTCCAATTAGACCAGTTACAGTTGCCCACGAGACTGGTTTGGACCAGTTTTGAGCAAAAGGTAAAAAGTTCACAGGAGGAAGATATTTTACTTCATCCCTAAAGATCCCCAGGGACCCCCGCCCTGAATTCCCAGGAGGAACAGCGCACGGGGTGGAGAAAATAGAAATCAGTTCCTGAGGCTCATTATAATAACCCTGCCTCCTCTAAGGAAATAATGTTTATGCATAAAAGAAAAATGAAGATGTACAACTTAGTTGCATATAAACCCTTTGTTAACTCAACCAGGGGCGCATGTTTTTGAAGGAGTGCTCCCCCTGCGCCCAGGCCGGGAATAAATGTACCTCTCTGTAACCTCAGTGAATTAGAGGGGGTTTATTCTGCAAAACACTGTGCCCCCCGCACGGGGGGCTGCAGCCTCAGCAGAGCCCACCCTGCCCCGGGCAGGACCCCCTTCCCTGCCGTGCCCCGGGGCTGGGCGCGTCCCCAGCGGGGCGATGAGCGCTCTTTGTTGTTCCTGCAGTTCGCATTCCCTGGCTCCGGCGATGGCTCAGCCGACGTTCCCTTCACCAAAATAACCCTGGGCTTGGCGGAGCTCAGTTTAACCCGTTGCCAGCCAACCCTCGGCAGTGAAAATTGGAGAAGGGGGATCAGAATTGTCTGCGGTGAGACAGGGGAAGAGCCACCTGAGCCGCTTCCACACCGGGACTTTTGGGGTGGCAGCCAGGGTGTGGTGACTACCCTGTGATGCAAGCAGAGAGACCACCCCGCTCTGTGGCACTGAGTCTTTTACCCAGGAATAAATTCCCTGGGACAGACAGACAGACAGACCTGTGCTCCCGGAGCTGTGCAGGGTTTCCTGTAAGTGTGAACAACCTGCTGAATGCAAATGACCCCAAATTTCATGGGCACTTCACCTCTGCTGCCCCTAAAGCTTCTTCCCCGTCATTCCCATGCTGAGGCTCCATCCCTGAATACTCAGGGTCTTGCTAAAGGGACCAGAATGACAATCACCAAGACATCCAGCTGTTCCCTGGGGCCTCACAGCCCAACCCTGCACAGCTGTCAGAGAGCAGCCTCCAATAATTTGGGGTAAATAGCTTTTTCAAGCACAGACTGCCAAGTACACCTAAGACTTCCCTGTGTTTCTTCATCTCCCAGTCTGGAGATCTTCCTCACCTTTCCCTCAGCTTTTCTGATGCGGACAGTTGTGGTCACCACTCTCCTGCCCATGTCTCTCAGGAGGAGATCTGCTTCTTGAGGAGTCCCTGGGAGGACTGCAGGGGAATTCAGCTGCAGGTGCCTTAAACCAGGGTGGAAATGGTCAGACAAGAGAGTGTGTGTCCTTCTCAAAGAACAGACTCCTGAATCTCCAGAGCCCTGGACACACTTGGCGGGTGTGTTTGTGCACAGGGTGATGTGCAGGTGAGTCAGGGGAAATGTATCTTCTCATTAAGCCCTCACAATAAATGTCATTAATGTCAAAATAAACCTCAGAGCTCCACGTTGTTTTCGTTTTCCTGGCTCTTTCCCTACTGAGAAATCTCCCAGATCATTTCTGACCTGGATGATTCATCCTGTCCATGGAAAAGTCACATGAGAGTGAGGGATGAGGGAAGCAGGTTCCCCCTGTGATGTCCACAGCCACCCTGGGGTCCCCACCCAGTGGTCCCCAGCAGATGGGACCAAACACCAGTTCCTCCAGATGCAGCCCAGGTTTGCACTGGTACTTCAGATCAGCCACACAGTAAGGTGGGCAGGTCCCTAAAAGATGATCTTTGTAGAAGAAATCTTCTCTGAAGGCCCTTTCAGGGGAAAAGTATCACCTGAGTCATTGCCACTCCTGTATTGTGCCCATCCCCTCTGCAAGAGGGCCATGCACTGAAGGGTCACCCCCACACTCACTCTCACCACTTTGGCTCCAGTAAAATATGCTGCCAGCTCCTAATCTGGGCTGCCAGCTCCTAATCTGGGCTGCCAGCTCCTAATCTGGGCTGCCAGCTCCTAATCTGGGCTGCCAGCTCCTAATCTGGGCTACCAGCTCCTAATCTGGGCTGCCAGCTCCTAATCTGGGCTGCCAGCTCCTAATCTGGGTTACCAGCTCCTAATCTGGGCTGCCAGGACTGGTGTTTCTCCTCCACCCATCAAACTGTGCAAACACAAAAAGAGTGGGTGTTCACAGCCTCGGGAAATGCAGCCTCAGGGTGGGTCTCTTGCTGCTTTTTTATCCAGGAGGGACCTGGGCTCTTCCAGAGCAGTCAGAACTCCCTGCTAGAGACACCCCAAAACACCAAGAAGCACCTTCTTGCCAGAGTTTCCCTGTTTATTGTGATGCCCAGAGCCCACACACAGGGTGCTGGGCCACATTCAGGGTGCTCCCTGCCCGTCCCTCTCCTCTGCCTGCAGCCCAAATACCTCACACAGACACAGAACCATTGGGGTCGGAAAAGACCTCCAAAACCACCAAATTCAACCACCAACCGGCACCACCACCATGCCCACCAGTGCTGCACAACCCTCAGCAAGGAGCCACGAGCTCCCAGCCCGTGAGATCCCCAGGGTGGCTCCACCACCCACCCCTGGAGTGAACAGAACTGCTCCACATCTTTGGAAGGATGACCCCTGGAGCACAGTTCCTGCCTGGATGGATGCTGCCCTCTCTCAGCACCACCACAGGTCTGTGATGGGAAGGATTTTACCTTCTTCGGCTTCCAGATCCACCAGTGAAGATACCAACACGCCCATCTCCTGACATTTTTTGCTGTGGGCCTTTGACTTCATGTGTTTAGTCAGATTCCCTGCAAAGAAGCAGAAAACACATTTTGGTCAAATATGGCTCTTTTTCTTCTCTTTTCTTGCCCATTCTGCAAGCTCAGCAGTTCCAAGTCAAAGCTGTGGCACTGAACCAAAGGGCCCTGACTGTCCCCAGGCCACTGTCCCTTACAAATACCCTGTGACACAAGGCCAAGTCCTCCCTTTCAGCCCTTTGCTGCTGCACTGGGGTGCAAGAGGAGGTGCTGGAAGGGTTGTTTGACCTTTCAGGCATTGTGCAACCCGAAGAAAATGTTTTGGCACAGTTTTGGCTTTGGAGGGAAGGGAAGTCCCGGATTTCTTTCAGCTGTGATGGTTCAGCAAAGGAAAACTGGCAGGGAACGAGGGAAGAGAAATGCATCTGGATGTAGCATCACCTCCCACCTCATCCCAACACCCAACCCACGTGCCTGGAGGTGAGAACTCCACAGCACCACAGGACTGGTTCTACCCTGGAAGTGTTCAAAAAACCTGTAGATGTGGGACATGGGTTAGTGGTGGCCTTGGCAGTGAGGGGTCAGGTTGGACTTGATGACCTTGGAGGACTTTTCCAACCTTAACAATTTTATGATCCTGCAATCACAAGAGGGTTTGGGTTGTGAGCAAGAAGGAGAAGCCCCACAACCCCCTCTTTTCTCCAGCAGGTGCTCTGGCATGAACCAAAGTGCCAGGGCCAAGGTCTGAGCTCCCTGGAGCAGGAGGAGTCCTGGATCCCCTCTGGGACACGGGGGCTGGGAGCCCTGGAAAATCTGCTGGGAACTGTTGGGGTTTCCTCGGGACCAGGATGGGAAGAGCAGCCCCTGGGAGGGGCCAGGGGGATGTGGGACATCGGTCCCTCCTCCAGGACAGGGGGATGGGGTAACTGCAATTCCACCTCCCCAATTACAGGCAGGTTAATTAGGCAGTTATCAACCCCACTGACAGCCAAGGGAAATGCTGAACAAAGGGGAATGTTGGTTGGAGAGGGGAAAGTAGGTGGAACAGAGAGAAAAATAAAGGGTAGAGAAATAACAGAGAAATGTCAGGGTTTTTTCCTTTGCCTCTCCACATCTTTTTCTAGAATCAATCCCAGAATGATTTGGGTTGGAGGGACCTTAAAACTCATTCAGTGCCACCCCTGCCATGGGCAGGGACACCTTCCACCAACCCTGGGTGCTCCAAGCCCCATCCAACCCGACCTTGGACACTCCCAGGGATGGGGTTTATGGGCTGAGGTGGATGAGGAGAAACCCAAGCCCTTGTTGGAGCTCCCCCAAGGGCAGTTCAATTGCCCAGCACAGCCCAGGAACTCAGCAACCCAAGCTGAGCTCCCCCCATTCCCTCCAGCAACAGGATGAGCCACCAGCCCTCCTGGGAGCTGACTTGGAGGGCACTGAGGAACACCAGGCTTGTTCTCCTCACAAAATGAAGAAAAAGAAAAAAAAGAAGATGAATAAATGAGTTCTCCCACTTAATTCCAACGTTCAGCTGCAGGCTGAGGTCCCTCAGCTGGTGTCCTGCAATCCAGAGAGTCCCCAGGTCCCCGAGCTGGTGGGAGTACAGAGGGCCTCTATCAACCTCTGCTCTGCTGCTCTGGACAGTATAAATAAATAAGCAACTGTTCAGTGGAGCAGAGAATTGCCCGTGACGCCCTCACATCTCAGAAGAGGCCCATAACCACCCAACTTAGTTTCTCTTCAGCCCATGAATTATTTATTTAGCCCCTTTTACACAAAATGGAATTGCTCCAACAGGAAAGACCAAGAGAGACAAAGGCTGACTATATATCCTCGTGTGTCTGGCACCCAACCTGCATGTGGATTCAAGGGATATTTAATAATTTAAATGCAGCGAAACAGCTCCAAGAAGAGAGATTTATTATTTTTAAAATTAAATACCCACAGCCAGAACACTCAGGTGTGAGGATGCGGCCAGCTTGGCTCAGGCCCTTGCTCCAAATCAGACCTCTCTTTCTCCACCTCGGACCAGGAGTTTTGTTGTGGACCCACAGACACGCAGTGACACAAAGATGTTCCCGTGCTCACCTCTGCTTCCAGTGAATCACCATTGTTTGAACATGAAAAGCTGTTTCAATGAAAAGCACCCAACAAGCCCAAACTGTGGCCTCATGAAACTGGAATTTAATTTTGGATCTAACCAGGAAAAGCACAAACTGAGTCAAAGTGTTGAAATCAACCCCTGCTGCTACTGCCTGTCCATCACAGCACATCACATCTTGGCTGGCAGGACGACCCAGCCTTGCTCAGTCACCGCAGCAAATTCCCTGCCTGGATTCCCTCCAATGCCAACAAACACAGAGGCAGCCCCAGCAAACCCTGCTGTGAGCAGGGCTGGGGCTTCTCCTGAGCTCTGCCTTCAGCTGTGGTCCCCCCGTGGGGTGGGAGGGGAGGGCAGGTCCCCCCAGGCATTTTGGGGCTGCCCCAGCCCAGCTGGCAAACTCCCTGTGCCACATCTGGGTGCCCCAGGGGGGCACCACGAGTCACTGAGGGGAGGGGGTTGTAGAATGCCTTGTTGGGGGCAGGGCTGGAGCTCAGTGGCCCCCAAAGGCTGGTTGGCCCCACCAGCCCCTCCTGCTCTTTGGCTCCAGGGCTGTTCACACCCCACACCCCCCCTTTTGCTGCTGCAGGACCCGGAGGGGTGAGGTCTCACCCCCACCACCTCCCTGCAGCTCTGCCGTGACCCAGCATCCTCCTGAGGCTGCCAGAGGCCACCAGTGTCACCTCCCATCTCGCTGTCCTGCCCTGGAGGGAGCTGTCCTGGCACAGGGCACAGGCAGTGCCAACCCCTGTGCCCACGACTTCATGCCAAACCCCGAAGGACCAACTCACCGCACGTGTTGCTTTCCTTCCCCTTCCCCTTTTTTTCCCCTCTGCTTTCCCTCTTTTCTTTGCTTAGATGGGGCAACACCAACACCCACCGATGGCCAAGATCGCCCTGGTGCAAAGCCCTTCCTGTGCCCAGCCTGCCCAGCCCACCCCCAGAAGCCCCAAGGAGACAGGGATGTTGGAACCCTCCCCGGGAAGGGAGGCTCAGCAGGGTGGGTTCTCAGCCAACCCCTCTGCCTCAGTTCAAGGAAGCTCAGAGCTGCAGGCTCAGCTGAGGAGCTGAGTTCTCATCCTGGGAGCCATTTGGAGGACAATTATATTTATCTTATCAGGGTCTTTGTGTTGTTTCAGAGCCCTAATTAATGCTGGCACCATTAAATGCGAAGGTCCTTCAGAAGATTTCCAGTAAAATCAACACCACTTTGCCTGAGTAAAAAAGCTGGATTTGAATCCCCCAAGGAAAGACTCCCAGCTACTTGTTGCCTTACAGAGTTTTGGCTCCCAACTTAAAAAATGAAAAGAAAAAAAAAAAAAAAAGAAAAGCACGTAGCATTGCTTCCTTGGAAACCCTGGGAAAAACACTTTTGAAGGAGCAGGAGAGGAACTGCCAGGCAGGGAAGCTGCTTTGGAACAGCAGAGAACTTACACTGAACCCTAAACAAGTCACTGGGCCTCACTGGGGACTGTTTACCACAAAATTCCCAGATTTGAGCCACATTGGCTGTATTGAAATAACTTCAGGAATTGCTGGGAGCCCTCCCCAGCCCCGGGAGCAGCAGAGGCAGGGGCAGCACAGCCCGCCCAAGGCTCTGCATTCCAGCTGCTTAAGCTCTTCTGATGCTGTGAGGTCTTATTTTGGACTTCAAGCAGCTTAAATCCTTGTGTTGTTTGGAGAAAGCTAAAACTCAAGTGGTTCCAAAAGCACCTAAAGCAGCTTAATGGGGACTAGAAGTGATTTCCCAGTTAAATTTAAAGAGGGAAATTAATTTTTTGGAATAGCCATTATAATATTTTAAAGGTGGCAGAGTTAAAGCAACATGTAGGGAACACAAACATTGGGATTCCTGGAAAATTGATCCTGTCTGTACTGGGGATACACCAGGCTTTCTAATAGTCTTATTAAATCTGATCAATTCAGCAACAACCAAAAAAAAAAAAACCCAAAGAAAACCAACAAATGACCAACTGTGGGATCCCTGCATTGAAGCAATAACAGGATACAAACATTCACAGCTTCCAGGACTGAAGGATTTTCATATTTCTCTCTTAAAAATGACTTGCAAGGAGAAAACAGCTCCATCCTGAGCAGCAAATTGCCATTTTGACAGACTGGGAGAGCTGGGGTGGTTCACCTGGAGAAGCTCCAGGAGGAGCTGAGAGCCCCTTCCAGGGCCTGAAGGGGCTCCAGGAGAGGGACTTGGGACAAGGGATAGAGGGACAGGACAAGGGGAATGGTTTAAAACTAAAATAGGAGAGATTTAGATGGGATACTGGGGAGAAATTGTTCCCTGTGAGGGTGGGCAGGTCCTGGCACAGCGTGGGCAGCGAAGCTGTGGCTGCTCCATCCCTGGGAGTGCCCAAGGCCAGGTTGGACGGGGCTTGGAGCCCCCTGGGCTGGTGGGAGGTGTCCCTGCCCATGGCAGGGGATGGCACTGGGTGGGCTTTGAGGCCCCTCCAACCCAAAGCAGCCCATGATGTTCTGATTTGGCTGTGACAGGCTCTTCGTCCCAGATACACCCTTGAAAGAGATTTTATGTGGGATCTAAATAATGCACAGCCCTTGATTTAGGTCTTGCTGTGGAAATAATGTCCCCAGATGAGACTTTAGGAGAGAGAAAGTTTAATTTGTATAATTCATTGGGCAAAATATTTCAATGTAATTCTTTCATTATTATCTTTTATAGTTATTGACATAAAGCTTACAGGAGAGGATTTGCACACCAAGCCAGCCTCTATTGATATGGGCTTTAAACTATTAGTCACCTTCTGGATCAAACCTTGTCAGCTGGAAACAGCCAAAAACTGATCTGCCACCAGGGTATCCAGGCTGGCTTTGCAGCTTCCAAAATGTTGGGAATTAGCACATTTCCCACTGAGGTTTGTGCTGAGCCTTTAATGGCAGCACAGTTTGGACAAAATAGCAGTTCATATTTCACTTGAGCTCACCAGTCCTTTACTTGCAGCCCTCCTGCCTTTTCTTTTCACCTTTCCCTGGTGAGTTAGGGAGCTCTTTTGCTCCCAGAGTTTCATCTCCTTCCTGGCCCGCGGGGGCATTTCTGCTCCCACTGACACGTCCCACACCACGCTGTGGACGGGACCAGCAAATTCCCCAGGACAGCTCCATCCTCATCCTCCTGGAGCTTTGGGAGGACCAAAGCCTCCTCCCAGCGGTGGCTCCACAGGGATGTTCAGAACCTTTCCCTCCTCCCAGCCACGAGGGAAAGGCCCCAGCACACAGGGCTCTTCTGCAAACCCATCCCTCGGTGTGCCCTGCTCTCCCAGCAGCTCATTCTTGGGGAGCTTTCAGCCACTTGGACCTGCTCTGCAGTTTCCAGAGGAGGCTTAGCAGGAGCTGAGTCTGCTGGAGCAGCAACAACAATGAACTGTGCAGCCACAGCCTTGCCTTTGAGGGCTGAGGGGGTAATGCATTTAATATATGAGCATGTTCAATAACCTCAGTGCCTGTCACGGGCTGATTGAAGGGACTGCAGGCTAATTTATTAGAGGAAGGCTGGGGCTGAGGCCACGGAGAAGTCTGGTGTCTGGAAACTGTGAGTGGTCTGGACTATGCAGTGGATTTCTTCAGCCAACAGGCACTGATGTCCTTCACACAAACATCTTTTAAAGGAACATGAAGCTCCTTGTCCCTTGTGACCTCCAAGCAGAGAGTGTTCCATGCTCTGTGCCCAGAAATTGGGGGCGAATCGGGATGTGAGAGGCTGAGGTGAGGCTGAGTGAGAGAAGGGAAGAGCTGTGCAGAGGCAGAAGGTCTGCACAGGGGGGCTTTAATGTGCCAACACTGCCCCCCAGCCCCAGGCCACCCCAGAAGGGAGGGAACCAGGGGGCGTAGAGAAGGCTGGTCGGGGGAGAGGCTCCCCCTGAGCTTCCTGAAAGGGAAACTCTGAGACTTCAGCTTTGCCTTCCTTTCCTTCCTGCTAAGAAAACAATGAAGTTGCTGCTTGACCTCTTTTCAACAACCTCTTGGAGGCCACAGTCACAAACCTCTTCAGGGAGCTCCACAGTGGAGGGAGAGACACCTCATTAAAGAGGCACCTTTATACCTGATCCAGAAACAGAAAATCAAGTAAATCTTTACACAGCAAAATTCCAAGACTGTTGTTTCCATCAGCTAAAAGAGCACACAGAAAAAAAGAAGAAAAAAACCCCAAAAACCCCAAACAATTCATGGATTTGCTTTAAAATATTAATAAAAATAAATTTTCCCTGCAGTTCAGCAACCCAAAGGAACAGTTTTGCTTCCAGTGACAGAAAGGCACAAAAAGCAGACAGTTATTGAAAAGGGGAAAACATTTTGTTGCAAAAGCTTTCCCAGTTCTTGGAACGCAGACATGGATTTTCTGGAGCGGGAGGGGCGGGGGGTGAGGGACATTTTAACCAGAGAAAGATCCTCATTAAAAATACTAATAACCCCCCATTTAACTGCTTCCAGCCTACTTGGGAGTTGAGGGCATTAGATCACGCTGGAGACATCCACCACGGCCAGAATGAAGGCAGCTCCACAGAGATCCCCCTGGAGTTCACACCAAAGGCTAAAATTAACTTTGGAAAGCTGATTCCTAAAAAAGCTCCAACTCAGCTTACATTTTTTAGCCAGTGCAGCCCAACACAAGAGCTTCTCCATCCTGCAGTGAACTGTGGCTGCAGAGCCACCCGGCCCAGGAAGGAACCTCCTCATGAGTCAGGGCCCCAATGAACTCAGCGTGGCCTCAGCTGGGAAATGTGAGTCCTGCAAAGCTCCTGCACCTCCAGGTCACCCTCCACCCCCCCAGTGGTGACTCTGCAGCTCATGGATTCATCTGCACAGTTTTCTCCCTCTCCAGCAACTCTTCCAGAGGTCCTCGTGTCTCCATCAGCAAAGCCAAGAGCTTTCACCCAAGGTTTGTGGAGTATCAACCCCCCCCAGGACACAGCCAGGCTCTGCCTGTCCCCCCTCCCAGCAAAGAGCCCTTGTCATGCAATTCTGAGTTACCATCATGCAACTATTTCTCCTGGAATCGCTGATCCAGGGAAATTTTGCCCATTCCATGCATCCATAGGCAAAGGGATACTTTCACATTCAAATCCCAACACGGGGCTGTTGGGTTTGGGTTTTGTTTTGAAGGAAGCATTTCCATGCTCCCTTCCCCGTGCCAAGCCAAAGTCCCTTGGAGGAGTCTGTTTGCAGTGGGTACAGTCAGTGCTGACAGATCTTGTGCCTCAAGGGAGCAGAGATGAAGAGCAAAGCAGCCAGGGAGATGGTGGAAAGGATGGTTTGATCCCAGCATCCTGAATCCAAGCCCAAGAGAAGCATGGTGGAAAGCAAGGTGAGGAGATGGGAGAGTCTGAATGGATTCAGCTCTCAAAGGGAAACCTCAGAACAAAGGAAAAGCAAGAGGGGAAGAGAAAGAAAATGAACCAGCAAGAGCTCCAGGCTGGGAGGGAGAGAAAGAACCATCACTTGGATCTGCAGCGTGAGAATTTGGCCTCAGATTCAGTACACACCTCCCCACACTCCCAGTGAGAACCACCACGGTGTTACCCAGAAATCACCCACCAGGCACTGCCCACCCTGACCCACCAGCTCTGGGGCACTTCTCTGGCAGGGACACGTCCTCCACTGTCCCTGCTGGGCAAGCACACGTGCCACAGTCCAGGCAGCACCCAGTGCCTCCTCCCCACACCCACCCTGTGCCACTCCCTTGGGTGCCACTGGTTTTGGGGGGTTGTCACTCGAGCAATTAACTCCCTGCGGTGTCACCTGAGACCTGCAATGATGGAGCTACAGACAAAGGACATGTTTGAATATCCTGAGCTGGAAGGGACCCACAATGACTAACCAGTCCAACTCCTGGCCCTGCACAGCCACCCCAACAATCTCACCATGAGTCTGAGAGCGTTGTCCAAACGCTCCCTGAACTCATTAGTTACGTCAAAGTATAACCAAGACACTCAACTCAACTCCATGTCTTTATCACAAGAGTTGCTGCAACAAAAGATGGAGGGGAGATTGGCCAAAGCCACGTGCCAGACTCCTGAGAGGAGTTCAAGGGCCATGGGCACCTCTGGCACCTCTGGAGAGTCCCATGACCCACTGACTCTCGGTGTTTGCCTGCGGTTTGCATGTTCCTGACAGAGTTCACTCACACACTCACTGAGGCAATGACAGAGGGCTCCTGCAAAGAACATCTGGTGGCAGTGAGGCTGTGGATCATTGATGACTATTAATGACAATTAATGTCCTGGGATGGAGGTCTTTAGAGAAAAAAGCCTATTGATATGATACAGAAAATGTGGAAGCTCCATGCAGCTGAGGAGGATGGAAATGGGCAGCGCCAACAGAGCTCGAGAGCACCAGCATGAAAAGCCACCCAAGGACTGCATCCAGGTGCTCCATGAGGGATATTTGCCTGGAGCTCCTGCTCCCATTCTGGGCTGGGTGTGGTTACAGACCCCCGCCAGAAAAGCTGTGTTCCAGGCTCATTCCCTCGAGGGAGCACAGGTAGGATGGTGCAGACGCTGGGAGGTGCAGCCACCGCCCTAACGCGGGGCTCTTCTGAGAACACCAGCCAATTCCAGACTCCCTCATCCCCCTCCCTCCAGCTCCGGGGGTCTTCCAGCCCCTGGGAAGGCTTTCCCTTCCCCTGTGCCCCCAGGAAGGCTGGGAAGTCAACACACTGAGCAGAGGAGCCTCTTACCTTTGGTTTTAAAAGCAAAGTTACAGTACTTGCAGACGTATGGCCTGACGTCTGTGTGCGTGCGAATGTGTTTCTTCAGCATGCTGGGTTTCTTGCAGCGAATTCCACACTCCTCACATACATACTTCCCTCTTCCACGGCCTCGCACATACACATACTCTTCGTTTGATTTGTACCTATGAGCAACAGGTGTCATGATAAAGGAAAAAAAAAAAAAAAAAGATTCCCACCTCAAAAGAAGAAGAAGAAGAAGAAGTCACAGCTCTGCTGGGTTAGTTCGGCTCGGTAGTGACACCACCACGGGTCTCGTCCCATTTGCTGCCTCTGGGGAGTTAGGCTAAATGCCAAACATCATCACCAGCTTTGGCCAGACGCCTCTTTCCTCCCCTGGGGGAGTTCCTGTGGCCTGCATCTGCCTCCCCGTGCACACACACGGCCCAGAGGCTGAGGGAAGTCACGGGGCCACCCAGATGTGCTGACTGTGCCCGTCCTCGGGCCCGAGGTGGGGCACTCGCGGCACTCTGGGTCAGGCGTGTCCCGGTCCAGCCTCGCTGCCTCAGTCCTCTCCCTCCCTTCAAATCTGCACAGCCTGTCACTGCACCTTGCAAAGTCCTCAGGAAGCTCCTGGGATGCCACCAGGCTGCATCCCAGCTCAGCCTCCCGGGACACAACCTGCCCACCCTCTGAGAGCAGAGCGAAGCCACCTGAGAAGACACTGAAGCCACACTTCCAGCCGTGAGCCCTGCACAGACTCCTGTGAGGATGAGACACCCAGAATGGACACAAAGAGAAGAAAACATCCATTTTTTCCATAAATAAATCGTGCTGCCACTAAGTGTAACCACCACCGACTCCAGGCTCTTTTATCTTTGGCACAATATCATGACTTAGGTTTTACCCAAGAGACCGAGCTTGGGCATCCTTCCTTCAGGTTATACATTCACTTTTTTTTTTTCTGTCCACGCTACATGATGGGGGATCTGAAAAATACTTGCAAGGCTGAGACAAGTCATTTAGTCTCCTGCTGCTCAGCAAATGAAGGCTGCAATTTCCTGTACTTGCAGCACAAGAAGAGTAAGGTAACACAAAATTGGTCCCCTCAGACTTCAAAGAGGCCACGTTTCTCAAGCACAGTACTTCTTGCAACTCCTTTTTCTATGCAGTGAGGACTAAAGCTGATCTTCAGAAATCTCCAAACATCCACCTTCTAAAGCCTCTTAACAGGGGACCCAAAGACATACAACACCATCAGTATGGGGTATCTTGGGTATCTTGGTATCTTGGGCATCTTCCCAAGAAAGCCTATTCCAAACCAGAATGGTGAGAAAACAGCAGCCAGACTGGAGAAAAATGGAATAAAAGCAGCTGCACTAGAAGAGATCGAGCACTTCAATAAGCAAATATACAATGAATCCTAAAATCCTATGTATTTATAATGAAGGGGGGGGAAAAGGGTCATTTAAAACTGAGTGAAAGTGTCCACCAAGATCCTTAAGCCAGCCCTGAGCTGATGGGATGGGGATGGCATGGCAGGAAAACACATCCAGGAAAACAGCCCCCAGTCCCCTGCGAGGCTGGACTCAGGAGCAGGTCAGCGACAGGGACATGTGGGGCCTTGGCTCCTCTGCTGCTGCTTGGGCAGAGCCCAGGCAGCTTCAGCTCCACGTGGCTGTTTGGGGCACCTGCCACACCTGAGATTCAGGCTCATCTCCCTGGGTGGCACCTGGGCAGGTGAGAGTTTGGCCCTAAACCCTTCCCCTCCTGCCAAGTCCTGCCTGAGCCACTTTGCTCCGTGGCAGGGATGTGAGCAGATGCTTAAAGGATGATGAGCAGCTCATTCATGAAGGTGATGAGGTCACAGACTTAGGTTTGGACACAAACTACAGAAGAGAGAGGAGAAATGAGGGTCCAGAGAGCCCCAACCCCAGCAGGTCTTGGTGTCCAACAGCTGCAAGTGAGAGCAGTTTGTGTTTCTGTCCTTCAGCATCAGGAGTTCTCTGCATCATAACCAGGGTCATGTGGTAGCCCAGATACTCCGTTTTATCTCCTGTGACTGAAGCCACAGCAATGCCACCTACCTCGTGCCATTCCCCTCTCAAAACCCCCCAACAAAGGTCCCCAAAACCCAACATCAAACCCCTTCATCCCAAGGTTCTCATGATGTGGCAGAGGGGCTGGGCTGGGCTCTGAGGAGCTCCCAGTGTCTGCCAGCCTCCAGCAGTGCCCACTTATCTCCGTTCCAGGGCACACAAAAGTGCTTGTTAGGGACAGCCCGCATCCCTTTTTCAGTAGATCAGTGATCCCGAGGCAAAGCAGCAAAGGGAGCAAAAGGAATCAGAAACCCTCATTTCTCCTCTTGTGTTCAGATCTGTGTGTGAGGCTTCCTTCTGACCCTCCTTTCTTCCTGTCACTGTGCTGGTAATCACCTGGCCATTTAAAACACGAAATTGCTCCTTTATCAGCCTTGTGCTTCACTACCCTTAATTACCCTCTCCCGTGGAAATCTCTGAGCAAGTTCTTTGTGTCCAGCAGTCCCTCCATCAGGCTCATTACAGCTCTCAGGGCTGCCTCTGCCTGCAGAAAAGGGGACATGTGATTTTTATCTGCGAGGAGACATCGCAGCTTAGCTGACACTCGGGCACACTGAGCCATCTCTCAGCACTGCCTCTTTCCTACGGTGTAAAACAGGCAGGGAGAGCAGAGAAACAGGAAAAGAAAGGTAACCTAAATACCAAACCAAACCAGAAGAGAGCAAGAGGTGACAGTGCCATAAGACAGGGAGTGCTGCTGCAGATGCCATCTGCCCGCACAGGAGGCTGCTGTGGATTTATGCAGATACCTCCTTCCATCCCATGCTGGTTCCTCTGCTCATGTGCTCACATGATTTGCATCACAAAGACCAGGCAATGACAGCTCACTTCGGGGCAAGAATTACCCCGGACAAAGGATCTTCCTGCTCCACGAGGTTTGCTGTAACCAGATCCCACGAACAGCCACAGCTGGAGTTTGTGTCAGCAAATCTGGACTTCTCTCCCAGAGCACTGTGGAATTCATAATCCCATCGTTAGCAGCTCCCACCTCCTGCGGTGCCCCACTCCCTCGTAACTGGCCATTAGGAGCTCAGAGACTAATTTAGGAAACAGTCCTCTCAAACAGACACAGAAAACGACTAAAAACTCGGTTCCTTGATGCATTTTTGAAAGGTTATTTGCTGTGCTTTGCTGGCAAACGCACATCTGTTGAATTCTGTGCAACCACTGCCAGCGCAGGGCAGGAGGAGCTGGCACGGCCACGGCAGTGTCCCTGTCACCATCAGCAGCACCAGCTGCAGAGACCTGACAGCCCCAAAATGGGGCATCACTGGCAGGAGGCCCAAGAAACCCAACAGTGGGAAAACATGAATCTGGAGAAAGCTTTGCCTCAACCTCTCCCTTAAAGCTTGGCTGAAACATAAACCCACGAAGCGTTTCTCCCTGTGCAGGCTTTAGGAGGTTTAGTACTCAATATCTGCTGCTACAAATACCTGACTACCCTTTTTAGCCACAGACACTTCATTTTTTCCCCTCAGTGCTGTGAGACTCATCCAAAATCTTCATGTGGCTGAAAACCACAGGATAAAACCTTGGCCAGCCAGGGGGGAAGGAAGTTTGGTGGTTTGCAGGCGGGGAGGCAGAGCAGGTTCTGGGGGACTCATTGCTCACAGCTGGGCGGGATCCCCCCCTCGTCCCCAGCTTTTTCAGCCCCCAGGGGTTGATCTCTCTGGCCCTGCAGGGTCTCTGCTGGGGTGTCCTGGCTGCTCCCACCCCCACGGGGGTTCCACTCCTTTGCATGTCTCACGTAGGCAGTGGCTCTGTGAATTCCTGCCATGTGGAGCTCGATAAAGCATCAAGGAACACCCCTGGAGAGTTTTGCAGCAACTGAACAAGTATTTCCTCAACTGGTTTTGACATCTGATAAACTCCCTTGTTTGCTTCTCGGATTTGGGGTCCATAGTAACAGGAATGGGACATCTGATCCCTTTCTCTCCCTTCACCCTGGAGTGAAACGGAGTTGTTGCCTTTGGGCTTTATGGATGGCACATTCCCTCTGTCATCAGGCTGCCCACCCACCTGCCTTGGCTGGACCTTTGGAAGTTCCTGACAGTCTGCCCTGGTTTTGACTCGTCTGTGTTTTCTGCCACCTGCAAAACTTGCCAGATCATGGGTAAGTGTGTGACCCCTGCAATGTCAGTCATTTCATTGTTCGCTGCCTTTCTCACGAGTCCCTCCTGAATGATTCCATCACTTCTGGAACTTGTGTGCAGCAGAAGTCCTCAGCCACTGCATCCCCAGGGAAAGTCCAGGTGGGAAACCCTGCAGGGCTGTGCTGAGGATCACCACACACAGAGGTGTGTCCTCAGGGCCAGACAGTCACCGAGATCTCCCTTCACTCAAGCCAAGCTGCAGCAGAACAGACAGAAGGATTTCTTTACAGAATCCACAGCAGACAATGTCATTTGCAGGTTTCTACAAGCACCATAAAACCCTCCAGTATCCCAGTTTTCCAGACAGGGATAGTGCACCAAGACAAACAATAACCTTCCAAAGAAGGTAGAGCACAACAGAGAAGGGCTGGGAATGGCCACGGGAGGAGCTGGCACAGAACCCTCCTCTGCCCTGGCTGCAGGGATGGATCTTTTCCAAACAGAACTTGACAACCTCCAGTGGAAGTGCAGGACAGGAATCTGAGCTGATGAGCCTCCACCATCCACACTGGACATACCCTCAAAAACATCGTCTTGCCTCGAGTCAGGTACCAGCAGCTCCAGGAGGGTTTCACAGTGGCAGAACCACACCATCCAAGGTGACCCAGCATGCCCAAGGCTCCTTGGTCAAACACCAGGGACTGGAGCACCGTGCCTGGAGCAATGGGACCCTCATTTTGAGGGGAATTGACTTCAGATAACGAGTTAGGATTGATGCAGGGATCAGTTAACTCCACCTGAGCCCAGCCATCCAGCCAGCTTTTCACCCAGCAAAGGCTGCACCCCATGGATCCATGAGCAGCCAGAAAGTGCTGTGGGAAACAGTGTCCCAAGCAGACAGCTCAGCCTTTCCTTCACCCCCTGCACAGTCACCTTGGCCCAGAAGGAGACCTGGCCAAGCAGGACCTGTCTTTCCCTACCCCAAACTGGCTGGGCATGACCCCTGGTTGTGCTTCAGGTGCCACGTGGTGGCACTCAGGGTGAGCTGCTCCAGCACTGAGGGCAGGCTGGCAGGTCTGGAGTGCCCTGAATGCTCCTTCTCAACCCACTGGTGGCACATCTGCCACCTCCAGCCACCTCCAGTTAGTCAGGACTGCTGGGAAATGATGGAATGTGGCTCTATGAGCGTTTGTGCCAACTCCCTCAGCACCCTGGAGCAGAACCATCCAACTTGTGCCTGTCTCAGTGGTGGAGCAGGTCATTGAGCACCTCCTCTTGGGTTCTGGGGGCTTCATTCTGCTCCCTGTTCTTCTCCTGCAGCTCAGGGGGCTGGGTACCCACGGAACAACTGGTCTTACCAATAAAGACTGAGGCAAAGAAGGTGTTAGTACCTCAAGCTTTCCTCCTTGAAGGATGTCCAGAATCCCTGGACTCCTGTGACCTTCAGGGTGGCCTCCCAAGGGGAGTCTGCCAACCAGCCTCCTAAACTGGCCAAAGTCTGCCCTCAGGGAGCCCAAGGTGGCATCAAGTCCTGCTGACCCCTCTGCTGACCAGCACAACTGCAAAATGGACATGAGTTCAGCAAGAGACTCCAAAGGCAACTCCAGGAATAAACACATCCTGCTCCTTCCTCTCTGTGGAACTGGAGCTTAGAGAGGAGGAGGAGGAGGAAGAAGAGCAGAAAGAAGAAGAAGAGGAAGAAGAAGAGGAAGAGAAGGAGGAGGAGGAAGAGGAGGAGGAGGAGGAAGAGGAGGAAGAAGAGGAGAAAGAAGAAGAAGAGGAAGAGGAGGAGGAGGAGGAAGAAGAGGAAGAAGAAGAGGAGAAAGAAGAGGAGGAGGAGGAAGGAGAAAGAAGAAGAAGAGGAAGAGGAGGAGGAGGAGGAAGAAGAGGAAGAAGAAGAGGAGAAAGAAGAGGAGGAGGAGGAAGAAGAGGAGAAAGAAGAAGAAGAGGAAGAAGAAGAAAAAGAAGAGGAAGAGGAGGAGGAGGAAGAAGAAGAGGAAGAAGAAGAGAAGGAAGAAGAGGAGGAGGAAGAGGAGGAAGAAGAGGAGGAGGACAAAACGGAGGAGGAAGAAGAGGAGGAGGAAGAAGAGGAGGAGGAGGAGGAAGAAGAGGAAGAGGAAGAAGAGGAAGAAGAAGAGGAGAAAGAAGAGGAGGAGGAGGAAGAAAAGGAGGAGGAATTTTATGGCACTGCAAGAAAACCAAGAACGATCAGACAGGACAGCTCAGGCCTAAGTTGCCCTTTCTGCTTTTTGTAACATCCCTGGTGGGTCCCCACAGCTCAGATCTCACCTCAGGCAGTTTTCCACATGTCTTTGAGTGGGAAACAATAAAGTGGGAGTAGCCCCAGAGTGCCCTCCTTGTGATCCCAGCTGTGCCAGCACGACCCTGGTGGCACTGGGGCTGTGGGGCACACAAGGGGTGCTGCCACCATGGGTGGCCAAGGCAGTGTCCTGCAGCAGATCAGAAGTTCTCCAGCCTGTCTGAAAAACAGGACCACTGACAGAGTCCATATTTCATTGGAAAGCCTCACAGGAACTGCATCCACCACCAGGATGTGGGGAGGTCAGTGCTGTCAAGGCAAAGGAAATCTCTCTTGATGTGATCACATCTGGGAGAATCTGGTCAGGGGGTTGTGCTTCAAAATCCAAATGGGGCCAGAAAAACAGAGAAAAAAAAAATAAAAAGGAGGGAAACATGTCTGGTGAAGGGGATGGATGAAAGGATGAATTTGGGGGGGCAAACATAAACCAGTGAATGATTCAAATACTGCAGAGGCACAAACAGAAAAGGTGGAGGGACAGCCCAGAGATCTGGAAAGATGCACTTGATGCTTTGGCTGGAGAGACATTGATTGTTCAGTGCTACCCTGAGAACTGCAGAGGGAAACCAAGAAGTGGGAAAATGAGGCTGAACACGGAAAGAGGTGGACAGTGTCTGCAAGGAGGTTTCCCCAGCACAACCCACAGTGTGGGTTTGACACCTCCTGCATGTGCAGCTTCAAAGCACTCCCAGACTCGGGTTCTTGCTGTAAATTCACTGGAGGAGCTGCCAAAAACATTGGCATCTCTGTAACACACACACAGAGGAGTCACCAGAGGTGGCAAACAGTGATATCAACCCAGCAAACATCCCAAATCCACACAGAAAGTTTTATGAGCACAAAAACACAGGCCCAAGGATGACTTTTAATGGCATTTCTTCATCAGCAAAAGAAAATCCTTTTTCCAGCAGAGCTTATTTTTACTGAAGAGCTGTGGGCTCCAGGGACAAGAGGACCTGTGGCTGCATGAGTTGCTCTGCACTGTTCACAACAGCTGTGTGTGAGCCCTCAGCCTGAGCTGGACCTCAAGGAGTGTCCAAGAGACACCACAGGACTTCCTTCAGTTAAACTGACCCAGCACAGAGCACAGCAATGCCAGAAAATCTGTGTGTGGATGCAAAGCTGCAAGCCCTGGGCAGTTCTCAATGACTCCTCCGAATGTTCTGCCTGAGTGAAGGGTTGATTGGATTTTGGGTTGTGGCATCAGACCTGTTGTGGTCTAATTGAGGTAAAATTACAGCTGCACTCGTGAAGGCTCTCTGTGCTGTGAGACAGCTCTGCCCTCGCTGGCTTTGATCATTCCATTGTCACTGCCAACCACTACAAACACACCCACTGCAGAAAAAACCCCGTCTGCAGTGCCACTCTGCTGCTTCACACAACCCCGGGCTTGACTGCTGAGATGCAATTAGGGGGCAAATCACCCTGAAGAAATGAAAGTCCATCCAGAGCAAGGGAATGTATTTCACCCCTGCCAGAGGGTCACCTTTAGCCACCAAGAAATGTGGGATTCCATTGATTGTGTGCACAGACTAATTAGTCCCTTCTGGGCTTCCCTTCCATGAAATCCAATTGCAGGAGCAGACAGGGAAGGCAAGAACTGCCACAGCCTCCCCTGGTTTAATGACTGAGCCACGTGGCCCTTCCTGGGGATGCCACACAACAATCAGCCAGTCCCTGCAGTGCCAGGTCCTCACCCCACCCCGGGGGGACATCAAGGGGACAGCAGAAGGAGCCACTTCTCTGCTGCAGCGTTGGGCACTGACAGGAGGTGGTGGCAGCACCACGGAGTGTCACGTCTGCCCTCGCCTCTGCCTGCCCAGCCTTGATGCTTTCTCTGTGTGCTTTTAGAATAAATTAAAGCTCCATCACTTCCAGTGCAAGGCTGGGCTTTTTTTAGTCCCAGCCCCAGTCAGACAGGGTAGGTCAGGACACAAAAGCCCACGTGGGTGAGCACACACATTGTTCTCTGGGCACGGCTCCAACACCACCTTTTCCCTTCTGAAGATCAAACACAAAGAGAATAAAATATGAGATTAAAACAAAACAAAAACCAAAAAAAACACCCTAACCTCCACAAAGTCATAGAGCTGATTCATGAAATATTCATAGTGAAAGTCTGGCATGGAAATCCCCATAGATGACCTGCCTCAATCCCATTTCTTCTTGCTCTGCTCCCATCAGGATTGATTAAACAATTTCCGGACGAGCCGACATTAATGACTCCGACTGACTCGGGGTGACCCTCCCCTGACACAGATTCTTCTCCTCAAAACAGCTCTTCCTCCAGCTGCTTTCCTAAGAGCTCTGAGTGGTTCTGGATGCCACTGCTGGTTTAATGACAAGATTCTCCCTGTCCCTCTGCTGCCCACCATGTCATGGCCTTGGTCCAGCTCTTCAGCTCCAGCTCTGCCAGCTCTCCCGTGTCTGGGGGGCACTGGGGGGCTGCAACACCTGCTGTGCCCAAAGACACCATCAAATTCTTGAAGAAAGTGGGTTGGACTGGCAGTTACAACTCAGGAATTGTTTCAAGCTGTGCTGAGGATGTTGGATGGAAACGAGTCCAGAGGAGGCCCCGGAGATGCTCCAGGGCTGGAGCCCCTCTGCTCTGGAGCCAGGCTGGGACAGCTGGGGGGGCTCACCTGGAGAAGAGAAGCTCCAGGGAGACCTGAGAGCCCCTTCCAGAGCCTGAAGGGGTTCCAGGAGAGCTGGAGAGGGACTGGGGACAAGGGATGGAGGGACAGGACACGAGGAATGGCTTCCCAGTGCCACAGGGCAGGGCTGGATGGGATACTGGGAAGGAATTGTTGGCTGGGAGGGTGGGCAGGTCCTGGCACAGGTTGGGCAGAGAAGCTGTGGCTGCCCCATCCCTGGGAGTGTTCAAGGCCAGGTTGGACAGGGCTTGGAGCAACCTGGGCTGGTGGAAGGTTGTTGGAACTCCTGCAGGTTCTCAGACTAAGGAGTCAGAAGCAGCTCCCAAGACAGAGGCCTCAGTGACAAGGATGGATCTGCAGGGCGACCTTGGCCAACAGTGACCTGAGAGGAGAACCTGCTGATATTCCACAGAATGCTACAAGTGAAGGGTTCTATTAATAAAGTTAAAATTAAGAAAGATAATATGTGAATTCACAAAAAATGCAAACTATCTCTTGGTTGATACTCAGCTACAGCTGTGTGTTGTTAGATAGCTTTGATGGAGTGTGTTCGTTTTAGAAATATGTAGAAGTCTGTGTTAATACAGTCCTTTTTTGTACTCCTGAAATCCCCACACAGGGGAACATAAAGATGCAAGAATGGAAACATTTAGTGCCTTTTCTGCCATTCCTGAGTAGAACTGGAACTTCAGATGAAGAGGAATAAACCCTCCTTTTGTTTTTGGTGCAATCAGGATGTCTCATGAACAGCTCAGGCTTACAAGCCTCTTACTAAGCCACTAAAACTGTGTCTATGCAGAAAGTCATTGGCTGCAGAAGGTGTCCCTGCCCATGGCAAGGGGTGCAACTGGATGGTCTTTAAGGTGCCTCCCAACCCAACCCATTCTGGGATTCTCTGAAGTATCCAATGCCAGAAGTGTCTCCATCCCTACATTCTGCCCACTGCTCCTGCTCCATGCCACGAACTCCAGGATCTGTCCCACTTCTCCACTTTGAACCTCTCACAAACGCATTCAAGAGTTTGTTTTAATCCAGTTACAAACATTCAAGAAATGATCCTTGTGATGTTTTGGCTTCTGAGATGCACAAACAGAAATGCATTTTTGGGTGTAAAGAACCTCCCATTTTTGACAAAGGACTCTTTCAGAGTCCACACACCACCTTTTCAAGGTTGGAAACCATCACATTTTATCACCCTCCACATTCATTTCAAGCAGCTTTGTTTTAATGTTATTTACTGAAAGATTAATTAGCTTTTTTTTAAAATATTTGCCACTTTTTTTCATTTGAGAAGCAGAACTTTCAGTAGCCCAGCAAGAAGTCCATTCCTCCCAGTGATCTGGAGTTGAGCTGGTTGTGACTTACCGAGCTGAATACCACCCATAGTCCAGTCTTTAATTAGTGCCTTCATTAATGGCTGCAATGCACTCCCAATACAATTAACAGACCTGTGATCCAACAGCCAGTGGAGTCTCTCTGGCCAAAAAAATCACCTTTCTGGAGTGACACTTTCCTGTGACTCAAACGTTGTTCCATTTGTGGCCAAATTTTCTCCGGTTTTCAGTCCCCCCCTGCTCTGACTGGGACACACAGACGATGCTCAACCCCCTGGGCTGGTCCACGTTGAATTCTTGAGGGTTTCTTCCTGCAACTGCCTCGTGGACCTGGTTGTCTCCTCCTCCCTGCCTGGTGTCTGTGCCTTCAGTGGGACCCCAGCTTTGGGTTTGCCTTAAGGAGCTGCCCAGGGAATTGCTGGTTCCAGTCTGGCCTCTTAGGAATGAAGAAACGTCCCATGTCCACCTCCCACCCCCAAGGAACACTCTGGTGGGTGCTGGGGACAGGCACAGCCAACCCTCCTCTTGCCCATGTGCTCTCCACTCCCACATCACTGTGCTCAGCTATAAAAAAGTAGAATTCCATCATTTCACTGGAGAAACAAACCCCACTGCCACTTCAGAGACAGCTGGGGAGGAAATGTTTGCCAGCATTCTGTCCAAATGGATATTTGTACTGTTGCAGCCAATTATTGCTTAATCCTCTGCAAGGAATTCCTCTGCTTGTGGAGATCACTGACCCAAAAATGGAGCTGTCCATCCACAGCCATTGGCATTACTGGTAGGCAGGAGAAAGAAAGAAGAGTCCTCTCTGACTTTTACCACAAATCTGTAGTGTAGCAGCCAATTTTGGAAGGTCTTTAACACAGAAAACATACTTTATACTCAGCCTAAGAGCTGATTGTTTTTATGGTGAGACTTATAAAGCTGATACCTAATGAGGTTGGTTGTTTCTTTGTTAAACAAATAGAACAGTAGAAGCTCCAATGCCCATTTCTAACTCAATTCCTGCCCATTTCTAACACAATCAGTGCCCATTTCTACATTAAAGCACTGCTGTGTTACAAAAGCCGAATTTCTGCACATAACAAAACCAGTAATTAAGACAAACACCACACAAGGGAAATTTAACTGCATTGTTCTGCTGCCTCTCTGCAGTGAGGAATTCCCAGCCCAGCTCTCCTGTGTGAGGAATTCCCAGCCCAGCTCTCCCCTGTCCTACCCCAGGGATCATCTGCTCCTCTGCAGGGGGAGGACAAAGAGGGGACCCGAGGCTCAATGGTGTGTTTGAAAACCACTTTATGCTTCACTAAAATGGCCTCAAGTTGCTCCAGGGGAGCTTGAGGTTGGATATTTGGGGAAATCTCTCAGCTGAGAGAGTGGTTGAACACTGGCCCAGCTGCCCAGGGCAGGGGTGGGGTCTCCATCCCTGGAGATGTTCAAACGCATGTGGACGTGGCACTTCGTGGTTGGTTTAGTGACATGGTGGCATTTGGGCAGAGGTTGGACTTGGGAAGCTTCAAGGTCTTTGCCAACCTCAGTGGTTCTGTGATTTTATGATTCCCAGCGAGACAAGAGGCAGCAAAGAAGCTGAGATTGAGATCAGACACATCTGCTGTTGATTCACGTCACATCCGAGAAATGACTTGCTGCCAACAACGTGAGCTGCAGTCAGAGCTACAGGACCTGATACTTGAATAAAATTAGAGACTTGAAGACCCTTCCACTGGCCAGATGCCCTTGTTCCCTACTGCCATCCCTGGTGCTGGAGGCACTGGGTGTCCTCTCCTACAGGACCCTTGTCTTTCATTACTGTATGGGCAAGATCTACTTAAATCCCCCAAATACTCCAAGTGACAGAAAGGAATTTTCAGCCATTATTGGTGTAAAATTCATAAACTATTTCACAAGACAAAGAAAAGGTATTTTCTGGTGCCTCTGACTCACTGGGGCAAACCTCCAAAGCTCCTGTTTTGGGCTGCTACTCCTCCTCTCAGGGAAGGTTGCAATGTCATGCTGGGATTACTGGTCATTTCCAGCTTCCTCCCAGTATCAGCCAACCTCAGCAATGCTGTTATTAAGATATGCACAGATGGAATGGCCAGGACTGATTCCTCCCTAAAAATGAGCCACACAAGTGGCTCAGACTAAGCCCATCCCCTGGTGGATGTTTGCTTTGTCACATCTCTTTTCTCCTTGTCCTGTGGGGCTTCAGCTCATCTTCCTGAAAGGCTTTGGCAAAGCCTTGCAGGCACCTCCTACATCTTCATTCCCGCTGCTCCATCAGTGACAGATTTTGGGAGCACCACGGGAGGGATCTGTTAGAGCAGCAGGAGGAATGAAAGGAAAACAAACTTCCTCCCCAGTTCCTCCTCCTCCACCTTCACATCCTGGGAAGTTCTCCCTGGGGAGGACCGTGTCCTGAGATGAGGGTGTGGAGGAGCCAGGGGCTTGGGATGGGGGTGTTTATTCCCATCCTGTTGTTCCTCAGCAACAGAGACCCAAACACTTCTCTCCAAGAGAAACCCTGGGCTCTCCTGACCAGCCACTAGAAGGCTTGCAGCAGCTGCAGCCCTGCAGGGAGCATTGGAGGTCCTTCCCTTCCTCCCCAGCCTCATCCACAAACTGCTGGCACCAAAAAACACCCCAAACCTCCTGCCATTAACAGTAACCCCCTTCCCATCCAAGAGCCACTCTGGTCACACCTTCAGACAAGAGGAAGCACCTTGACTTCAAAGAATTTTGGGGGTGAACTTCACACCCTGCACACTGTGGAACAACTGCTTCAAGACAAACACTCGATTTCCAACAGCCTTCACAAGGCAGCCCAGACAACCCCACTGCCAACCCCAAGTGAAGCTCCAGCAGAAGCTGGTGGGAAGCAGATGAGTGTTTTGCAGGAGGAACAGTCCCCTTGGGGTGTCAACCCTTCAGAAAGGCCGGGCTGGGAAGGGTCTGGGGGTGGGACTGGCAGCTGCAGTCAGGTCTCCTTCATGGTTTTTGGTGCTGTGTGCTGCCCTGGGCTAACCTGCAGCTCCCCTTGAGATGCCACCAGGGTCCTGGGGGGTTCCCTGGGGGATTCTGGGGGTCTTGAGGGTTCCCTGGGGGGTTCTGGGGGTTCCCTGCCTGCTCCCCAAGCTCCACACCTCAGCTCTGCCAGCTGCTGGAAGGAGGAGGGACCAGACCAGATCCACCAGGTCCGACCCTTCTCTGAGTGAGCTGCAGCTCCCCAGTGACAACTCTTGATATCTCATTACAATAAATAATAATGATAACTGGATTTATTTCCACAGCAGGGAAGCCAAACAGCCTTTGGCTACACTGAAACACAGGGAGCAAAAGCAGGTCCAGCTGCCTGGTGCCTCTTTTCCCTGAGGTAACAGAACTCTGAGGTAGAACAGCATCATAAAGACAATCTGAGAACCAATAGCAGCAAAAATACTCAGAAAGTATCACCTTCTGGACTGTTGGTGCCCCTTTCACCACTGGGCATTGATGCCTGATGAATTTCTGATCTCCACATATTAATACCACTGACAGAACTCCCAAAGCCACTGAGGTTATCAGAACATCTCAACATCCCAGAGGAGCTCATGGATTGGGCTTGGATTGTCACCTACAAGCAGCCCATCAACCCTCATTCTGCTCTGCAGGACCTGGGGGTTGCAATTATTAATGACATTCTGTGCATTGCCCTGGTGGGCAGAGAAATGTTTGGAGCCTCAGCCTCATGCCAGGCCTTTCCCCAGCCTTCAAACTGGATCCCAGACAAACCAGTTTGTAGAAACTGGTTCAATTATCTCCCCTTTCCTGTGCTTCCTGCCTCCTGTGGAAGCCAAGCCAGGCAATGAGGGCTGATCCCAGAGAGCCCTGAGATCCTCTCAGTCCCACAGGACAGCAGGAACATCAGGACCTGCAGAAGGAAGTTTTGTCCTACCCAGTTCCATGTCTAAGCAGGTGAGAGGTTCCCAAGGAGCTGGAGTGCCCTGCCTCTCAGGCTCTCATGTGGGATGAGATGTCTCTGGTGACAACCTGTGTTGTGAAACACCCAAGAGGCCGTGGGTCATCAGTCCTGCCCCATCTGTGAACACCAGAATGACCTTTGAGGGCTCCTACAGCCAAAACATGGGTCCCACTGCACCCTGCCCTCCAGCCAGGGCAGGGCTGGGCACAGGGGGCAGAGCCAAGGGGGTGCTGCTTCAGGGGGCACAAACTGGGCTCACACATCACAGAGCAGTTGTTGACCAAGGGATGGGCTTCCTGCCACCTGGGCAGTTTGTTCCTCCAGCCCAGGCACCTGGAAAGGAGCTTGGCACGACTCTTCCCACATCTGTACCAACTCACACGTCCCTAAGGAGCATCCTCCACTATCCTGGAGCCTTCAGGAAACTTTCAACCACCCCATGGTTTTCCAGGGGCTGCTCACTGCAGGGTGAGGAGTCTCTGCAAGTGCCCTCTCCCACCCCACAACCCTCCCCCACCTCAGTGCCCCTTCCCACCCCACTGCCCCCTCCCACATCATTGTCCTTTCCCACCCCACTGTCCATTCCCACC
Source organism: Formicarius rufipectus (assembly GCA_013399695.1). NCBI lineage: Eukaryota > Metazoa > Chordata > Aves > Passeriformes > Formicariidae > Formicarius > Formicarius rufipectus. Next base: position 42,939 of record VXAU01001557.1, on the reverse strand, counting down.
CCACTGTCCATTCACACCCCACTGTCCTTTTCCCACCCCACTGCCCCTTCCCGGGCCACTCCAGGGGCAGCAGAGCCCCCTCCCCGACCATGTGTGAGGAGGAGAGCAGAGGCAAAGCCGTGCTCAAGGACCCCCAGCTCCAACCCCTCATCTTTTGAGACAGAACTGAAGAACATTCGATCCTACAATTACTGAGGAAAAACTGGCAAACCCATAATGGTCCTTGCCCAGTCCTTCTTCTGCCACTGGGCTGAAAAAGAAGCCCCTCAGCTCGCCCTTAGGCAGCTGCTTTGAACTGCTGCACCAGATAATTGCTGTGCACAAGTTTCAGGGTAGAATAATGATGATGATTATGGTAATTATGGTGATAATGAGAAGAAGAAAGAAAAAGGAAGAAGAAGGAAAAAGGAAGAAGAAGAAAGAAAAAGGAAGAAGAAGAAAGAAAAAGGAAGAAGAAGAAAGAAAAAGGAAGAAGAAAAAAGAAGGAGAAGGAAGGAGGAGGATGAAGGAGGAAGAAGAAGAAAGGAAGAACAGAAAGGAGGAGAAAAAGGGGGAAAAGGAGAAATATTATTTATTAAGCTACTTTATTTGACCTACTCTTCTATAGCTAAAGCAGCACCTGGCCACACCCTAAGCAATCCCAGTACTGTCCCGCCACGGAGAGTCTCAGATCTTGCTATTTTAGGAACCATTTCTCCCGTTAGTTTTCCAGCTCCAGACAGGGGATCTCTGCCACCCAAGCGTTTTCCCAGCCCCGGGAGCAGCCTGTTTGTCCCGGGAGCCTCGCTGGGCACACGCGGCCGAGCCAGGTGGGGGAGACCCCGCTTGCCAAGGATGCAGCCCTGCCCCTGCACCCCTGCAGGGCTTGGCACCTCCCCGGTCCCCCTGTCCCAGGGGTTATGCCACCCTCGTGGGGCAGGTCAGGGGCAGCAGCAGCGAGGCAGGTGGGCAGTGAGGCAGGCAGGGATGCAGGCAGGGATGCAGGCAGGGATGCAGCCCCTCTCCACAGGCACGGGGACGCACCGGGAGCATGGAATTCTCTCCAAGGAATGCGAGCTGGTGGGAGGAGGAGACCAGCTCCCAAGGGAGGGCTGGAAAACGCCACGGGTCCAGACGCCTCCCCCGTGTGGGTGGAAAGGGACTGTGAAATATTCCCTCCTTGGAAAGATTCCCATGGAAATCTCGCCGAGAGAAGAATGTGCCAATGTTTGTGTGTGCGAATGGCAGCGGACCCAGGGCTGGGAGGAGGGGAGGTTTAAAGAGGAGGAAAACTGTATTTATAGAAAAGTCCCCTGAGAACCCCAGGGCTGATGACATGGAAGGGCTTCCACTTGGAGTCTCTGGTCAGTGCAGAGAGACCTGGACAGGTCAGAGGGAGTTAAACCAGGGGAAGGGCTGAGTTCTGTCCCTGGGATGGAGCAACCCACGATGGATGGACAGACTGGGAATGAGAGGATGGAAAGCAGTGCTGGGAAAGGGCTCTGGGGGTGCTGGTCCATGGCCAGGTGGGCACGAGTCAGCAGAGCCCTGGAGCCAGGAGGGACATCCCTGTCCTGGGGGCATCAGGCACAGCATGTCCCAGTGCCCTGGAGCCAGGAGGGACATCCCTGTCCTGGGGGATCAGGGCAGGGAGGGGATTGTCCCGCTCTGCTCTGCACTGGGGTGGCCTCACCTGCAATGTTGGGGCACTTTGGGGGGACACCATGGAAGGGAGAGATTGAGCCACTGGAGAGTGTCCAAAGGGGGGCAAAGAGATGGTTCAGGGCCTGGAGGGGAAGGTGTGAGGGCACTGAGGGCACTTGGGGTGTTCAGCTGGAGGAGAGGACACTGAGGGGACAGCTCAGTGCAGTCCCAGCTCCCTGGGGAGGGGCAGAGGAGGGGCAGGCACTGATCTGTGCTCTGGGGGAGCAGGGACAGCACCCAGGGAATGGCTGGAGCTGTGCCAGGGCAGGGGCATCTCAGGGAAAGGTTCTCCTTCCCCCAGAGGGTGGTGGGCACTGCCCAGGCTCCCCAGGGCAGTGGGCACGGCCCCGAGGCTGCCAGAGCTGCAGGAGGGTTTGGATGATGCTCTGGGGCACAGGGGGTGACTCTTGGGGCTGGGGCTGTGCAGGGCTGAGGGTTGGGCTGGGTGGTCCTTGGGGATCCCTTCCAGCTCAGGAGATCCTGGGGTTCTGGGCTGTTCAGCCCAAAGCAGGGGTGGCTGGAAGGTCTCACTGTCTGGCAGCTCTCTGGTGACTCATAAGGGGTTGGTGATCACACCAAGCTCTGATGGATCATTGTCTACTTCCATCAGCTTCCCTTCATGTGGCAGAACAGAGTGCTGGGAGCCAGAATAACCCCAAAGGAATAGGGAAGAGATCCATGGGTGCTCCTTAGAGATGTGCTGGCCCCTGCAAGTGGACACAAGTTCAAAAGTCCATGGTTTGCATGGGAGACCAAACCTACTGAGAGTAACAGGAAAGAGGAAAAGAGGAAATGGCCTCAATTGGTGCCAGGGAAGGTTCAGATTGGATAGCAGGAACAATTTCTTCATGGAAAGAGTTTTCAAGCACTGGAAGAAGCTGCTCAGGGCAATGGTGGAGTCACCATCCCTGGAAGGATTTAAAAGTCATGGGGATGTGGCACCTGGAGACAGGGGACTGTGGTGGCCTTGGCTTGCTGGCTTCAGATCAGTGCTTGTGCAGACAACTCCACTCTTGGAAGGGCTCCTGAGTCCTCTAGAGGAACAGGGGCAGTCAGGAGAGCAGTGAAAGAGCTGGATGAGTGGTTGGACTCAATCATCCCAAGGGGCTTTTCCAACCTGAATGACTCCAGTTTGTACCCAGGGGAGTAAAGATCATTCTCCCTCAATTCTGAACTAACACTTCAGGGTATTTCCCTTAAAAAGAAAAAGACTGAGTCATCTCTTAAGTCCCTGCCCAGATGTTTTCCCTGTATATTTACAGCTGTGCAAGGGAGGCTGTCACCTGTGCCAGCACCTCAGCTTTGCTGAGACTAAAATATATCCATTTTTGTCTCCAGAGAGTTGCCAAACCAGCCATCCTTGGTCATCCTGGGATTGCAGCAGTTTCCTCAAGCCAGGCAGAGACACACAGAGGGGCTCCCTCAGGTCCCTCCAGGAGGGACATGTGGCTTTGCTTCAGCTGAGACTCTGCTGAGGACGCACCACCTCTGGAGCTGAGGCCACACCAAACCTCGCAGGAACCCGAGGTGCCTCCTCCTCCTCCACAGCTCTCCTCTGGCCTTCCCTTGGCCACACAGAGTGGCAGGAGGCTGCCAGCCACCAGCAGCACTCCTGGGATGTCCAGTCAGCCGGGAGACCCCTCAGCAGGACCCGTGCAGAGGAACTCAGGGCCGTCTCATCCCAGGCCCAGGTGAGGAACCCACCGCTCCAGGTGTGACGTGGTTGGGGGGCTGGAGGCTCTGGTGGCTTTGGTGACACGACTCACCCTTCTCAGGGGAAGGCAGGAGGGCCACAGGGACTGTTTGGGAACATTAAAACAACCCCAAACCAATCCAAAAGACACCAAACAGGAATCAGATCAGCATCTGTCTCAAGACAAGACCTGTCTCCTCAAAGTGGTGTTTTCATCATTAGAGGGTGACAGAAAAAGGAAGTCCCAAAACGTCTTCTGTTCTCAGAGTCCTCTTCCTGCCATCTGCCCGGTGGAGCACGGATTGAGTAACAGGCAGGCAGGTCTGGGGCTGTGTGTTTGCACATCAGGTTTCTAATTGATTGCACAGCACTTGGAATCTATTAAAGACCTTCTATAAATGCTATTTCTCTATAGGACAGGCTGTCTACTTATGCAGATGTTAAGAACTGGCTAATCCTGAGTAAATCTGATAGAAATGTTTGCCTTCTCCAATTTTCCACTGAATTAATTGCTGAGATGGTGTCACAGAAGCAATGGAGTGAAAACCCCATAATCTGGATGTTTGCCACCAGCCCATGAATAGTCTGTTAACAGGGAGAGTTTATTATTCCAGACATTTGGCCCACGTCACCCCAGGCTCAGAGCAGGACACTGTGTCATGCCTGGGAATCCAGGCTGGGGAAGGACAGCCCAGGTGACCACGGACTCACTGCAGAACTTCACACAAAGTCTTTTACATTATCACTTTCAATCCCCTCACAGGGAAAGTGTCCAGCTGCCTTTTAGTAAATTGGAAAAAAAAAAAGAAATGTTTCCTCTTAGGGAACTGAGGGCAAAGACACCCTCGGAAAGGCAGGAGGGTCACCGAGCTGGCCCTGCTTCCTGGGAGTGGGGCATTTCCCCAACCCCAGATCAGCTCTGCCCCCACCAGCAACGTGGACCCCTCCTGTGTCCATCCCACACCCTCCCTCCATGCTGGGAGAGCTCACATCTTCCAGCCTCACCCCCTCCTGCCTGGACAATTGCAATCTCTTACCTTCCAACCAATTTCCACCTCTCTCCATCCTGTTCAGCTGCCCAAATTGTCTGTCTGATCAAATGGCACTCTTGCTTTCACTGGCTTCCCGAGGCACTGTGAAATGCTCCTCTCTGTCCTCTGCCTGCTCTTGGCTCTCAGGTTTCCTCCCACAGCCCTGGACCTGTAACCCCACTGGCACTTTCTGGCCCAAATGTTCTCTGTCCGTCTTGTTCTGTAACTCTGTGGTGTAAAGATGATGTCAGCACAGAGGTTCCATCCTCAGCCTCTCCTCACCTGGGCTGGTAGGGTCATCTTCCCCTCTCAGACCCCATAAACTTTGGCCTCACCATGAGAACAACCCCAAGTCTGTGCACAGAGGGTTTCCTGAGCAAACCTCAGACCCAGAAAAGAGATGGAGTCACACAGAAATCCAGGAGAGACTTGTGGGGTGGTGTAACCAGCCCCAGGGGGAGACACGAGGGCTGAAAAGGGAACACCCACCTTTGCCATCCTTGACTGGGCCCCCCTTTGTGCAAAGGGAGTAGCTGGGGGGTCCCCAGGGCCACGAGTCTCTCCCAGGGCATGGAAGAGACTCCCCAGGAAAGGCAGGGCTCCCGTTCTGCCTCTGCTCATGGTGACCTGGATCCATCTTCCCACTGAAGAAACAAGGAAAACCCTGCTCTGCTGTACCCCAGGAACCCACTTGTGTGTCCCTCTCAGAGCAGGAGCTGCTCTTATTTATCAGGACAGATCCTTGGATCAACAAGGTGCTACAAGCAAAGGAATTGCTTGGAAAAACCCCACAATAATTAGGAGAATTTCAATTCACTGAGTGTTGCAGTGGGAGATGCCAAGCCTGGCAGCTGGAACACCCTTTATTCTCCAGACAAGACACAGCACAAAGCCAGCAAGGCAGGTTGTTCTGGTCACACACTCCAAGCATTTTCCTGCTTGATCCCATTTATTAGGTCTTGATTTGAACTGAAAGCAAACGGGAATTCTTGTCTTTGTGCCACACAAAGACAAAAAGTCATGGTGAGTGGAATAAGAGGCTGGGAAAACTATTGGGAATGCTGGGCTGAGGAAGAGCATCATCCTCCACCCAAGGACCAAATGTGGTCTTCATCCTTTCCGTTCCTCATCTATTCACACCTCTGACATTTCCCAACGCTGAAAAAAGATGTATCTAAAAAAGGAGCATTTAGAAAATGATAAACAGTTGAAATTGTATCAAATATAATCATTTTCATCCAGTTTGAAAGAGCTTAAATAAGCAGGTAACAGGTAAAATTAGAGTTACTGGGAGCAGTGACATGGATGATGTGGAGAGGTGAATCCCACTCAGGAATGACATGGATAACGTGCAGAGGTGAATCCCACTCAGCCTCTGCTCCACCATCCCCATGTCCCACAGGGAAAGCTGTGGGATGGTTGGATGCTTGGAGGGTTCAGTACTCAGGAGGAAGGAAAGCCCCACAGAAAGCTGAGGGTCCCACACGAGGCCAGACAGGAAACTGGAGATAACATTTTCAATAATTAGCTGGGGGAAATTAGCCCCAGGCTGCAGCAGGAGCTGTGCCAGCAGGAGAGCCAGGGAGGGCTGGCTGCACTGGCAGAAACCACTGAGGAAAAGTCCTAAAGAAATCCAGGCAACAGCCCAGACTGAATTGGTGGGATTTCCCAGGGAAGCAGGAATAAGTTGCAGAAAGAGCCCAATTTGTCAAGTGAAGAGACAAGGGAAGTCAGGAAACAGCATCAATGCCCACTGAGGGATCCTGAGGCTTTCCAGGAACAGCATCACGGAGCTCAGGGGGACTTGGGTCTGTGGGGCCCCTCAGACAAGGAGGTGGAAGTGTTGACTGCAGAAGGACTTCTCCAAGAGTCCTGGTGAGTCACAAGCCCACCACCCCCAGGTCCCACTTCCCTGCTCCAACCAGCCCCTTCTGCCTCTGGGATCTGCTCAGGAGGCCAAGGAACAGCCTGTCCAGGAACTGCTCAGCACAGACACGGCTGCCAGGAAAGCAAACTCCAGCTTGGGCACATGGGGACATCCTGCATTTCAGAGTCAAGCCTGGCCACCCATCCCTGCACCCAAAGCATGAGGAGCACGGGGGGCCATGCCTTGCAAGGGTGTTCCAATCCAGCTGGAGGGCTGGGATGAGAGATGGGAGCTGGCAGTGAGCCCGTGCTCACTGACTGAAACATTTGCAGGATTTAAAAGGGGGTTTTCCAGCCCCATCCATAAGGAGACACCAAAGGAGGCAGGTGGAATGTGGCTGATGCTATTGCACTGCAGAGATCCCTGATGGATGCCCAGAGCAGCTCACAGGTTGCACATGCTGTCACTAAAGCTATATTATTTTATATTATTTTATATTATCATTATATATTTNTTATTATTATTATTATTATTAAATTTATATTTTCTATAAAGGCCTGAGCTCCATCCCAAAAGGACACCATTCCCTGCCCATGGCAGGGGGTGGAACGGGATGGTCTTTAAGACCCCTTCCAACCCAAACCAGTCTGTGACTCCATGATTCTGACATCTGGGATCCTGCATGAAGCCTCAGTCATGGTTCTCCAACCAGGAGCTGCTCCCACCAGCAACAAAAATCTGTTTTAAAGGGAACTACCTGAGGTGATTTCTGTATTAGCCAAGGGCAAGAGCTCCTGGCAGGCAGGAGCAGCTGGGAGTGGCACTGGAGCTGTCCCAGAGCCACCCCACCCCTTCCCCTGGAGGGAAACCTGCAGCATTCCCAGCACACCAGCCCTGATCCCGCCTTGTCCAGGGTGGTGGAGGTGACCCTGCCCACGGCAAGGGGGTGGCACGAGACCTTTGCACTCCCTCGCCACCCAGAGCACTCTGTGAGTCCATGGGGACACTTCTCAGCACTGGTTTGAGCCCAACACGCGGCCTGGGGTGGCCAAAGGTGGGGTCACACAAGTCACTCCTCTGCTTTGCTGCTCGGACTCTCCCCACAAAGTCATCCCTTCCTGCTCTTCCAAGGGCTCTGTCCTGTCCCCTGCCTTGCTGCTCCCGAGCCAAGAAAACATTTCCTCAACAAACCACTGGAAAGAATTGATTTTTCAGTTTTGCTACTCCCTGAGAGACCAGGGGAAAACATTTTTTTAAATATATTATACCCCAAAGTAACAAGAAAAATCCAAATTTTCATGAAGACATTATGGGGAGAAAAAAACATTTACTCCAAGTTGAATGCATTTTTTTTCTCTTATTAGTTTTTAAGTGCATTAAGACAAGAATACAATGATTTTCAAAGCAAAAAGCACATATTCTTTTCATATTGAAAATATTTTTCTCTAGTTGCTCTTTTTCTCTCCTGTTATTCTAAAATGTGCTTTTCAAGCAGCCTTTCTCCCTGCAAACCTGCCTCTTCAAACAATTCCTCCTTTTATCTTGTCAGCACTTGAAAAATTTACAAACCTGCCCTTCCTTAAATTGCCACCCTGTGTCTTGTCTCCTTTGGATGAGCTTTCCAAGCAGAAAAAGGGTTTTTCTCGTGCTTTGAAAAAAGACTGTAACTGTATGTGCTCCAAGAGACCTCGTGTTCTTGTAATGAACATGGGCAATCACACATGGAATCCCAGAATCTCCTGAGCTCGAAGGGACCCCCAAGGACCATCCAAGTCCAACCCTCAGCCCTGCACAGCCCCAGCCCCAAGAGTCCCCCCCTGTGCCCCAGAGCATCATCCAAACCCTCCTGCAGCTCTGGCAGCCTCGGGGCCGTGCCCACTGCCCTGGGGAGCCTGGGCAGTGCCCACCACCCTCTGGGGGAAGGAGAACCTTTCCCTGAGATGCCCCTGCCCTGGCACAGCTCCAGCCAGTGGTGAAGCTGTTCCATGGTGCAGTGCCTGGAGGACGCACCAGGATGGATCCTGATGAGTAAGGACATCACGACCCTCCTGGCTACACCCAAATCCCATGGAAAACCCACCTGGAAGCCAAAGTCTCTGAAGAAAGGAGGACTGGATCATTTGGTGGGGATTCCTGATAAAACCCATCTTTTCCCATATGATCATCACCAAATTCAGGGGATGCTCTTCCCTTTTCCCAGCCCTCCCAACCCAAGCTGGTTGACTGTGTTTGGATCTGCCTGGGAAGATCCAGGTTGGCCCTGGAAGGCTCAGGGCCAGGGGCATTAAAGTTCTCCTGCTCTGCATTGGTGTAAAGTCCTACCTGAAAAACAAACCACAAACTGCACCTATAAACCTCACTCTTTCATTAAAAGGTCCTTTACAGGAGCAGGATAAACACAAACTGATGCTTGAGACTTTCCAATCAGGTGTCAGGGAGAGCTTCTCACAGGCAGGACCGGATTCAGTGGGTGATCTAACGGGTGGCAGCCCTGCCTGTGGTGGGGGGTTGGAATGAGATGGTCCTTAGGGACCCTCCCAACCCAAATCCCTCTGGGATTCCACGACCCTGAGGGTCTCAGCAGGGCTGCCCAGAGGGAGCACAGCAAAGCCTGCCCAGCACTTGCCAAGGCAGGACAGATCCAGCAACACCACCCCCAGGAGATGCTGAGTGGTCAGTCAGGCATCACCAGCCCCATGAGAAGGTCTGAACACCAGTTTCTCCCTGCCATGCCAAGGGAACAGTCTCAGAAAAAAAACTTTTCACTGAAAAATGCAAATTACAGGAATTCTTTGTGTATATCCAAGGATGGAGTAAAATGGGACAGGCTGAGGTTATTCAGCCTGGAGAAGAGAAGCTCCAGGGACACCTGAGAGCCCCTTCCAGTGCTTAAAGGGGCTCCAGGAGAGCTGGAGAGGGACTGGGGACAAGGAATGGAGGGACAGGACAAGGGGAATGGGTTCCCAGTGCCAGAGGGCAGGGATGGGTGGGATATTGGGAAGGAATTGTTGGCTGGGAGGGTGGGCAGGCCCTGGCAGAGGTTGGGCAGAGAAGCTGTGGCTGCCCCATCCCTGGTAAAGTCCCAGGCCAGGTTGGAGCCACCTGGGGGGAGGAAGGTATTCCTGCCCATGGCAGGGGGTGAAATGAGATGACCTTCAAGGTTCCTTCCAACCCAAACCAGGCTGTGATTCCATGATCCCTGTTTAAGCCCAGCCCTGCCCCACAGAGATGTGCCCCCATTGAGGGCACTGCCCTGGGCTCTGAAGGGACTTCACTGCCAGGTCTCAAGCAGGTTTGCAGGTGAACTTTGGGCTTGTCCTGAGCAGGGCCAGGAGCTGGACTCGATGACTCTTGTGGGTCCCTTTCAACGTGGGTTATTCTGTGTTACATGAAGGAGCATCAGCCTTTCAGTTCCCCTGGTGCCCAGGGCAGCTGGCAGTGCTGCACACACAGGCTGCCCCCTCCCTGGCACCGTGGGTGCTCAGGGCAGTGTCTCTGGGATATCTGACTCCTGCCCAAAGAAACCTGGAGAATTCCCAGAGCTCAGGGAGCAGCAAAGGAAACCCCCTCAGCGAACGGCTCCGGCACGGGGGGTTTGGAGCTCCACGCCGAGACCCTGTGCCTGTTTAACACGGAGGCTTCTCTGGGGTCATAAACCTCTCCCAGAGCTGTGCCAGGGATTTTCCAGGAGGTGTGTGCCAGAGGGAGTGGGGGGAGCTGCAGCTCCTGGAGCTGGTCATGGACACAGAGGGAGATCATCCCAGAGATCCGAGCACAGATCCCGGGATGTCCCTGGGGGTGGGAGTTGTGGGGGGCGCTCAGGGGGAGCCCGGGGTGGTTTCTTTTTCCTTATAATTCCCCTCATTTCCAGTCATGGCCAAATCCCATAAAACAGCCCCAAGGCTTCTCCATTCCCCTTGGCCAGGGAGGAGTGCCTTTCTGGACAGAGGCAGATGGGTGGCTCTGCCACCCCACTGCCTGCTTGGAATCCCGTAAGGAGGGAGACAGAGGGCAAAGCCACCCAGCAGCCACCACCTGCTCCTGGGGCTGCCCAGGGCGTGCAGTGGGCACACCTCACACCGCCCCACTCGCTGGAGTGGCACTGGGCAGAGGGGGCTTTGTCCAGGCTCAGGGCAGGTGGACCTTCAGGACCCCAGGGCACAAGATCCCACGGATGGGGAACCTCTGTTGGTGAGGACAAAGAGGGAAGGGCTTGGATCCCTCTCAGAGTCAGACCAGACTAAAGAGTGGAGCAGCCTCTGGGTCACAACAGCACCACGAGCATCCCCAAGTTAAAGATCCTTCTTGCTCTGGGTGGATTTGTGCCCAGGGGAGGGTGTGGAGGGCAGGTGTTTTGAAGGATTCTCAGGTCTGCAGTCGTAAGGTCACAGCCATAAGTGTTTTTCCCCAAAGGAGGAGGAAAAAACAGGAGCAGTTTTCCAAAGCCTTCTTTTTGACACAGTTTCACTACACGTGGCACTGCTTTGGTGGTGCCAGTTCAGGTCTTTAACCTCCTACACTTTGGTACTGTTTTGGGGATGGCAGTTCAGGTCTTTAACCTCCTACACCTTGGTACTGCTTTCCCTACAAGTTGTGATCAACTAGAGCAGCAATCCCAACTCATGGGCCTCACAGAAGCACAGAGAGCTTGGCTATGAAGCAGAAGAACATCTATTGACTGCCACCAGCCCAGTGCTATCAGATTTCCTGGTGGTAATGGCAGTGCACAGGAAACAAGCCCCACTCCCCCGAGCAGACCACGATACCATCTCAGACCTCACTCTGGGGTCAGGTCGATACCAATCTCTGCTTTCATGATGTCAGATTTCAGAATGGGCCTGGTGCCTCCAAAGCACCAGAGTGGGCTGGAGAAGGTGACACTGAGCCACCAAGGAATCACAGCACTCCTCCTGAAGCAGTGCTGGCCAGCTTGACCTTCAAATATCATTTTCACTGCTCAGAACCACCACAGTATCCCCCACGACAAATCCAGGGGTTATTTTTATTGTCTCCTTCAGGAGTACAGACATTGACCTGGTTGCTTAATGGAATGGAACCCCCAAACACAACCTGAGGAGACTTTCAGTGTCCAGCCTGTCTGGAGGCTGTTAAATGACTCCAGTCTCCTTTGCAGTCAAGTGCTGGGCTGTGCCCATGGGACAGAGGTCATGCTGGTTGCATGACCACTCCAGTGGTACAAAATGCCATGACTGCAAGTAAAAAGCCACTGCTGAAACTGCAGGTGGGATGATCTCCAGACTCTGCTCTCTAAGATGAGTTTGTTCTTTAAACAAGAGTCCAACAGAAAACTCAGTGGATCCCAACTCCAGTAACTGTGGAGAAGTTCAGGCAGAACCACACACGTCCCTCCTGAGGTCCCCCAGGAACAAGAGGGACCGCAAAGGGTCTCTTCTTCTTCTCAGGAGGCCAAGGGAGGCAGGTGCTGAACTGGCTGGAAACATAATGGGAGCTGAACATCTCCACCATCCAGGTCCTCCTGACAGTGGCCTTTTCTCCACATCCTGAGATGGCACCAGAGGGACTGACCAGCATCCTTCTGTTGGACTGACCAACATCTGACCATGGCTGTCAGAGCTCAGGGAGGGTTTGCATAATCCTCTGGGGCACAGGGGGTGACTCTTGGTTATGGGCCTGCGCAGGGCTGAGGGTTGGACTGGCTGATCCTTGGGGGTCCCTTCCAGCTCAGCATATCCTGGGATTCTGGGATCCCTGCAGACACAGCCTGCTGAGGCTGAACAATTCCACACCAGATACCTTGTGGGAATGAGGCACAGACCAGCAGGAACACATGGAGCACCTCAGGAGAGCAGCCTGGCCCACCTGGCCCTGGGCAGAGACAATGCCATGGGATGATCCTGGGCAGAGACAATGCCATGGAATGGCCCTGGGCATGGAGAATGCCATGGGATGACCTTGGGCAGAGAAAATGCTGTGGAATGGCCCTAGGCAGAGAGAATGTCATGGAATGGCCATGGGCAGAGAGAATGCCATGGGATGATCCTGGGCAGAGAGAATGCTATGGAATGGCCCTGGCCATGGAGAATGCCATGGGATGGCTCTAGGCAGAGAGAATGCCATGGAATGGCCCTGGGCATGGAGAATGCCATGGGATGATCCTGGGCAGAGAGAATGCCATGGAATGGCCATAGGCAGAGACAATGCCATGGGATGGCTCTAGGCAGAGACAATGCCATGGGATGGCTCTAGGCAGAGACAATGCCATGGGATGGCCATGGGCAGAGAGAATGCCATGGGATGATCCTGGGCAGAGAGGATGCCATGGGATGGCCCTGGGCAGAGAGAATGCCATGGGATGATCCTGGGCAGAGAGAATGCCATGGGATGGCTCCGGGCAGAGAGGATGCCATGGGATGGCGCTGGGCAGGGAGAATGCCATGGACTTCAGAGAGGAAATGAATCTCTGTGTCCTGCGTTGTTCCAGCAATGCCCGTGCTTGGCATGAAGCAGCCACCATGCCCTGTCTCCCATCCAGAGGGGCAGGAACTTTCCAAGCACCCCCAGCCCCCGTGGAGGGTGACTCACACAGCCCCTGGTGCTGCCCTGCATGGGGCATGATGGAGAAGCGGCTTTATTTGGTGCCTTTCCTTTGGGAAATGTGGCCCTGCCCCCACTGGGCTCAGGGGTGCAGACATTCCCGGGGGAGCACAGGGATGTGGGGATGCAGCTGCAGCCAGCACTGGGCACCCCCAGGTCTGGACACCTCCAGCCCTCCCCAAACAACCTCTGAGGGGCAGGGGGATGTTCATTCCTGCTAATGCTGAGCTGCTTTAATCACATGTAGGAAGGAATCCAAGAGTCCCCCCGAGCAGCCACGGTCCCAGGATAACCCAGTCAAGGGGAACAGAAGCTTCCCGTGGGCTTCAGGGCAATAAAACCTGGCTCAGTTAGTCCCACAAGCCCCATCTGTTACAGGAGTGTGATGGCAACATGCTGAGCCCATCACATTTCTCATTCCACTGCCATTCCCTCCCGAAATCCCTGCAGGTCTCAGCCGTGTCAGGCTGGCACTGCTTTGCCTCTTTGCCCCTCACTGTGGTGCCTCCAAGCCTGAGCTGGGTGCACAGTCCCCACATCTGGGTGAGAGGTGAGTCCTCCTGAACACACACGCAGCTTTCCTCTCCCAAAGAACCCCTTTTTCCCTTCTGGTTTGTTAGTCTGATCATCTGCTAATGAAATATTTTAAAAGAAAAGCAAATTTCACCTGGTAACAGCAGCAAACCACAACCACTGACTAATTAAAACCTTTTTCTGACACACAGAAACTGAGACCACCCAACGGCAAGAGCAGGGCTGATAAATCCTGCTAGAGATTCCTCGTGTCTCTTCGGCCCCCTCTGCAACACACAGGAAGGAGGAACTTTAATTGTATCCCACAAACACACTACTTATTACCTGATTCTTGCATTTTTTAAAGATAAACAGTAGCATTGGAGCAGAGCTGAATTCCTGAGGCAGACTTTGAATTCCCTGGAGCCGAGATTTAAGATATACATCCAATTAAGGTCTTGCATCCATTCTGGTTTCAGCTATTTTGGTTGGGTGGGATGAAAATCACATGAATATAACTCTTCTTTTGTTCTACACCCAAAACCCAGGCCTGAGCAAGGATCTGCTCAGATCCTCCTTATAATGGCAACAAGCATTAGGACCATCATTTGCAGGAGAAGGCTCTGGAAGGATCAGGATACAGAAACACCTCTGTCCCAGCAGAGACACCTACAAGATGCATTTGTGCTCTTCACCATCTTCACTCCAACACCCACTCAGGAAGGAGATGGAGGTGATTGCTAACTTAGAGACAGCTCAGAAACAGGGAGTCAGTGCAGTCTGGAGCACCAACGGATCTGGAGGGCCACATTTTCACAGTGGCTGTAGAAAGTGAGCTGAAATCCAATTACATCAGGCCCTCTGCTCATCTACATGAGACATTTCGCTGCCTTATCACTGCAAGCAGTAAATCCTACACAACTGTGACAAACAAAGAGAAATGAAATGAGACACTCACCCTCCTTCAAAGATCTTGATCCTGACGGGCTCCCCTCGTTTGGTTACAAGAGCCTCTTCTTCTGATTTTCCTCTTTTATCCTCTTCCTTCTCAGCTCTAGTTATATCTTTTCGACCTTCATTAGAAAGGAGCGAAGGCAAATGAACCTATCTCCCCAAAAGAGCAAAACAATCAATGATTACATACCAAATCACTCCAAGACACAGCAAACAGCCTCAGCAAGAGCCAGCAGCTGCCACAGGGGCTGCTCCTGACAGCCCAGGGCAAGAACTGGAACACCCTCCTAACAAACAGGGCCTCTGCTTCTGGATTTGGGCTTTCTTGTATTTACTGGGATCTCCTAGGAGTTTTTAAATCAGTCCCTGTATTATGGTGGCTCCGTATTATCCAAGTGGAAAACAGGGATAAAGAGAAGTGTCTTTGCTGGGGTGACTGAGCGTTTTGGGACCTCTGTTCCCGAATCCACTGCTCTCTCCTCAGCCAATCCTCTCTCCAAAACACACATCTGCAAACATCTAGAGAGGAGGCATCTGTACAGGTCCCACACTGAACCTCAGCCCTTGGGTTTCCCCCCCCCGCCCCCAACACACACCCACACACAAATCTGGACTTCAGCCACGTGGGCTTGACACAAATCACTCGCCGGCCGGAGCTCTCGGGTGATTTCCTCTCACCCAAACCCCATTGCCAAAGGCACAGCACAGAGAAAGCCACAAAACCCACGGGAGAAAACAGTCCTCAACCTCCCCACACGTTCCCAGGGTAAAACTTGCTTTCTCACTGTTCAAGTTGCCACCTTGTTTAGGGGGTTTTGAGTCTAAACCTTGTTTAGAGCAAGGTTTGAGTCACGCGCTGACGACTCATCTGCATGTTGAATGTTCTCTGTTACAGTAGATGGACCTCAACATGAGAGCTGCTTCTCTGGCACTGAACAGAGCAGGGAGAGCATTCCACACCTGGAATGAAATGGGATTTTATCCCCCTACAATGTAACAGGACAAATAACTGAGGTCTCCAGAGCTCTGAAGGAGGAAAGCAGGTTGCCTTTCACCCAGGTCCATTTTTAGATCATTTTTTGGGTGTTCAATTGAATGACCCATATCCTCACTTTATATATAATTTATGGCAAGAGAGAAACCAGTTTCTAGAGGGATTTTGACCTGAACTCAGGCAAGGAACTGGCAGAAGTTTAAAGCAAAGCTGGTCACCCTTGACTGTTGCTGGCAAGAGTGGCAGCTCTCAAGGGTGATTCATCTGCCCCACCTGAGCCACTTGTCTTAAGGGGGATGAATCACCCCAGAGGAGCCTCTTTGTCTCCCGTGGTTATATGGGAAGCCACAGAGTGAGCAGCTCAAATGGAGACATCCAAAATTCCAGCAGGCTGCTGGAACTCCCCTGGGATGCTCAGCAGGAGGAGGGGTGGGCTCTCAAAACTGAGGTCAAACGTTTCAGATTTACCCAGTAATTCCAGGAGCTCAGCTTGGGACACTAAATGCACCCAGGAGGGCTCTTGGCCCTGGGGACCAGCTGGTTCAGATGAGTCACATCCACACATCAACCCACACACCCTTCCTAGATGCTTCCTGGGAATGGTCCCAGTGCTGACCTATCTCCCTAAAGGTGCCCAGGAATTGCTGAGACAGGGCAAGGATCCCAGGGCAGAGCAGTGTCAGGAGCCATGAAAACATTTAACAGCTGGAATGGTCTCCAGCTGGTGTCTCTGGGCATGGAGACATCTGGGGAGGCATCAGTGCCAGGGGACACACCGAGCACCTTGGAAATAACCCTTGGCTGGGACTTCACCTCCTTCACGTGCTCCCAACATTGCCAGGGACAGCCTTCCCAGGTCAGGCCCTGTTTCACTGAGGAATACAAAACAACTGACTTGCTAGATGTAGCACGAGGTTTATTTATTGCAACTTTGGAAAGCACAGAACACAGACAGAGGAAAGGCACCAGAGAGCCAAAATCATACAGTCACTACTATCCCCTTTTACAATCTTGTTGAGTTTACAAAGTGTGCAAGCCCAGTACAGTGCATTTATCCATCCCTACATGCAGCTGGAGCCCACAGTCCCTCCAGAATGATCTGCTCAGCAAATCCCACTGGGAATTTCAAACCCAAGCCAAGTATGTAGACAGCACATCCAGGACTAGTGCCTGCTGGGAGCTTCTGCATGCATGATTGGACAGAACATCCGAGCCTTCTGACATCTTCTGGTGTGTTGACTGACAACTTGGAGTTACATAAGGAAGAAAATATTGCAGGGCAATGGCTGGAGCAGAGTTAAGTGAAGCTGCAGCCTTGGGGAGATGCAGTGCCAGGCACAGCCTGGTGGACACCCCCACACCACTCCCTGATCTGTGCCAGCCACGTGTGCCTTAAAAACTAAACTCAAGGTTTCACTCCCACTGATCAAAAAGGGTTTCTCTGCGTGGCACGAGTTCAGCTTCTCTCCACTGAAATGAAGAGAATTTCTGCAAATCCAGGCTGGATTCAGGCTCCACCATTTTCCAGGTGAATTTGGCAGGTAATCTCTTCCTTTGGGAATCATACCATGAAAAGCTGAACTTGCACCACCAGGGAGCTGAGAGGGTTCTGTCCAAAAGCTTTGTGAGTCTTCTGAGCAAATGCATGCAGTGTAATGTGTGTTTTGATGATGAAGGGCTGAACCTTCCTGCCTAGAGCTTAACCTGTCATTGCAGGGTGTGAGGGTCTCCTACCTCTGGGGCACAGCCCTGGTGTTCATTTTAGCACCATGTCCAAGAGCAAAGCTCAGAGAAGCACAGGCACTTCTGCTGGAGAATGGAATCAAGGCTGGTACAACATCAGCCAGATCAAATCCTTTGAAAAATAGTGCATAAATACCAAGCCTTAGTGTGGTTATTGCACTGCTCAGGTAATTATCTGCCCCCAAAATCTGTCTTTTGGATTTCTGCAGAAGGAGTGATGGAAATGCTGAATAGAAATAAAGATTTATTGAATCAAAGCAACTCTACTGTGTATTTTAAGACATATTTATAAGCAGCAGCTGCAGCAGCGATTATGATAAATTTAATATTCAGAGTTCATTTTGTGATACAGAAATAAAATGAATAATCCATCAATATAAATTGACTCGAGATGAATATCAAATTGCAAAATCTTTAGAGCAATTCTGTTTGCTAATCTACATGAACATGATCTGGATTAAAGGGATCTGTGTGGTTCAGCACTAACCAAGAGGGGCAAATCTGGCCTCCAAATGAGATACATAATATTAGGCAGATCACAGAAGTGTCTTAAAAACTTCTGTGCCCACATGGCCAATGCCTTTGGGGAGCTCTGCCCCTGTGAGCTCTTTGCCTTGCTCCTCTTCACTCTGAAGACCAGCTCTGAAATACCCTTAGACACCTGGAAAAGCAGGTGGGCAGTCACAGACATTCAACAGACCTCAGGACACGGGTGTTTTACAAGGCCCCGTGTCTGACCTGCTTTTATAACTGTCACTACATTCCTCTGCACTTCTTCAGGGGCCTAAATACACTTGCAAATCTCCCTTTAATATTTTTAAATACTTTTTAAGCATGCCTCTCCATGTTCATTAACGTGAGATGAGTAGATGCACAACCAGACAGAATCCCATTTCCCCACGGTAATCCTTTCTCATTTATAACATGCAAAATGAAGGGAATTATAACAGCATTTATGGGAAAAAAAAACCTGTAAAGCTATTTGAAATATCAAGACAAATGCAAATGAAGTGTAATCCTTTGTGCTCGAGCAGTGGTGGTTCGTGCTGAGGTGGTGATTCCTACGTGCTCTTTTGATTGCAAGGCAAGTAGAAACTGGAGGCCAGAAATGTGGCCCATTGCCTTGGAGCTCACCTGCCTCTCCTGGCTTCGGTTGAAGAGGGGTTTAGCCTCTTCATTCCACAAGTTTCACTGAGAACAAGCTCTTAGCAAGCCCAGGGAGGGCCGAGTAAACTCCTATCAAGCCAACCACAGCAATGCCCCGTCCCCCATCCCCCTCTCCCCACGCGTCCAAATGGACGAGGAGAAATAGATAGGATTGCATTACCTCGGTCATTTTGGGCTTCCTGGAGCTGGCTGGGACCAGCCTGCCTGCCTCTGGACGTGGAGCAGTGGCCATGGTGTAGGTCTCCTTGCTCACCTTCTGCTTGGACCTCAGGAGGGACAGGGCTGCCTTAGTGGATATGCCGGGAAGGTTGGGGTTGTAGAGGCTGATGCACCAACTGGCATAGACCGAAGAGCGCCGATCCACTTGCTGGATGTGATTTGGCTTTATGTAGTTTAAATAGCACCAACTGACATTAGTGGTTGTGTGGAGACTGGGGAACTGAAGTACCTTCTTCGTGTCTGTACCTTCTCGAGACTTCATTGCACTCTGAGTGCCCTCAGGAGGAGGGGCAGCACTTGGGGGGTTGGGTGGAGGCTGCTCCACCTGTTCTTTGGAGTCTTCTTTCTTCATGGGTTGCAAAGGTGCCTTGCTGAGGAACTGTTTGCCAGCTGGCTGCTCATACCCTTCCAGAGCCTCAAAGCTTGGAGAACCTGAACGGGACACAGCCTGCTGTGAACTGCTGGGGATTTCCTTTGGCTCTGACTGCTCTGCGGACAAACTCGGTGCTGCTTCAGCCTCGCCCCTGTCCTGGCTTTCTGCAAGAAAGTGAGATTTCTCCTGCTTCTTCCCTTCCTCTATTGCACTGGGTGGCTTCACCACTTCCAACTTCTCTTCTGCTTCCGACACCTCCTCCTCCTTCACTCTCTTCTGCTGTTGTGTCTCCATCGTCAGCTCCAAGCTGCCAGCTGGGGAGAGCATCCTTTTGCTGCCCCCCACTGTAGCCGGGCCCCCTTCCAGGCCAAGGACGCTGTCCGAGGGGCAGGTGAGGGGCATGTAACCTTTGCACTCGGGCAGGGGCAGGGGCACCCTCAGGTAGGGGCTCTGGAAGATGCTCCTCTGCTCCTCCGTGATCATCTGGGCCAGGTCAAAGCCCAGGCCGTGGACGTCGGCGCTGCACACCAGGGCACCCTTGGGCGGGCGGTCGTCGAACCTGGGGAGGACGATGGTGGAGGAGCTGCCCTGGGGCTGAGTGACCAGGATCTGGGAGAGCGTGGTGTACATGGCGCTGCCGTAGGACGGCATGTTGGTCTGGATGCGCACGGGCACCACGAGCGACACCATCGGCTCCGGGCGCGTGGGCACGGCCAACTGGGTGGCGCTGGCAGGAACTGGGGGGCTGGGGGTGCAGCTCAGGGGGCCCAGCCTGCCCTCCGAGTCCTGCTCCGTGCGAGGGGCCGCGCTGGAGGCTCCGGCTGCCGGCAACAAGCCGGGTTTGAGCTGTGGCAAATGCCCGGCGGCCTCGGCCGGCAAGTGGAGAGCAAACTGAGACTGGAGAGGCAGGAAGAAGGCTGAGGGGATCGGGGAGGAGCCCGGGTAGGGCACAGGCAGGAAGGAGGGATGCCTGAAGGACACCTCGGCGGGGTGGGACATCAGCGGAGGGGCGAGGTGGAGCGCGCCCGGGTGGAGGAGTGTTTGTGGGAGAGGCAGTGGCGGGGTCTGGAATAGGGAGGGAGGGATCTGGGGCATGGAGAACTGAGCAGAGAGGATGTCAGACATGGTGTGCGAGGCAAAGAGCTCCGCAGACTGCCCTGGCTGAGGCAGGAGGTGCTGGTAGGGAAATATGGAGACCTGGGGCGCCAGGAACTGCTTCTCGTGCAGCGTCAGCTGTGGGACGGGGTGGTGGAACACCTGCAGAGCCTCCGTGTAGGGCGGGCTGTAGGTGGGCTCAGGGCTGTCCTTTGGCTGGCTTTTCTCACTGGGGTAAGTCCCGTGAGAGGGCAAAGAGGGGGAAGAGGTCGGCTGCTGGGGCAAACTGGTGGAAGGAGATTTACTTGAAGAAGGAGCTGAATCTTCTGCCTCCGTCCAGCCTGCTGGGGCCGGGTCTGGGTCATGCTCTGGGTGCCTGGTGAGTGATGCCTGCCGAACCAGAAAGCATTTCCTCCTCTCCTGGGGAGCTGAGGAACTTGAGGGGCCAGGGGTTGACGCAGGAGTGGACGACAAGCTCCCGTAGTCGAACGATTTACTGCGGGTCTCTGACATCTGGGAAGGGTGGGACACGTTGGGTGTCTGCTCGGAAGCAGATCTCCGCATTTCCCTGGAATGGTGGTGGTGGCTTGGGACCATCAGCATGTGCGAGCCGACGCCAGGAGGCTTAGGGTGGGGTTCAGAGGGCTGGCTGGTGGACTCTGACTTGCTGTGGTCATCACGGTCAAAGGAGACAGAGTGGCTGGAGCTGTGGGAGATGCTGCTCTCCTGGCTCGGGCTGCGGGTGAGCGACATGGACTCGAAGCTGGACTCTCCGGAGGACTGAGCCATCTCTGCCAGCCGGAGCCGCTTCTTTTTGGGTGGGAGCTTCTCCGCAGGGAGCTGGGAAAGGGTCTGGCTCCTCTGCGGCCACTGAAACTCCTCTGTTTTCTCGGGCTCTTTTGGAGGAGGTTCTGGCTCCATTTCAGGTCTGTCAGGCTCTTCTGTGACCAGAATCTCCGGGACCTGGATGTTGTGCTGCCGCACCAGCCGGGGCTGCAGGGAGTGGGGCGGTCGGCTGTGCTGGGGGGTTTGTTGAGGTGGGAATTGTGACAAGGGTTTGTCTTCTTCCAAGCTGCTCCCCTGCTCGATGGAGTCAGACTTCTCAAAGGAGCTCGTGTGCTGGATGACAGAGATCTCCTTCGAGGTCGTTCTTCTCTCCTTGCCCTCCCCGCTTGAAGCCAGTTTGGTGTTCCTGGAATGGAAGGTGGCACTGACCTCAGAAGGGACAGATTTACCCAAGCCTGCTGGTGACTTCATGGATTCCCTGGCCAGGTTCAGAGCGGCCTCAGATGACGCTGTGCTCGCAAACTGAGCCCCTGGGCCAGCACTGGAGGAGGGGGTGTCAGTCACTTCGAAAGCTGGAGGCTCCTCATCGTCACCAAGACTCTTCTCCTTTCGCCTTTTCCGGAGCGGGGTGAGCTCCAAAGTGCTCCCCAGCTTGTAATGCATCATCTGGGGCCACGTGTCAGGGTCTGCAGCGCTTTTCTCAGCCTCTGAAGAGGGATGGGACGTGGAAGAGCGAGGCTTTGAGAGCTGCAGTTCTGAGCAGTAGTATTTCTTATGGGCCTCGTAATTGTCCCTTTTCTTATACCGAGCCCCGCACACGTTGCACTCGTACATGAACCCTTTGGCCTTCGGGCCCTTCCGTGACTTTTTGGTAACATCACTTTCCTTGGTTTCAGGCTCCTCGGGAGGTTTGGGAGCAGCTTCTTTGCTGGCAGAGCCCACCTCCTCCGAGACATATTCCACACCCATAGGCAGCTCAATGGCTGGTTGGCGTTTCAGCATTCGAGGGTGAGAAGAAAACGCTTGACTGCGGCTTAAGACCTCAGGCTCCATGATGTGATCATCAAACGAGTAGCTACCTCTAAAGGTGTGTGGGGAGCTTATAGTGCATGCAGAAGAAGGCATTGAGTGGCTTCTTAGGAGAGGCACTGTCTCTGTGGCACTGTGGGATTGCTGAAGTGACAACAGTGATTGTTCAGGCTTCACTTTTTCACCGTGGGATGCCAACACTTTGGAAGCATCCAAGTGGCTACTGGAACCAGACTTGATATCGAACTGGAACGGTTCTCTATATACCCCAGACTTTGGAGATTCAATGCTGCTACGTCTAGATAAAGAGCTTCTTCTAGGCTTGACACTATCTATCTCACTGGTATCTACAACAGCTTCGTTAATGGTAATTAGCTTAGTGATGTGCTCGATCACCTGTGTCCTAGGCACAGACAGCGGGACCATGCTGGGTTTCTCATCCGTGGACAGGTGTGGGAAGCCCTGGGTTGTGTTCCCCGCCAGCGCCGCCGTCCTTTGCCCGATTCTGCCACACTTCCCGAAAATGATCTCGGCATAGGATTTGGCGTTGGTGTTGGGGGGGCTGATCTGCTGCTCGGCGCTCTCCGATCTCGAGAAGTAGCCGGACTCGGTGCTGCCTTTGCTGCCGGGGCTCAGGAACGCCTGCTCGTCGATCACCTTCTTGCGCTCGCTCAGGCGCAGCGCCAGCTTCTGCTTGATCGTGTGGGTGTCCTCGGGCTTCTGGCTGAGGCCGTGCTCCGAGGAGGGCTCCACGAACTGGCTGCTGTCCTCCAGCGACTGGGACATGCTGGAGTGGGACAGCGAGCAGCGCTCGTGGCTGGAGCCCTGGCTGCCCGTGCCCAGCAGGCTGCTGGACAGCAGGGTGTGCTTCTGCCTGGGGGACAGCTCCAGCGGGTGGCCCGGCATCGCGCTCGTCTCCTCCTCCGAGTCCGTGCTCTCCCCTTCGGTGGGCTCCTCAAAGTCCTCCCCGCCGATCCTCTCCATCTCCAGGCCCGGCGGGTACAGCTCCGCTCCCATCCCCGAGGCCAGCCCGGCTTTGATCCGGTGAGCATGAGATTTCCTGTGTTTGTACAAATTGCTCTTCGTCTTGAAAGAGAAGCCACAGGGGATGCAGGGGTAGGGCCTCTCGCCCGTGTGGGACCTGATGTGCTTCTGGAGCACGCTGGGCTTCGCACACGGCCTGCTGCAGTACTGGCAGATGTACTTGCCCGGCTTCTGGGGTTTCTTTTCCTTCTTGTGCACCTCCTCGGCTTGTTTCAAGGAGACCTGTGCAGGGCGAGGGATGTAGACCTTCTGAACGGACGGCATGTCCTCTGCAGGAATGATCTGTGGGTGGGAAGGCAAGAGCTGGCCGTGGTGGGAGTGCAGCCCGGGGGACGAGAAGGAGCTCGAGGGCCCTGGTCTCACGGGGTCAACTAGCTGCCATGTGGGGCCCTCGAGGACGTGCTCTGCCTTGCCCGGAGACATGAATGCTGGTGCCAGGGCGTGCTGCTGAAGCTGTGAGAGGTGGGGAGGGTGTTCGAAAGAGGAAGGCTTGGGTTGCTTCTGATGTCCGGTCTTCTCCTGAGACTCCTCTCTTGGAACGGGCAAAGGGCCAGAAAAGTGCTGCTGTGATATGATATCTCGGAGAGGGGTTCCTTGGGAGGGAGCAGAGCTGCCCTGGTATGTAGTTGTGGATGAAATACTGGCTTGGAAAGCCTCTCCTTTGGGAAGCCTCTTTCTTGGACTTTCCTCAGCCTTTTTTGTGCTCTTCTGGCTTTGTTCAGGATCCATGACCTTAAAAGGGTCTCTGACTGCTATTTTGGGAAGGTTTTGGCAGGCTTCATTTACGAACAATAAAGGTCTCCTCTGTAGGTTCCCTGGTTTGCCTGCATTTGCTACGGAGCTGGAGCCGCCAGGAGAGGGTTGTTGATTTAAGATTTTACTAAAGTGTCACTAGTTGCTATTTGATTCAAAAAAAAAAATGTTTCAAGGTCAATAAAGTTCACATTGGTAACACATGACAAACTACTTCAAAGAGAGAAAACTTTCCAAAACTTTTAGTCCAAATATTTTCCTTGTGAACTTGGTTAAGGCTTTAAACCTTGCCATTTTATTTCAGTTGACAGTGGCAAGCCTTCAAAGTCAAGATGCAACCCACAATGTGTCTCTTGTTTGTTATGCAAACCTTTGAAAACTCGAGACTTTAGTGCTCATCTCATAAGGATTTTTTTTTTATCCTGTGCAAGGAAAATAACACTGAACGGTGTGTGTCCCCCTGTGTCTTCCTTCTGTTCCACTCTTGAGTTCAAAAGCCTTGGAAAAGTATTTCCCACATTTCTGTAATTGCATCCAAAAGAAAAACAAACAGAGAGAAAAAAAATTACTTTAGCTTTTGTATTTAAGTAATCAAATGCTGCTAATTCTGGGGAGAATAACAGCAAATGTTGTGCACAAAAATAATTCAGAATAACTAACTGAATGCCCACCATTCACAAGACATTACAATGGCAATCTAAACATAAATTGTACTCAGCCAAACTTCAGGGACTCAGTTTAATGCACACATGACCTGGCTCTGTGCAGTAACCAAAGACAGGAACTTGAAACACAGACAGTTTGGAAAAACGTATTAAAAGGCTTTCAAACTTGAATTCCTTCTAATCTCCTGCAAACATTTGGGGGTTTAAAATTTGGATAATTATATTTCCTTTCCAAACTGACTCCCCAGGAAAGCTGACTAACTGCAAAGCACTGCCTCGTGCAGCACGTCCATCCACTGACAAAGAGCAAGCAAGTCTTTGCTGCAGCAAATCCTCCCCTAAGCTCCCAGTAATCTCAGTGTCATCTGCAACAACAGCAGGTAAAGAGGAAGCACACACAGGCTTGGACTGAAATGGTGCCTCTTTAATTTCCTGCCTTTGCTCACCAAACAATGGTGCAAGTCCAGCTTCCATGGCACCCATGTATTTCACCCAGGGCAGTATCAGAATTGGCACCACGAGTGGGGATGGGGCCCACTGACCCCACCACCCCTGTCAGCAAACACAGCTGCTGCTGAGACACTCAGGGAGGAAACTGTGGCTGCCCTGAAATGCAGCAGCACCTCCAGGAGATGGGGTGGAAAGGGGTGGGACACTCCCAAGGAAAATAAGGGTGGTGCTTTTCAAGTGAAGCACTTTAATTGTGTAATGCGCTACGAGAAAAGAACTCTAGTCCCGTTTTAGGAAGCTCTTGGCTGTCTCAGGGTGCAGTCCCTGCTAGGACAGAACTGCACTGGTTTTATCAGGGGAAAGTGCCCCAAGACCTGAACTCTGTCCCTTCCCTGAGCTCTGCCCCTGTCCTGAGCTCTGCCCCTTNAAAAAAAAATTACTTTAGCTTTTGTATTTAAGTAATCAAATGCTGCTAATTCTGGGGAGAATAACAGCAAATGTTGTGCACAAAAATAATTCAGAATAACTAACTGAATGCCCACCATTCACAAGACATTACAATGGCAATCTAAACATAAATTGTACTCAGCCAAACTTCAGGGACTCAGTTTAATGCACACATGACCTGGCTCTGTGCAGTAACCAAAGACAGGAACTTGAAACACAGACAGTTTGGAAAAACGTATTAAAAGGCTTTCAAACTTGAATTCCTTCTAATCTCCTGCAAACATTTGGGGGTTTAAAATTTGGATAATTATATTTCCTTTCCAAACTGACTCCCCAGGAAAGCTGACTAACTGCAAAGCACTGCCTCGTGCAGCACGTCCATCCACTGACAAAGAGCAAGCAAGTCTTTGCTGCAGCAAATCCTCCCCTAAGCTCCCAGTAATCTCAGTGTCATCTGCAACAACAGCAGGTAAAGAGGAAGCACACACAGGCTTGGACTGAAATGGTGCCTCTTTAATTTCCTGCCTTTGCTCACCAAACAATGGTGCAAGTCCAGCTTCCATGGCACCCATGTATTTCACCCAGGGCAGTATCAGAATTGGCACCACGAGTGGGGATGGGGCCCACTGACCCCACCACCCCTGTCAGCAAACACAGCTGCTGCTGAGACACTCAGGGAGGAAACTGTGGCTGCCCTGAAATGCAGCAGCACCTCCAGGAGATGGGGTGGAAAGGGGTGGGACACTCCCAAGGAAAATAAGGGTGGTGCTTTTCAAGTGAAGCACTTTAATTGTGTAATGCGCTACGAGAAAAGAACTCTAGTCCCGTTTTAGGAAGCTCTTGGCTGTCTCAGGGTGCAGTCCCTGCTAGGACAGAACTGCACTGGTTTTATCAGGGGAAAGTGCCCCAAGACCTGAACTCTGTCCCTTCCCTGAGCTCTGCCCCTGTCCTGAGCTCTGCCCCAAGCCCTGAGCTCTGCCCCTGCCCCGAGCTCTGCCCCTGCCCCAAGCTCTGCCCCAAGCCCTGAGCTCTGCCCCTGCCCCGAGCTCTGCCCCTGTCCTGAGCTCTGCCCCTTCCCTGAGCTCTGCCCCTGCCCCGAGCTCTGCCCTTGCCCCGAGCTCTGCCCCTGCCCCGCGCAGGGGTGGGGCATGGAGGGGGCTGAAGTGCAAGCCCAGCAAACCAGGGCAGCACAGGGGCTGAGGTTTGAGCTCTACTACAGCTCGACCTCACCTTAAAGCGAACAGTGAAGAGCCAGCAGAAGAGGCTGTTGTGTTCAACACGAAGCCCTCCCAGGATCACCCCCTCCTTCTCCATTCCTACAACCCTGTGGACTCCCCACTCTCCACGAGAAAAGGGACACGGGGTGTAAGGTGACCCAGTGTAATTTAGCAGAGTCTAATGATACAGTAACACACCATGACCAGTTTGACTTTCCAAAACTGTCTAAAACCTGTCTGTTCTTCAGACACCTCACCTTAGATGGCCAAAAGTCAGGGCTCAAGTCCTGAGACACAACCCCCTGTCCCATCCCTGAGAGAGGGACCCAACAGGGGCAATGCCTCCCACATTACAGTCCCAGTTCAGGGAGACTGGTTGCCCTGAGATCCCATCTCTGACTGCCTGGGTTAGTGGTTTCTCTTCCTGGCCAGATGTGACAGCCACATTTAGGGAAACATCCAGAAAATCAGTCCTACCCTTAAACCCCACCTCCTTTCCCCCAAACACAGGTTCTGCTTCCCTCCAGCACGAGCCTCACATCTTCCCAGGACCTGCAGAGCACCTGCTCCTGCCCTGACTTGCTGAGAAAGGTGCCTCATGTTTATGGGCTCATTCTCTGAGGAGGAATTAATTACGTTTTGAATCCCCTGTTTGCAGAGCTTTGGCTCCTCAGTGCTGACTAACACTAGTCATGGGCTGGGCTGGACTTAGAGCACAGCACCAACCCAACATCAAAGACCCTGGGGAGCACATTTATCGTGTTGATTTTGGCCCAAGTTGCTGTTCTTTGCCCCACTCATGACACAACGAGCATTAATTTGGTAAAAGTGGGGTTAGCAGAGGCTTTTCCAGCAAGGCCAGAGTGAAAGCTGCCTCCCATGAGCTCAGACATTCACATTAAAACTCCCCCAAAATATTTTAGTGCTGTGCTTTGCCCTACAGGCTACGTCTCAACTCTGAAGTGTGTAACAATCAGAGCTGCAAGCAAGCTTCTTGAGATGATTCAATATCCCCTCAGACGCTCAGCCCATGTGATGAACACATGGGCCCCAGCTGGTTTTGGGAACTCTGCAGAGAAGTGAACAGTTCAAGAACTGGTCACCAAAGAAGCCCACCTGCTGCCTGCAGGCCATTTCAGGGCACTTCAGGCTTCTCTGGACAGATTTTTTTCCATTACTGGAAATGAAACTCCTGGAATGGCAACGGCAAAGGATGATTCTCCTGGCTGGATGTAGTTAATCCAGGTTGATGCTCCTCCAAGGAAAATGGAGCAACATGGACACTGGGCGGAAAAGATGAAGCCCAGGAGAGTCTCTCCCCTCTGAGGTGTTGTAGAGGAAGGGAACAAGAGCTCCCAACAAGCTGGTTGCAGAGGCCCTGCACAGTTCAGATGCAACCCAGAGCAACTGGGGAGTGTCTCCTGCACTGCATCAGACCAAGGCTCTGGTTCCTGCTGCTCTCCCTGTGCCTGGAACATCCCTCCAGCTGGCAGAGAGCACAGGGCTGGCCTGGCTCATCCCTCCCCAGAGCTCCTCTGCACACAGGCAGCTTCCTGCTGGCTCCTCCCAGAAAGCCAACAGGACTAAGGGCTGGAAAAACCTCCTTTTCTTTTCCTTCCTCATTTTTTCCCAGTTTCTGTTCTCTTTACCTCAAAATCTATCTTCAGTCTTCAGCCTGTTAATATTCATTACACTTTCCTGATTCTCCCCTCTTTTCTCAGAAAAGGCACATCTTTTGCTTTTACTTTCATCTCCTCCTCATGACCTGCAGAGCTTCTTCTCTCTGCCACGTGTTCTGCTTCTACTTGGTCACTCGAAGAGCAGATTGAGGGCACTTGGTGTGTCCAGCTGGAGCAGAGCAGAGTGAGGGCAGAGCTCAGCAGGGGCTGCAGCTCCTCCCGAGGGGCAGCTCCAGCTCTGGTCCCTGTGAGCAGGGACAGCACCCAGGGAATGGCTGGAGCTGTGCCAGGGCAGGGGCACCTCAGGGAAAGGTTCTTCTGCCCCCAGAGGGTGGTGGGCACTGCCCAGGCTCCCCAGGGCAGTGGGCACGGCCCCGAGGCTGCCAGAGCTGCAGGAGGGTTTGGATGATCGTGGAGGGGGATTGTTGGGGTGTCTGTGCAGGGCTGAGGGTTGGTCTGGCTGATCCTTGGGGGCTCCTTCCAGCTCATCAGACCCTGATTCTACAATTCCACAGCCTTTTTGCTCCCCCCTGCCTCAGCAGAGCTGCAGCCCCGTGCACAGCACTGGCAGCAGCCCAGCAGGTCCTTCAGGAACAACCTCATGGATCACAGGGCACGTGGTCTCCAGCTGCTCCCACGGCGTGGCTGTGGCTCAGGGCAGAGCTCAGCCACCAACCCTGGCCACTCCAGCTCTTAGTTCTCCTCTAACACCCTTTCTTGGGGTTTCACTTCAAGTGCAGGACCAGGAGCTCCCGTTCCATCCACATGGAGGGAAGCAAAGGCTGCCATCCCAATGGAAGGAATCCCTGAGAGGAGCCCTTCGGATTTAACAGGGCTGGAATTTTACCCTAAAATGCTCTTTCAGAAAGTCACAGCTGTTGATATTCTGAATGACCCTGTCGTGGCTGAAAGGAATTCCTGCAGAGGCCCAGGCACACAGTGTTTCCCAATCCTAAATCTCCCTCAAGTCATCCTAAAGGAGTCCTCCAAGCAGTGCCAGGCTTTAGGCTGGTCCCCCTGTGCATGGGACTGTCACCACATTTATGCAGCCATGCACCCAAACAGGCTCTTTACCATCAGAATTGGGACTGAGACCCCAATAAATGGGGAGAGAACCCAAACAGGCTCTTTTCCATCAGAATTGGGACTGAGACCCCAATAAATGAGGAGAGAACCCAAACAGGCTCTTTACCATCAGATTTGGGACTGAGACCCAAATAAATGTGGAGGGAAAAGCTGCAGGCTGTGCCTGCAACCTGAGCTCCAGCTGGGAGCACCACTGCAAAGACATCAGCTGTGTTTGGCCTCCAGAATTCCTTCCTTTGCAGTGCCAGGTGGAAAACTGCAGTGCTTGGCTTTCCCTCACTTGTCTTTTGTTCCCAGGACACTGAAACGTCTCATCACAGGGGATCCTGAACTCTTGCTGGTGGCAAAACCCTATTGTAGAGGATCCTCAAGCAAATGGATCCTCAAGCAAATGGATCCTCAAAATGGTCCCAGCCAGATGAGGATCCAGTGGAATTAATGGGAAGCTGTGACAGCTCTGCCTTTCCTGCACCATTCCAACTGCAACAGCATTTTCCTCTGCACACCAAATTTTACCCTGGTTTTAAGGCTGCCAGACCTAAAAGTAGCCTGGTGTGCTTCTAGAAAATCCATCTGTTTGTTGCTCATGACAACTTTTACATCAAATTGAAGATAAATTTAACTAATGACCAATATATTTGACATATGTTAAATATATCTTAAAATCTTACAGGTTTTGTGTGAGTGAACAGGTCCAGCTCTCTCCTTACTGGAAGTCACTAAAATGTCCTGCCCATGGAAAAACCACATTCAGCATTTACCCCTTTATAATTTCAATCAATCTGGAGAGACACGTCTGGGGGAAAACAGATCTCTTTTTTCAGCAGTTCTCACCAAAAACAATCTGCAAGCCCACACCACACAGGAGCAGATGAAGTGCTGGGCCAAGCACAGGGCGTAGGGTTTGCTGCTACCTGCGGGTCACAGTCTTTGCCACCGGATCCCAAATTAGCTCGGAACAAAAGGGCGCTGCCCATAAATAAAGTGGCTGCTGATTGAGAGGGATTTGCGACGCCTGGAGCAGAGAGCACAGCAGATCTCCTCCAGTTTTACCCTCAGTAACTCCACTCAGCAGTGAGAAAACGCTGCTGCGGCACTGGCAGGACTCACCGGGCACGAGTTGCCCCGAGGCATCCAAGGAACAGCGAAGCAAAGGGGGCAAACAGCAAAGCCAGCCCCGCTGGCAGGTGCAGCCCTGCAAAGGGCAGTGAGCAGAGTCAGGGGGAGTCACTGGGGGCAAACACAGACTACTCACGGTGGCCTCGGGAGGCTGTGCTTGGGGTGGTCTCTCTCGGCTCTTTGCCCACGGGTTACTTCAGTCTGCAAAAGAAAGAGCACGTTGGAATGGGGTGGGTGTGCGTGGAAATGCCACCTCAGCTGTGGGCACACAGCACTTCCAGCAGGTGCCCTGATGGAGAGGATTGCCTGGTAACCAAAACAGCAACACAAACTCAGTCCCAACAGCTGGAGAGCCCTTGGGGACCTCCCTCAGCGTGTTTACCCTGATGGGAACGTGCACGCTCCCAGAAAACACATCGCTGTGGGATGTTCCCCCTCCTGGAGCAGGTATTCCCCCTCCTGGAGCAGATATTCCCCCTCCTGGAGCAGGAATTCCTCCTCCTGGAGCAGGGATTCCTCCTTCTGGAGCAGGTATTCCTCCTTCTGGAGCAGGTATTCCCCCTCTTGGAGCAGATATTCCCCCTCCTGGAGCAGGAATTCATCCTCCTGGACCCTTGCCCTGGACCAGGTATCCCCTGTCCTAGACCACATGTACCTCCTCCTGGCCAGGCATTCCCCCTCCTGGAGCAGATATTCCCCTCCTTGCACCAGGTATCCTCTCCCCTGGACCAGGTTTTTGTCCTCCTGGAGCAACTGTCCCTCTTCCTGGACCAGGTTTGTGTCCTCCTGGAGCAACTGTCCCTCTTCCTGGACCAGGTTGCAGAGGAACCAGAGCCTGGCTGGTGGCAGCACTGGCAGATTCAGTGCAGAAGGAAAGTTCCACACCCTGGCACAGGTTCCAGGCCTGCTGAGAGTCTGGGCATCCAGATCAGCACCCAAGGGCTGCAGTCCTTCCTCCAAAGCTTGTTTTGAGCCTGAGTTTTGCATTGAGACCACCTTTAGTTTGAAGTAAACCATTCAGTTGCTCCACATTTACCCTCCACAAAGCTCCCAGCACGACCAACCCCTCCCAACACAACCAGCACTGAACTCACCCCTCCTGACAGCTCCACTCTGGGAGAGCTGGGGGGGCTCACCTGGAGAAGAGATGCTCCAGGGACACCTGAGAGCCCCTTCCAGTGCCTGAAGGAGTTCCAGGAGAGATGGAGAGGAACTTGGGACAAGGGATGGAAGGACAGGACAAGGGGAATGGCTTCCCAGTGCCACAGGGCAGGGCTGGATGGGATATTGGGAAGGAATTCCTGGCTGTGAGGGTGGGCAGGTCCTGGCACAGGTTGGGCAGAGAAGCTGTGGCTGCCCCATCCCTGGAAGTGTCCAAGGTCAGCTTGGACAGGGCTTGGAGCACCCTGGGCTGGTGGAAGGTGTCCCTGCCCATGGCAGGGGGGTGGAACTGGGTGGTCTTTGGGGTCCCTCCCAGCCCAACCCAGTCTGGGATTCTGTGATTCACGTTTGGCTCTTGAACACGTGCAACATCTGCTGAGCTGCCGTGGACTCGCTGAGGGAAGGAGGTGATCCAGTGCTAAATTCAAGCGACCTGGGTTCAATTCCCACTTTGGTTACACATTTCCTGTGTGAAATTGGGCAAGTCATCCCATTTACGGGCTGTGTTAGTCCCGCTGCTAAAAAGGGCTCACTTCCCCCTTCACAGCCGTGCTCTGAGTCACCCGCGGACCCGACGGGGAGGGAGAGACCCACGGGGACAACCAGGGGTCCATTCCACTGGGGACAGACGGGAAGACCTCCAGGAGGCTTTCTCTGGCCATTAAAAATCCTGGCACTGAATGCTTTTACTTGTACCCCACGTGGTTTCAGCAACTCCCCTTGTCCCCCTCCCAGCCCCGGGAGGGAAGGGGACGGGCAGAGGCTCCTGCAAAGGGTGACTCTCACAACTTTCAGTACTTCAAAGAGGTTTTCCAGAAAAGCATTTGAGTCGGCACGGAGAAATTATTGCAAAATCTGCATGTTTTACTGCTAAATATTCCCAGAAATATCACCATGAAAACCAGAAGTGGGGGAAGGAAAAAAAAAATTAAAAAAAGCAGCAAGGGCTGTGCAGGCTGAGGAGCAGCGAGGCGGGGCTGGAGCATCGGCACCACCAGCGCTCCCTCCCTGCTGCTCACACTCACTAACCAGAGGCCACGGCGGCTCATCCTGCTTGGGAAGCCAAGCTCAGCTCAGCCCCATCCCCTGCAAAGCTCTGCTCCTGTTTCCAGGCAGAGCCAGCCCTCAGAGAGCCTCCCCTGCGCTCCTGGAGCGGCTCCTGGCTGCTCCTTTAGCACCAGTGTCCCAGCTGGGAACTGAAGGCAGGCTCCTGCCCGCAGCCAACACACTCACGTGTTCCACGGGGGTTGTCAGGGCTTTTCTACATTTATCATAAAACTAATCCCGTTTTCTTGTGAATAAAACTGCAGGAAAACACTTTCTGTAGCGACGTTTAAGGTGACCCTCAAAACGCTGTGACTGTGAAGTGGGATTAGGAGCATCAGCATCACATCTCCTCCTTGGGAGGACAAATCCCCAATGCTGTCACTTCTCACACACTCACCAGCGCAAGAAAGTCATTATTTAATATTTTAAAACCACTCCTGAATAATGATTCTTTCAAAATTCCT
This sequence comes from Formicarius rufipectus, assembly GCA_013399695.1. NCBI lineage: Eukaryota > Metazoa > Chordata > Aves > Passeriformes > Formicariidae > Formicarius > Formicarius rufipectus. The sequence goes on along the minus strand of VXAU01001557.1, from coordinate 10,084 downwards.
CTGGATTGAACACTCCAGACCTGCCAAACCCAGAGTGGGAAGGCAGTTCTTGGAGAGCTGGTGGTTCTGTCTAAGGTGACGTGCCTTGCACACAGCTCAGGCAGTAATTGCCTTTCCCTGGTAATGTGTTCCCCTGCAGAGACTTATGGTTAAACTCATGTATTGAGAAACCTTCCCAAATGTTTCTACATAGTTTGAAACCACAGGAGTGGAAAAAAAAAAGAAGGAAAGGGACAACTGCAGTTCAGCTGGAGTTTATGATTCCTGCCCAAGCTCATGATTGCAGGGTGAATCAGTGGGGAGGGAGGTCTCAGGCAGTACCACAGCCCTGTTCTCGTGCTCTGCAGGGCTCAGCTGAACAGTGTTCCCCTTGACCCTGCCCTGACTGAGCTGCTCCTCAGGGAGTGCCTGCTCCTTCCTCCGTGGATGGGCATACATGTACATGTGTGCCATGTGTACCTGGGTGCACACACCAGCACATGGATGTACACACCAGCACATGGGTGCACACACCACTCCATGGGTCCACACAGCAGCACATGCGTGCACACACCAAGACATGGATGCACACACCAGCACATGGATGTACATACCAGGACAGGGGTCCACACACCAGGTCATGGATGTACACACCGTCACATGGATGCACACACCAGGATATGGGTGTACAAACCAGGACATGGGTGTACATACCAGGATATGGATGCACACACCAGCACATGGATGCACACACCAGGACATGGGTGCACACAGCAGGACATGAGTGCACACACCAGGACATGGATGTACATACCAGGACATGGATACACACTAGGACATGGTTGGACACACCAGGACACGGGTGCCCACACCAGCACCTGGTTGGACACACCAGCACATGCATGTACACACCAGCACATGGTTGCACACACCAGAACATGGATGCACACACCAGGATATGGGTGTACTAACCAAGACATGGGTGCACACACCAGGACATGGATGTACACACTGTCACATGGATGCACACACCAGGATATGGGTGTACAAACCAGGACATGGGTGCACACACCAGGACATGGATGTACACACAACAGCACATGGATGCACACACCAGGATATGGATGTACATACCAGGACATGGATGCACACACCAGTCCATGGGTGCACACACCAGGACATGGATGCACACACCAGTCCATGGATGTACACACACCAGAACACGGGTACACACACCATGACAGGGGTGCACACACCACTTATTGGTTGCACACACCAGCACATGGGTGCACACATCAGGACATGGATGTACACACCAGTCCATGGATGTACATAGCAGGACATGGATGCACACACTAGGACATGGTTGGACACACCAGCACAGGGATGCACACACCAGTCCATGGGTGCACACACCAGGACATGGATGTACATACCAGGACATGGGTGCACACACCAGGACATGGATGTGCACACACCAGGACATGGATGTAAACATCAGGTCATGGATGTAAACATCAGGCCATGGATGTACACACCATCACACAGATGTACACACCAGCACATGGGTGCTCACACCATATCTGGACACTCTCATGGTGGCTGCACTCCGGCCATTCCCCTCTCCATGAGCTCGTGCCAAAGCAGCCAGCCCATGGCCAGGGCAGGTGCCCGGCATGGCCCGGGCAGAGAGACGAAGGTGTTTTTATAAAAATTGCTTCTCTGGGTGAGAAACAAATCTTGCTCCAAGAGGAAGCTCATCCTTTTACAGAGAGACCTCCCACAGCCCTGACAGCGAGATGGAGAGAGCTCCTTCCACGGGAGTCCGGGCTCAGGAAAAGCATCCCGGCTCCTCTCTTTTAGTCTCGGATGCTGAGAAGTCAGAGGTGTAAAGTGCCTGCTTTAGTCACTGCCCTGCTCCTCCCGCCCCGAGGAGCGGCTCCTCCCGCTGCCCGGATGTCAGGGGTTTCTGTGGCTGGATTTTGGTAGAAGGGGAGGGTGCCAGGGTGGTTTCTGGTAGAAGCTGCCAGAAGGTTCCCCTGTGCTGTGGAGCCAAGGACAGCCAGGGCCAGGAGGGACCTCCTGCTGGTGGACAGAGTGGAGCCAATGAAGAATCCCAGTGCCAGCTCTGGGAGAACAGAGGGAAGAATTGAGGAGTGTGGGGCAGTTGGGAATTGCAGCCATGGGAGAACAACACAGAGCCCAAGGTGGGAGCAGGAGGAGGAGAAGGAGGGACCCCACGGGAGCAGGGGGGGAAGGACTGAAAGCTGTGCCCCCCCTGCAGCCCCTGGAGATCCCTCGGGGGGCACAGACCCCCCTGCAGCCCATGGGGTGACCCCCAGGACAAGAGCAATGGCAGAACCAACACCCCACTGCAAACCCCCATTCCCTGCTCCCTGGAAGTGCTGGGAAGAGGGAGGAGTGGGAGGAGAAAGGTGTGCTTAAGACTCATTGATTTCTTACTTTTTAGTTTTGTTACTTTTAGTTCTTGTTAGTAATAAATATAAGTATTTTAGCCACTCTTGAGTTTGCTTTGCCATTATCTCTCAGCTGTTTTTTGCCTTTTCTCCTTTTCCTTTCCCTCTGGGAAATGGGGGGCCCTGGAGGTTTGGGGGGACACGGAGTGAAAATGCCACACCAGAGAGCCCCTGGCGGGCTGGAGCGCAGGGCAGTGCCCTCGGGGAGCGGCACCACGAGCCGGGACCCACCCGGGGGTTGGGCTGGCAAAGCCCCGACCCCGGAGAACACAGGGACAGCAGCGCGGGCCCAGCCTGGGCTCGGCTCTGAGCAGTGGAGATGGTCCCTGGCACCCCCTGTGCCCCCGCAACCACAGCACAGGGCACGGAGGTGGCACCTGTGTGTGCAGGGCTCGGGCTGAGCCTCTGCTGCCCTGGGGCACCAACAGATCCTGCAGTGACCCAGCAGGGGTTTTCGAGAAAAAACGGGATGAAATCAACTGCTGAGGAGGAAACACGTTTGTCTCAGCACTTTTCATACCTCACAGAACCCCAGAACGTGCTGAGCTGGAAGGGACCCCCAAGGACCACCCAGCCCAACCCTCAGCCCTGCACAGCCCCAGCCCCAAGAGTCACCCCCTGTGCCCCAGAGCATCATCCAAACCCTCCTGCAGCTCTGGCAGCCTCGGGGCCGTGCCCACTGCCCTGGGGAGCCTGGGCAGTGCCCACCACCCTCTGGGGGAAGGAGAACCTTTCCCTGAGATCCCACCTGCCCCTGCCCTGATGTCACAGAACATGAGGTGCCCTCGGGGAGCTGCCCCAGATGACCCACCCTGTGCAAGGGGGTGTCTCCCCACATCCAGTGGGGCAGAGGGGAGATAACAGGGATGCAGCAGCACTGATTTCAGGGGGCACTGGCACAGGGTGGGCACAGAAGCTGTGGCTGCTCCATCCCTGGAAGTGCCCAAGGCCAGGTTGGACGGGGCTTGGAGCCACCTGGGCTGGTGGAAGGTGTCCCTGCCCACAGCAGGAGGTGGAATCAGATGGTCTTTGAAGTCTCTTCCAACCCAGAGCAGTCTGGGATTCTGTGGTTCTGAGATGCCCCTGCCCTGGCACAGCTCCAGCCATTCCCTGGGTGCTGTCCCTGCTCCCCCAGAGCACAGATCAGTGCCTGCCCCTCCTCTGCCCCTCCCCAGGGAGCTGGGACTGCACTGAGCTGTCCCCTCAGTCTCCTCTCCTCCAGCTGAACACCCCAAGTGCCCTCAGTGCCCTCACACCTTCCCCTCCAGGCCCTGAACCATCTCTTTGCCCTCCTTTGGACACTCTCCAGTGGCTCAATCTCTCCCTTCCATGGTGTCACCCCAAAATGCCCCAGTATTGCACTCCCAGGTCCTGGCTCCTGCTCCCACATCTGGACTGTGCTGTCCATAAGGGACCAGTTTGGAACTCCCTCTCTCATGGACTCCAGGAGAAGAACCCAGGTGTTGATCCTGCAGCCAGCAAATCAGATGGGCAGTTAATCCCTGAGGAATCCCACACAGGAGGCAGCAGGAGGATGTCAGACCTGTGCAATAATGACATTAATTGCAGAGTGTTCTCCACTGGGTTACACACACAGAGTTTACCACCCATGACTCAGACCTCATGCCAGACTGTGTCATTCCTATGTGGTTTTCAGAGAAACACAGGAATATTAAGGTTGGAAAAGTCCTCCAAGGTCATCAAGTCCAACCATCAGCTCTAAACCACATCACAAAGTGCCACAGCTACACCTTTCCTGAACACTGCCAGGGATGGGGACTCCATCACTCCTTTGGGGAGCCTTTTCCAGTGATTCATAAGGAAAAAAGAAAGTTCTGCAAAAGGTGGCAACTGTGCCCTTTTCAGGCTGGAGCTCACAGATCTCCTTCAGCCTTGCCCAGCCCTCCACAGGGGGGTAACACCAGGGAGGAGCTTCTTGCATGACACCCAATATCTGAATTAACATCATTTCCTTTCCAGTTTATTTTGCATTCCATGGGCTTCCTGAGAGTAACATTCCCCTGAGGCTTCACTAAAGAAAATAACAGGGGGAAAAACCCCAAAACCAAATAACTGTCCTGGATTTGTTGGCTCTGTTTGCCTCAAGCTCTGGTTTCCTGACATTTGGTTACTGCAGCAGTCAAAACCATTCCTCAATGGGGAAAATGAGGAATTTTGGTGTTATATATGAAAGAGCTACTTGTGGCTGTTGAGAGGTGACCAAAGGCCTGCTGGTGGCCTCAGGCACTGCCTTCACCACTGTGTACCTGCCCCATGGAGAAGCTCCCGTGGCCCAGAGGAGTTTGCCCTCAGGATGTGCTGGCAGGACACAGATGGGTGAGGGATGTTGTCTCAGGTTCATAGGACTGAACAAAACCAAATGAGGAACGTGCAGACAATGAAAACAATAAAAAGAAGCTTTTTAACATGCAAATTCCGTCTCTGCTCCTTGATAATTTTGCTCTGTGAGCTGTTACACAAACTGCTTTTTGTCTCCTTAACAATAAAGTAGAAGCAATTAAGAAAAATGCAATAAAACTTAAACAGAATAAAATTAAAACAGACGCCAAGGTTATTGTATAACCTCCCTAAAGAGGCAAAGTGATCTGCAGGCTGGTATCACAAACAGCTTCCAGTTTGCTTTGAATACAGAAGTGAGGAGAAGAAATTCCACAGGAAACATCTCAGTACAAACAGCCTCTGCCAGTGGGAGCAGAGCCCCACGAGGGCTCTGAGCTGCTCCTGCATTTAGCCCGTGCTGAATCTCTCACTGAGATTGCAATCACTGGAATTCCCTCCCTTCCTACTGGCACACAACAGAATCCCAGACTGGTTTGGGCTGCAAAGGTCCTTAAGACTCCTCCAGTTCCACCCCCTGCCATGGGCAGGGACAGCTCCCACCAGCCCAGGTTGCTCCAAGCCCCATCCAACCTGGCCTTGGACACTTCCAGGGATCCAGGGGCAGCCACAGCTTCTCTGCCCAACCTGTGCCAGGACCTGCCCACCCTCCCAGCCAACAATTCTTTCCCAATATCCCATCCATCCCTGCCCTCTGGCACTGGGAAGCCATTCCCCTTTCCCTGTTGCTCCACCCCCTTGTCCCAAGTTCCTCTCCAGCTCTCCTGGAGCCCCTTTAGGCACTGGAAGGGGCTCTCCGGTCTCCCTGGAATCTTCTCTTCTCCAGGCTGAAGAGCATCTCTTCCTGGATGCATTTTCACCTCTGTGTGTATCTACACAACCCCCCCAACTGTGCAACAACACCCAATGCTCAGTCAACTTACATCTTTAATCAGCAAAACAGAAAGAATTGCTGAGGTTTCCCTGGGTTTGATTTCCATCCCTTCCCTGGCAGCCTATAAATACACCAAAATGATGCTCTTCCCTCCAGTCACTTCCTTTTCATCCCAAGGAATTTATATCTAGAGGATCACGGAAGAGTTTCAGTTCTCTGCCATTCAGACACCCATTAGTGTCTGAAACCTGGACCTTCTCCAAGCCCCACACCCGGGAGTGGCAGAGCTGGGCAGCACCAGAGCCCCTGGCCCAGCAAGGACCCCTGTGTGACCCCTGGGGACAAAGCTCAGGGTCCAGCTGATGAAGGGGAAGGGAAAGGGGAGCCTGTGTTTATTTCACTTAGTGCTTATGATGCTTATTTTGTTTACTTATGCTCCTTTTGTTTATGCCTATTTTGTTTATGCTTATTTACCTGGGAGTTATAATGATGCTCAGTTTCTATGCTTTTACACTTATCAGAGAATTTGCTCAGTTGTATGAAATTNCTCTAAGGAAATAATGTTTATTCATAAAAGAGAAATGAATATGTATAACTCACTTGCATATAAACCCTTTGTTAACTCAACCAGGGGCGCATGTTTTTGGAGGAGCGATCCCCCCTGCACCCAGGCCGGGAATAAACGTCCCTCTCTAGAGCCAGTGGATTAGAGGGGTTTTATTCTTCAAAACAACAGCCTCCTCCACCAGCTCCCCCCTCCCCTTGGCAGATGAAGATGCTCTGACAAGGGGCTGTTCCAGGGCACTGGGACCAGGGAGCAGCTGAGCTGGCAGCAGGGGCAGCCAAAAGGCTCCACCACTGGCACAGGCAGCATCTCACCCCCTTGGGTGGCACAGAAGGACTGTGGCCAGGGTCCCCACCTCGGGTGGCAGTTCCATTTCTGTCATTTGTCATAGCTCTGGGGGTGATGCTTTGTTTTGGCAAGCTCAGACACAGTTACTGAGGTTGGGTTTTTTCCTTCTCATGTTTTCCGGGTTATACTTCTTAAAAGAAAAAAGAAAATCTTGAAATATCTACGGGGTTTTGTCATTTCCCTCTCTGGGAAAACAAAGTAAATTTACAGGGTTTTAGCAAACTCCTGGGCTGTGCCAAGGGCTGCATCCTGCCAGAGCTGAAATGCCAGTCACTGGTGGGAGGTGAGAGGCATTTGAAAGGCAGCCAGGAAAATTCAGAGTATCACATGTGACACGTCCAATACTCACATGAACCAAAGGAAGAGAGGCCACAACCTCCAGAGCTCCTCGTGGAGCTCCCACAGCACCCCCTCAGCTCCAGCACAACTGCACACACTCAGCAGGAAGTTTCCACAGAAAACATGGAAAGCTTGGACCTCTCAGCTTGCTCATTTTCTTCTCCCCCCTCAGGCAAAGAAAAGAGGGTTCAGGGCTGATAAAGGACTGAGTTATAATCTGGACCCAGGCAGAGCCAAAGGGTCTGGAGAAGAGAAGGCTCTGGAGAGACTTTTGAGCACCTTCCCCCCCTCAAAGGGGGCTTCTGAAAAAGGAGAGTGACTTTTCACAGAGGCAGACAGTGATAGGATGAGGGGTAATGGTTTTAAACTGAGATATTTAAGTTGGATATTAGGGAGAAATGATTCCCTGGGAGGGTGGGCAGCCCTGGCACAGACTGGGCAGAGAAGGTGTGGCTGCCCCATCCCTGGAAGTGTCCAAGGCCAGGATGGACAGGGCTTGGAGCAACCTGGGCTGGTGGAAGGTGTCCCTGCCCATGCAGGACGGGGATGGAAGGAGATCCAAGGTCTCTTCCAACCCAAATCATTCCATGCTCCTATAATTCCATGATTCTCTGATCCAGATGTTGCATTACAGGCTCTTGCTATCCCACTCCTAACTCTGGGGGCAGCTCCAGCAGAGCAGACCCCTCCCATGGTCCCCCCAGGTTGTGCTGCTTCCCCCTCCTCAGGAGGAGTCCCTGAGGGTGTGGAAGGGCAGTCTGCCTGGGGCTGAGCCAGGAAAGCACCTTTCCTCTCCACCACCACAACCCAAGCCTGTCCTTTTGCCCTTTCCCCCCAGACCACACCAGGGGTGATCCCTGCTCCTCAGAAAGGTCCTCAGCGCTCCAGATCGTGGCCTCACCACCCCTCCCCGGCCACACCAGGACCTGGAAGCTGTTGGCATTTTGCTGGGAGGTGTGGAGGGAATTCCAGCTGCCCTCCCCGTCCGGGAGCAGCCACATCAGTGTTCCCAGGCTGGGAGGTTGAGGGAAGTCTGGGACTGAAATCTGAGGTCAGTCCAACAAAGATGCCACGAGCTCTTCTGGGCAACCACAGCCTGCAATTCCCACATTCCTTTCCTTGCTGCTCTCCAGCACCATCCAGGGCTGCTGCATATCCCACTCCTCTCTCTCCATGCACAGGATCCCAGCTTTGGAAGTGTTGCCTTGAGTTAACCAAGTTCCCAAGAGCTCTAAAATCCAGTAAGGATAGAAGATAATGTAGGAATACAAATAGATTATTAAATCCCTGAATTAGGATGATGTGAAAGCAGGATGCAGGCAGGGGGATTAATGAGAACGGAAAGAAAAATGAAGAAAAGAAAAATAAATAAGAATAATGTAAATAAAATAAAAATAAATATAAAAAGGGAAAATAAATCAGATTTCCCACTCTCTGGACACAGCATCAGCACACAGTGTTGGATGATGTCAGTCTGCATCTTAGTTAATCAAACACAAAGTGGAGATGCCAAAAGATTTAAGTGACAAGCAAAAAAAAAACCCCCAAAATCTCAGTGGAAATAATTCAACAAGGAAACTTCCCCCAGTGATTTAGGACCAAAGGCAAGGGGGAGTTTTCCTCTCCTCAATGAAAAGAAAGCCAGGAAGAGAAGAAAATGGTCTTTGTATTCCCTCCAGGCAGAGGCAGAGTTTCTGATCCCATCCCCTGGCTGGAACCCTCCTGTTTGCAGAACCAGCTCTGCCTCGCTGGGGCCAAATCCTGCAATTCCTGCCCCTCTGTCACACCCCAGAGAGAGGGAAAAGGACGGAAACACCAATGCGGCCCCCTGAGCTGTCCCCGGTGCCACCCCCGTCCCGAGGAGCTGCCTTGGGAAACACCTTGCTGTGCTGTCCTGACGTTCCAGGGAAACTGGGGGCAGAGCTACTTTCATTTCCACGGCTTTTCTGGAGATCAGGACTTGCCCTGGAGCTGCTGAGCTGCTGTGCAGAGGCAGCTCTGCCACATCCCCCGAGGAGCAGAACCAGCTGCAAGAGCTGGGGCAGCTCATGCACCTTCTCCTTCCCCCATGTCCCCACTGGAAAGGATAATATCTGTATTCCTGTGTATCCTGCTGTTGTCTCATGTCCATGCACATTTCTGATCCAGAATTCCAAGCCAAAGTCCAGCTCTTTGCAGACACCTACGAAGGGTGTGAAGAGGTGTCTCTGTTGGAGGACCCTGGTGGTTCCTCAGCTCAGGTTCAGAGGGAAACCTCATGTTTCAGAGGCCTTGTGCTGCCAAGCCAAGTCACACAAAGCACAAATAATTTGAAATCAAGATATACATTTGTTTAACAGGAAAGGAAGGAAAAGCATGACTGAGTTTGGAGGGAATGTTGTTGGCTTTGTAGGAAGAAAAGAATCAAGTCTGGGCAGTGTTTGCTTCCTTGTCATCACAAGCTCCACAAAACTCCCTTGTATGCACATACAAAAATACACCTTGTGCCAGTGGAACAGGCAGGATTTAACGAGAAGCAGAATGTGTTTTGGGTCATTTCCAGGTGATTGGCCTCTTCTTAACAGATACTTCTTGTGGATGAATGCAAATATTTACGTAGGGACCCCATTGGCTGTGTGTCCCTCTATTCTGTTTTTTCCCCTCATAAACCTGTTCCTCAGGAATCCACAGCACCAGCTCTGAGTGGGGGAATGAGAGAAAACCCAGAGCAGGATTTTCCACATCCTCACCCCCCCAGACAGGATCTCCTCTGCACCAGAGAGTCTCCACTCTTTTAATTCCATTGCATTAACATATCAATCAAACATTCCCCATCCCCGACTCCTGCACAGGGAAGCAGCTCAAACAAATCCTGGTTTTAGCATCTGCTGCTTCCAGTGGGCTGGTGGGTCTGCTGGAGAGCTTGGGAAGCTGCTCTGCACCTTGGTGGGACAAATCTCCTGAGCACAGAGCACTGTGGCAGGCAAAAGAACAATCACGGATCAAATGAGAACCCGAGGCTCCTGCCTGTGTCTGAGACATCACAGACACTCCTGCCATGGAAAGGGGATTTGACATCAGCTCAGCTGGTTAAAAACTTGGTGCTGATAACACCAAAGTCTCAGATTCAATTCCCTGTAGGGGCCTGTCCTGGTTTTAGCAGCC
>VXAU01001556.1:185557-213653 GCA_013399695.1 Formicarius rufipectus | reverse complement strand
AGCCATGATGATGATGAATATTCAGTATCCAGAAATAGATGACTAATGAGCTTACTCACAGAAAGCAAGACTTGTTTACAATGGTGGACCAAGCTAGCCAAATAAATTATTCAATGCAGAGCTCTTTGACTGTCTTTCCTAGCAACTTCCCCACCCCCAGGCTTGTGTACCTTTCTCCAAAGAAAACGAGCTGCACACTGCCAAGGAGGCTCATCAGCATTCTTGCCAACGTCGCTGCCTCCAGCTTCACCAATCCTTATTAACAGAGCTCTAGGGCAGGCTGGCACCTCAGCTCAATCATGCATTGGGTCACTTCACCATGCCACAGCACCATCATAAAGTCTCAAATTGGAACAACATCTTTTAAGCACACTCTACAGTCTTTATTTAAATGCCTTTTCATGTAAATTCACTGCTCATAAAAGTGAAAGGATGACTGTTCTGGCAGCCTCTGGGCATCATTTGGGAAGATGAAGTGCAGGCTTATCTGCATAACTGCAAGTGCACTATCTCTGACTGTGGCCTTATAACCCCAGCTCCAGTCTCCATCAGAATTAACCCAGCAGTTCCAAGTTGTGCAAATGTTTTATGGACATGGGTAAATGTTCACTGCAGTTCAAACTGAGTTTTCCACTTGTGACCTAATTACAGTTTAGATTTATTGTGTGTCCTGTGAGCTGCCATTTGAGGTGATTTGCACTGGCTGATGAGTCATAGCGCTGATAGTGAGAAGAATTGGAGAGAGTTGAGGATGTTATGATGACTTAGCATCCAAGAAGTACAAGGCAGCTTCAGTCAAACTCCTGATCCATCAGTCACCAATGGAGCCTGAAGCCTTTGAGAGAGTGCAAGTGTGCTGATGACTCAATAGTTTAATGGTGTGGACTCTTCCCTGCCAAATGCTGAGTCAGTTTTATGCAAAATAAATCAGCCCCTCTTCTTTCCCTAGCACTTCAACTGCCTCCCCACTTGCTTATTTCATAGCAATTAGGAATCTGGCTTGGGGGTACATAACCATCAGCATACACTAATGAAGGACAAAGAGAGAAAAAGAAGACAAGATAAAGACAGGCAGAGAGAGACAGACACAGAGAGAGAGCCAAAAAATGTATGCATAAGGCAATGGATTTTTCAGCCATGCTTGATTTCTGTGCATCACTCATTTGGCCACAGACTTGCCACAATTATAAACAGCCTTAGAGTTATCTCATAATTTATTACCATAAAGTAATGACACTAAAATTGGCAAGCAGGAAGCAAAGCAGATCACTTATCTGAGGTCTATTTAGTGTTACACTAGACCTTAAAATATGTACAATACAGAAATTGTACCCACATAAAAGAATTTGACAGTTTAGATATTTTTGCAGGAGCCCTTATGAAGACACTGGTGCAGAACTCCTGCAAGTTTTCCTGACTCAGGAGGCAGGAATGTCCCACTTAGCAGGCTGAGAATGAAGATGGCAGTAAGAACTAATAGGAATTCTCAATAATAAAAGACCAGTATGTCATATAAAAGGTGAGATGTTGTCATGATGCTTTAGGCTTTTTATATATTTGTAGGTTTTAATATTTTGCATATTTGTAGAATTTTATATAACTATATAGTTTATCACACTTGAGGTAGCAGTTAACAGTTTCTAACGCAGTTTCTAACAGTTCCTCATTGTTTGTGCCACATTCCTGAATTTCTGTTTAACTGTCTTTTCAACAAACCAGATTGCAGCAAGGACATTGTGTTTGGGATTCATGCACCTGGACCAGAATAGCAAGGCATATTGTAGTCAAAACAAGAGAGAAGACCCAGGACCCTTGGAGGTGTTCCAGTGGGGCAGTTCTGAGGGTTGTACCAGGGGCAAAAAATTCTCAGGTTGGATAAACCCACTACATATGATAATTAAGACCTGTTTTAAATTTGTAAGAACTCTACACTCTGTGTGTGCCTATATACTTCGTACATCTGAAAGCTTTCATTAAAGAGCTACTCTCCACCTATATTAATATTGTTTTGAAAGTTTATTTGATTGATTTTAGGCAACAGCCACAAAAAGAGAAATATGTCTAGATAAGCCCAAAAAACCACAGAACACTAAAATCAGCTAATGGTGCAGAGTACACCTTTAACAGTGAAAACAGCTGAAAGCCAAAAAAATGAGCAATGCCAAAAAGATCCTGCTGGTGAAAGCTGAACACCACAGCAACCCAAAACTTAACACCACAATAATGCAATCATTGCATTTCTCATATGGATCAATACACTGGATAAACACTAACCAACACAGAAGTCAATTAGCCTAGAAAGATCTGTCCTATGCCATGTTCAAACATCCAAAGCCCTTAGGACTTCAGAGCCCCCAGAGTGACCTCACATGACATAGTGCTCAAAGTTTATACAGATGATAAGTCTGGCCATGGGCCTGCCTTTAACAGGCAGTGGAGATGCAGTCCCAGAAACTGGGAGGCCTCATGTCTTCCCAATATTTTCAACCAAAATAAGTAATTTCTATGCTGGTTATTAAACCTTGATTTCCATCCTGTATAGTCTGTTTCATCATACAAAGAAGATTCAGTGGTCATTTAATAGAAAAAGCTTTCAAATGATAGATGGGAAGGAATGAAAAGCAAGGACAAGAAGGGTGAACTACTGTCATTTAATCAACATGTAAATGCTAGCTTCCAGCATTCTTTAAAGCCACCTCATTTTTATTTATTTATTTATTTATTGCCTCCTCATTATTTCACTACTACCTAGAACATGCACCTTTATCTGTGTCTATTAGGTCAACATTTAAATTGTTTCTATCTCAAGTACATCGGTAATATGCCAAAAAGTGTGCACATAATTACATTTTTCACAGCTTTTGTCCCTGGCCAGGGTATCAGACAACTTAACAGCTCTTAGTTTTTCATTCAAAAACACCTTTTTAACTTGCCTTGAAAATTCAGATGAAACTAGAAAACAATGTGCACTGTCTTCAGTAAACAATGTTTTGAGGCAAGAAATTAGAGATAAATTCTGCTGCCCAAAAAGCAGCGTTATAATAAATATAAGTAACTAAAAAGAAAAAAAATTAGGTTGAACAAGAGAAATTAAAGAGTCTAATATTATAAATAGTAAAATAAATTCCTCAATAAACCTTGCATTATTACTATTGCTATTAGTAGTAGCAGTAGAAAATCCCATTACTTTTATACTTACATTCTGACCTAAAATTATTAAATTTCAAAATATTGCATCTTTTATATTCAAAACTCATTCATGCATTATGCCACGGTCAGGGAAGGCTGAAGATTTTGACAAATAATTGGACATTCTGCTTAGGATCCAAGAATGCAATTTAAGTATTCAGGTGCATGATCAGTACTTCCTAAAAAAATATATGAATGTATTTTTAGAATGGAAAATGGAATCCATGCTACAATGGAAATATCTATCTCCTCATACCTTTGAAGGTATCCTGCACCTTTGATAAAAATATATTCTAGGTCTGAAAAACTTTATCAGGTTATTGATTCTTTACATGCATATGCCTAGAGCTGAAGCCACTTGCAGATGCAGGATCTCTCCTAGCAATGTTCCTCAGACTGCATTCTGGAGACAGAACCTGCAAATCACTGAGCAGAACCTTTCAATCTATGACGTCTTGCAGAAGAGTCTTCTCTTCCCACTCACTGTGGAGGGAATGCAACCTGCCACATCTGTTGTGACCACACAGTCTTAACAGGCCACCTAATGTCTGCTTTTTATCACTAGTAGACTTCATAAATAATACTTTAAAATTTTGATGGTATTTTTGTTAATTACAGAAAATGTCAAAGATGATAATGATGTCCTGGAACAACAGTAGTAAGAAAACACTATTAAATTGTTTAAAAAATTACAACCAGTATACAAACCAATATAATGCAAGACTATTGTAGCTGTTTGTGATTTTGTAGTGCAACAAAATGACTGTGACATTACCTCTCTTCCCAAAAAGCTGTATTTGTACTTACACAATGTTTGATCACACTCACCGTTCTCTTACAACCTCCTCTTTCTCACCACCCTTCTGCTTTCTGCAGTGAAAGCAGGATTCCTAGTTTTCATTTTAAAATCTGAGTCTGCCCTTTTCTGAGGAGGTCGTATGAATCAAAGTATTCTTTCCTGAAAAGTGCTTTGGAAGACAGAATCATAAAACACGTGTGTGTGTAAGAGGGGGTGTGTGCGTATGAGAGGGTGTGTGCATATTCATAGTGTAGGTATATGTGAATAAAACATTCTTTAGAAATAGAATATTCTTTGATTTTGTGTTTTATATACTCTGGATCATATGTTTTCCATCATATTTTACCTGATTTCTCATCCAAAATTTCACTTCAACTTTGAAATTTAGATGGCAAAATGTTTCACATATCTTTGGTCATTCACAACACACTTAAACCAAATCATTCATAGGGAATCAGAAAAAGAAAGTGCTTTGGTGCAAAAGCTAAGTTCATTCTCTCTTTCCATCTTTCATCCACAGGATATCGTCCTTCTAACTTACTTCTTTCTGTCATAAGATAACCTGACCAATTTCAGGTCTTTCTTCTCTGCTCACAATGATATTCATGCTCTTATTCCCCTTGTGCACTCAGAGCCCTTAGAGAAATATCAACTGACTTTTCTGAAATACCAGTTCTTTTATCCTCATGAAAAATAAAGACCAGCTCAAAACTTGTAACAGAGGAAGACTGAAAAGCAGAGAGGAAACATACTTTCTCACTTTTCATTTGACTTCAGAAAATACTATAGCGGGGTAGAGATAACTACAATTGAATAAATCTTCATAATCAATATATATAAACATATACATATCTATGTAAAAAAAACGTTGGGGAGGATGGATTCTTCTTGAAATTGCAACTTTTTCTTTTTTCTTCTACATTCTTTTAAATTAATGTTACTTGAAAACCATAAAAAGATGCTGATTGTATGAACTTGTCACCCTAGAAAGCTGAATGAAACCCAGGAGAAGAAAGAGAATGATAACATTCATACTAGAACAGATGGCTGGATGACAATAACATACAACTAGTTTTTTTTTTTCCCCTCTTTTTTGTTTTTGTTTTTGTGAAATGGCACAAATAGTAATTTGTCTCAATATCAGCATTGTACAAACCTGTCTACATAGAAGAGGTAGGTTCTTCTGGCAGAGTGAAACTCTCTCTCATTGGTATCGTACAAAAAAATTAATTATTTACAATGATTTCATGACAGATATTTTAGTATTTTACACTACCGCTGCAAAGAAACTAAATAGTGAGTATACCTCCTATCAATGTTGAAAACATTACTAGAATAGTAACAAATGTTTCAAAACATGTTTGAAAAGAATTTACAAATAAGAATTCTAGTAAGCTAACAATTGTTTTCTGATATACATCAAGAAAAATATTAAAAGAGAGACATTTTATGACCTGAAAAAAAGTAAAATTTTTATGAATGTTTCTACTTCTTGATTCTTGAATTTAAATATATTTTTCTCATACAAATTCTTAAGATAAATAGTGGTCAGAACTAACAGCTAAACTTGATAGTAGTCACAAGAGAAGTTTTATTTGAATCATTAACAAGTGAGCAAGTTATAAATACTTTTTTAAAAAACAAATTAGCAGCTTAATAAAGCTATTTGAAAGATTGTTCTAAAGATGGACATGCAAACTGGATGCAGAGGAAAGTGCTGAAGTCACCACACCACAGGCCCATTTATGTGTGTGATTTGGAACACTCATTTGCCTGTCTGAAAACATAAGTTTGAGGTAACTATGGCACACAGAGATGAGAGTAGATTAGAATGCTTCAAAACACCCAGTAATAAACAAGCTGCCTTGAGGCAAAACCAACCCCTATGATCAAGGAAGGTCATCTACAGCCAGTTGCTCAGGGTCACATCCAGGTGGCTTTTGAGTACTTGAAAGGTGGAAGACTCTTTCAGTAAAAATGTGTTTCTCTATGTTCTATTGGAGACCCCCATGTTTCCATGTCTTGTCCACTGCCTCTGTACCTGCCACTAGGCACTAGTGAAAACGGTTTGATTCTATTTTCTTTACACTCTCCTTCCAGATAACCATATGTATTGAGGAGATTCGTCTTGAACCCTCTTTACCCCAAGCTGAACAGTCCCTGTTCTCTCAGGTTTTGCTTAAGAGAATTGCTCCTGTCCCTTGACCATCTTTGTGATCTTTTGCTGAACTCTGTACAGTATGTGTCTCTTGTACTGAGGAGTCCAGAACTGGACACAGCACTCCAGACATATCCTTCTGAGTAGCTGGTAAGAACAATCTCCCTGAGCCTGCTGACAACAATTCTTAGTGCAGCTCAGGATACCTTTATAGTTCTTTAACAAAAAGACACATAGTTGGTTCATGTCCAACCTGGTGTCCACCAGGATGCCCAGTCCTTTTCTTGCTGCTTTCCAGGTGGATGGCCCCAGCCTGAGGTGTTCCTCATCGTGTGCAAGACTTGGCACTTTCCCTGGTTGAACTGCATGAGGTTCCCATCACTCCTTTTCTTCAGTCTGTTGAGACCCCTCTGGATGGCAGCATGACTCTCTGGTGTAGCAGCCACCCCTCCCAGTTTTGTGTCATCAACACAAGTGGTTCATAAATACCTAAACCAAGGAAGGCAGGCTGTTGGGGCAGAACTGAAAATTCTGGACAGTAGAAGCTGTGAAAAGACTGTCCTGACAAGAGTTTTAACTAGAGAAGGACAGAGACAAGACATAAAGAATCCTATGTTATACTCCAGGATACGTGCCTGATAACTGTTGGCCTTGATTAAAAAAAAGAAAATGAAAAAAGAGAGAGAAAAAGGAAAAAGACTCTATTTTAACATCAGTTAAAGTATATCTTTTCCTTGTAATTTGTTAAAATGAAATTATTTTTAAAGCTTAATTAAAAAAAGTAAAAATATTTGGCTTGACACTCTCTTTTGAAAGGTTTTTATCTGCCTGATGAATAAATATAGAAAAAATTCCTATCTAATGATTTCATGTAGTTAATATTTTATGCAGTGGTTGATTATATATTTTAAAATATGTGAGTATTCACACAGTAGCAAAGTTTGAACTTTGCAGCTTATATGCAAGTTTGATAAAAAGAAGAAAACAAAAGGTACAAATTAGCAGATACTAACAAAAGAAAAAAAATGAAGATGGTTTTTAATTCAAATTCTCTCTTTTATTAAGTACTGGCATTATAAATAGGACAAGCACACTGACTGAGGATGTTTAGTAGGCTAAATACTGAATATTAGTGCCCACAGTTTTTTATAGTTGTCAAATAATTATAGGAAAAGGGAACAAAAGAAAACTCACATGAAATTCCAACTAATTAGAAGTACATGGGTTTTCAATATGGTCTTCAGTGAATTATTTCACCTTTTCTGTTCTTTGAAAAAAAAATAAACAAAACACAAGGAGACCACTTTAAATAGAACAGGTAAATTAATATGTATAACTAATCTTCCACAATCTCAGTAATAAAGACTTTTCTAGATTACTTTGCTTTTTAAACTATTAAACATATAGATCACTTAGCCTTAATTGACAGCTCATAAAGATAATTCCAGATTGCTTTATCCTGTAATTCTCTGTGAAATAATGTGATACTGAAGGTCATGAAATAGTTGCATTGGGCAAGTTTTGCTGAAGTACTTGGCAAGGTTTGCTTGTCTTGCAAAGTAAACTAATTCAAAAACTGTTAAATATTGTATAAGTATTTTTATGTTTGAGATGAACAAGATATTGAAACCAAACAAAGATATGGTTGTTAATTGCATAGCCTTTCATTCTTGCATGTTTTCATTTCATTTCTGTAGCTAAGAGAATGTCTTAAAAGGATAACAGAAACATAACTGATTAATTTGTTTACATTCAAGCAGTGAAGCCTATACCAAGAATCAAATTTTTACTAGATACCCTGTAAAGGACACAGAGAAATCACGCTGATATGTTAATGGTTTATGAGTGTCTCAGATGAATAAAAATATTTTTAGTACATGAGTATATTATCTTCATACTTATATTTATGTATATAACTAAGTATATGTAATTAAGGAGAAATTACTGTAAAATATTCTCAAAATATTATTTGCCTTCTCTTTTTATGGTGAACACTGGTTTATACTACTTTTATTTTCTGCTATTTATTTGGGTTTGTTTTGTGTTTTCTTGTTGTGTTTTGTTTGGGATTTTTTTCTCCCAAGAGATTCTAGTGTATTTTATAGAAAAATAACTAAATGTTCAGCAACTACTCTTGATTCTCAAAGACTTACAGAGATGGCAGAGGAACATATATCAGACTAAATCTTGGAAAATGTAAGAAAATGTTTATGTAGGTAAGATGTGAACATAGAAATATGTAATTTCCATAGAAGTATGTATTTCCTTAAGTCAGGAACAACACCGTAAACCTATTCCTAAAATGAAGAAGAATGTGAAATGTACCTTGCCTCTGGCTTTGTCAGATGCCACAACTGAAAGAATATCTTTCACTTTTTGACTTTATGATCCTTCTAGTGCCACCTGAATGAATGCTGAGAGTCAGTGAGATACACTGAATAGTGTTTTCCTGCAATTATCTATAACACAAAGGTCCAAATATCTATGTAAAATAGAACAACTATTAGAAAAATATTTTTGACATATCAAAATGCCTATATAAATAAAATATTTATTGGAAAACAGACATTTCTTCATATAGTATTTAATTCAATTATAAATTATACAAAGTTTACTTTTGCATATTTCCAAATGGCCATAATCTCAATCGCTTGCGCATCAGAGATGTACATAAAGAGGCCAAATAAAAGTTTATAAAGTACAGCATATGATTCTATAATGGATCAAAACTCTAGATCATCTACTGTGGAGGGAAAATATATGAAAAATGCAAAACCATCTGGCTCATTTCCCATAACTTGTCCTCTATGTATATTTGTTACAACACTCTATATATGATCTTGGTGGTTCCCTTGTTTGTACCTTTGGATGAATTGCACCTGAAGTCTGCTTCAGATAAAGCAATCAGTAGTTCAATGGAACTATCAAGTCCATATTAAAACAATGGAATAACTCAGACTGAAGAAAGGATTCAAATCAATCACAAATCTGACAGCTATATACCAGTGAACTCTACCTGTGGTGTTGACATAGAAATGACCAGAAATGTCACTACAGATGAAAAGGGAAAGTACACAAAGACTGCTTTTGTTTGAGCTCCCTCTCTGTCACCAAGGCAGGAGATTGTGCTGCATACTGAATACTATGAGAGGGTTCTGAACAGATGCTGAGCAAATAATATGAATGTCCTTTGACAAAACCAAAATGAGCTCTTTTTTTATATGTATATGCTTTATATGAATCTTTAAATGAAACCTGTAGTCTTCCCAACCTGCTCTATGCCAATTGCAATTTCAAAAAGGCCAATCTTCCTACTGATTTTCAGGATTAAGACTCTTCCAGAGGGTTTCTGAAGACAGGGTAAAGGAACAAGTCACAAATAAATTCAAATTGTAGCATAGCACTGTTTCTGTAAAAAAATGCTATGTGGAATGCTCTTTTTCAACAACAGATATGTATTAAAATAATAGAAACCTTAAACCTTAAAACCAGTTGAATATTTAATTAAGCTAAAACAGAACTCTTTGAAAAAGGAAAAAAGCCCCACATTTGGACACCCTAGATGACTTCATGTTTTGAAATTCTTTTACATACACAGACATATATTTTATATCTCTATATATATTGATATATATGTATACATACATATTTAAAGGAAGAACAGATGACTAATACTGAATGAAATGATTGCAAAGCATTCTGAAACATCTCAACAGACAAATTATTATTATGCCTATAGAATTAATTTGTGTTTTTAATGGAAATTTAGACTACTTAGGCAAAAAATGTTCTTAGTTCATTTTACAGATGACATTTTAGGCAAAATAAGGGAAATACTTGTTAGCAAAGAAAAAAACGCATATATTTTCTTTTTTTTTTTTTTCCCATCACTGAAAACAAATAATCTTTATGAAGGCTTCATCCAGACCTTAAGAGTTTTAAAGATTTGCCACTTATGCTGTAAAAACTTGTGTCAGTGCTGTTCTATGAAATATCTCTCAGCTGATGTAGATTGTTTTTCTTTCCATAGTCCCAATGAACCTATCCTTCTGTTGTAACTGGAAAGAACTAATGGTTCTGATTGGATGACCTACAGTTTAACCTGATCTACAAAGGCAAGACCCAACACCTAAGTAGCATTGTCTATCAAATTTGCTCTCTGACTTTTTGTCAGGACTTAGTGTATTATTTCTTTGCTGTATGACGTAGGAAGTATATAGCAGTAACGCTTCCACTGCCTCTTGTAGCTCAGAGGTTGAGCTACTACATCAGGACAGTTTATTAGGTTCATTACAATCCCAGCTTGTACAGAAATCATTTTCTGAATAAATGCACTGTAAATAATGAATAGCCATTAGTTACACTAGTAAAATTTCTGAAACATTTTTTTAATGTTCAGTCATTTTACAAGCTCCTACATTCAAAATGAGAACTAGGTATTTTAACCCTATTACATTAGAAAACGTTGAAACAGAAACAGGTTTTTCCTTGCTTACACTAATTCTCTAAAAGAGTAGGGAGTTCCTGTCGTGGGAGCCACATCACTGTTGTGCATATACATTTCTTTTTCCCAAATACTTACTAAAAACTTCTCTAGGAAGTCCCACTCATCTCTCTTGTTTTTTGAGGTTGTTTTCATTAAGATATTTTCAGATGTATAAAGACTTAAAATGAAACATAGAAAATTGAGTTTGTATTTCATTTTACTATACATTCAAGAAAGAAAAGTGCAGTTCAAGCCGGTGTTTCTAAATAAATGAAAAGAAACTATCTTAAAATAAATGTGAAGAGACCATAGTCTAATGAATCTAATGAAGGAACACATAATTCACAGTTATAAACAATTTACTAATTTTTTGTGTGCTTTTTTGCTATATCTCTGTTTCATTTTTGTGTTGATTGAATGGATATTGCTAACTTTTAATCACTTGGATTACGGAAAAGATTATGATTTACAGCCCACTTAGAGTACAAAAGAAACTTACAACGTAGAAAATTTTGTATTTTCAATCAGTCTCAAGCTGATTACTTGAGATAATACTATACAACCCAGGATTACACAAAAAAAAAATATGTTACTGTAAGTTTATCATCAAGATAAAGTCAAACCTCAGTGAGAACCTCTGCAATTGCAGTCACTAAATTTCACATGGTTTTGCCAGGTGACTCAGTTCACACCATTTTCTACAAAATAAATCTAAAAACTTCCTGCCGAGGCAGTTTACTCAAGGTTTTGTTGCAAACTGTGTCTGTGCAGTAACAGTAAAACTGGTCTAAAATTATTTTTTTTTTTACTATTTTTAAGGGCTGACTCTGCTGCTGTTATTTTAGTAAGAACAGTAGAAAAACTGCTGTGGGTCAGACTAGGGATCCATTTATCCCAGTCATCATCTCTGAAAGTGGCTGAAAGGAAATGTCTTGAAGAAAAGAGCAACACAGGGCAGATATATAAGCAGAAGTATTTTAATCCCTTTAAAAAATAAGTTTGTCAGTTTAAGTAATTTGCTGGAAAGAATCTAAGTTTGAAAGGAATAAGCTGGAAAGAAGAAAAAGTACCACAAACTTCCTTTCATGCCAGCCTATTTCAGAAGCACCTGTGAACTCACTAGGAAAAAGGGAAGATGAAGTCATTCAAGTGGCTTGTTTGCTACCTCCAACCATCAGCATTCAAGGGCAAGGCAGCAGGAGAAAGTACAGCTGCAAGTAAGACTTGTATAGCAGCCAGTGAAAATATATTATCAGAATCCATATGGCTCAGTCACATTTCTTCTGCTTTATCAGCTTTTCATTTAAAAAAATAAAATTACATGGATCACAGAAAAGAAAGAAAAGTTACACATACATATTGTCCAATCATCATGCTGTAAATAATTTCATTAGCAGGAACCATAAAGGAAAGATATGAATCTAGGCCTTGGCTGTTTGAAGAGCATTTTGACTTAGACAGAGCTTCCATTTTCAGTCATGATCTCCTATGTTATGGCCTTTGTTTTGTGTTTCTCTAGTGTTATCCAATGTATAAGTTGGACTTATACATAACAGTCACAATTCCACGTTAATTGATTTTTTTAAGGTTAGAGATCATCATCCTAGTTAGAAGTGAGAGTGCAACAGCCTTTGAATATTCACTAGAGTAGATACTAGAAGGAAAAAATTTTTTTTCTGTAGTTTTTCACCTGAACAACAGGATGTCTATTGCAAAAATGTTAACATCTGGTACTGCATGTGCATAGCTTTGTAACATGATAATTACAGTCTCAAGGCTGGGTAATGAGTTCACCATACAGAATATGGAGTTTGGGAAACAATGTTTTCACATGACAGTGTTCATGTTACCAGGATAGGTTTCATTTCAAGTGCATTGGTAACATGCTTAAGACATCTTGTACTTACTAAGAGGCCAAATTACATCTCAAATGTCAATTCATAGTCAAAGAAAAATCATTAAAGGAGAGGGATGAACAACTGTAGGTATAAAGTTGTCAATAACAGTATGGGCTAATCATTTAATTGCAGAATTTATATTCGTAAGTAAAATTAGTTTTAAAAAAATGTTCCTCATGTTTTCCATTAGTCCTGCAACACTGGAGGGAACCTTTTCACTATTGGGCAACTAGGCATCATGAGATGCTGTCCTGGTTTTCACTAGAATGAAGTTAATTTTCCTAAGTAACTGGTACAGTGCTAGGTTTTGGATTTGAAAAAGGGAATAATGTTGATAGCACACTTGCATTTTAGTTGTTAAGTTGTGCTTAGTCCAAGCCAAGGTCTTCTCAGTGTCTCATGCTCTGCCAACAAGCAGGTGCACAAGAAACTATGGGAAAGTATAACCAGGGCAGCTGAACTAAACTGGCCAGAGGGATATTCCACACCACAAAACATCATACCCAGTGTACAAAATGGGAGAGTTCTCTGTGAGAGGCCTGATAATCCAAAAGGAAATGGTTGGTGTTCCATTACACTACTTAGACACACATGAGGCTATGGAGCCAGATGGGACAGCTAGCCCTCTGTTCAGTTTTGAACCCCTCACTACAAGGACATGCCAGTGCTGGAACACATCCAGACAAGGTTAACAAAGCTGATGAAGTGTTTGGAGAATGAGTTTTGCATGGAGTGACAGAGGGAGCTGTTGTTGTTTAGCATTAGAACAGGATCCTCCGGGAAACAGTGAGTTCACCATCCCTGGAGGTATTTAAAAGATGTGTTGATGTGGCACTTAGGAAAATGGTTTAGAAGGTTGGACTCAATGATCTTACAGGTTTTTATGCCCCAGTCCAGAAGTCTCAAGCTTTGCAGGGCATTTCACTTTAATTTAGACCCTCAATAGTTCCCACACAAAACTTTCTTGCAGTGTTAGTTCTTCGATACCTTGATTTTTCATCTGAGAAGAAGTGACCCACTTTTCTGTAACAAAATTTATTTAGTGAGAAAATGGATGTTTTGGCAAAAGGGGTTACAAGAGCATCTAAATTTTTTCCAATCTAAATGATTCTATGGGTCTATGAATTCAAATTGCAGTCTTTAATACTCCATAATAGACTAATGTAACCCAAAGTACTCTTCCCTGGACAATCTTTGGACTGCAGCATTATAATTAACATGCTACTAAGAAGTGAAACAAATATATCAGGTGCTAAATAAAACACAGCCATGTCATTTAACCATCCTGGTTTTTAGTTCTTCTTGTTGCATAAATCACAAATACTATGAAATCTCTAATCTGAGAAACTCTTGTAGCATATGTTGCCTTTTCTGTATCAAAACTGTGAAATTTTATTTCTTAAATCTTAAACTGTATCAATACAAAGTCTATACACTACAATAGTCTAAAAAGGGATTTAAAATAGTATTTTATTAACTTGCATTTTCTCAATGGTTCCACAGCTAATGTAGTCTTTTAAGAATAGCTCTTTTATGAATATATTGTTACCATGTTAAATTAAAGAAATTTCAGAGCTTTACATGACTTGACAAGTTCAAAATAATCGAAGGAAATTGTCCAGTTTTCCTAATATTGAACTCTTACAGACTTTCAGATTAGTTCTTGTGTTCACAATGAATGATAAACTACTCAAGTGTCCTGCCAAAAGAACAATTCTATGATTAGAGGCTGCTTCCACCCCTTTTCTCCCTACCCCTGAAATCTTAATGGTCACAGGATTACAATAATGTTTGGGAGGGACCTCCGAAGGTCATTTAGTCCAAGATCTAGATGTAAACAGTATCACCAATAATGGATTGTCAGTCATGGGTTTTCCTTGTAAAGCCTTGGAAACCTCCAACAATTGAGATGTTGTAATCCACAAAGGTCCTAAGGCCCCTTCAGCAGGCAAGCCTCCCAGTCCATGAGGAGGCTGTTTGTTCCACTTTGTGCTTCTCCTTGTTGACATTCATGAAGTTTCTGTCAATTAAATTTTCAGGTGCTGCAAGGAATGAAAACTCTACCTTTCAATATGCCAACAGTTTTTCTCCATGCATTTAGTGTCAGCAACACTGAATGCAATCAATAATGCAATGATTTTAATATTTTTGCTGTACACAGCTTATTTAATAATTACTACAGAAAAACAAACAAACCACTTTTATAATAAAAATGTAGTTTTAAGTATCAGGAATCCAATTCTATTACCAAAACACTATGTAGAGCAGCAGAGAAAGTATTCTGTAGGTTTAATACTTTATCTAGTATAAATAATATAAATTTATACTCTTTATAAAAATAATGATATTTAGTCTTCATTTTGTTGTATGAAACCTGAATGAGATGTTGCCATTTGAAGGAACTAACACTGATTGACATTATTTCTAATATTATTTATGTGATCTTTTAGTAGATTTTTTTTTTTAGAAATAGATACCTAACGGTGTAGGAATGTCAACATTAATTAATAAAGTTTTCTTGCTCTAAGAATTTATATATCCTATAGAGATGTAACTATTTTCTCTGTGAGCAATTCATTCTGTTCTAGCACAAAACTCATAGTAACATTTTAAGGAAATGCACAAATATTTTTACTTCAATAGAAACAAAGATATTTTTAAAAGTCTTTCTGTTGAAAGTGATAAATATTTGTCAGATAGACTGTTCAGATTTCTTGATCAATTCTGTTTATCTCAGAGGACTTAGAAATAGTCATAGGAATCTAAATTATGAGGAACAGGGATTATTCTGTCTTGTCCTGAACAATAACTATACATCTGTATAGATTTAAACAAAAACATTTATGTGAATTCTCCTATGCATATGTACACTCTTTGTATTACTACAAAGAAAAAAATACAATATATGCAAAAGTACAAAAATAACATTGTCACTCATTTGAGGATAAGGAAAACTACTCAAACTTAGTTTTCTTATGAAATCTCACCTAATATACAGTCTATTCTCTTCAGCTCTGTTCATGTTTGATTTGTTTCTAGGAAATTATTTTTACTGCTCATATTGCATATATGGCATCCATTATATTGCATATATATTATATATTTCAAAAACATTAATTGTAAGAAAATCAGTGAAACAGGAAAGCTTTCATCTTTATTCCAGAAGTTTTTTATTACTCAGTGACTTGGTAAAGGTTAACTAGCAAAAATTCAGAAAGCTTCATGATACTTGTCCTGTTGAGATGTGTTTATCACGTAACTGTTGAGGTGAAGACTACTCTTAGAATCCAGTCTCAGGCTCCAATCTTGTAATTTTCTTCTATGCAACTGACATTCTCCTTCTTCACTAAAGATGCTGAAAGTCCACTTTGTTAGCATGGTAGCCTGCCTGTGTGGAACACACTTCAGAATTGGGGCCATTTCTCTCAAGTTTTGCTACTAATATTTTTTTCAGTTCCTTACTTAGAATGATATAATCATTTCAGTTATATAAGAGACAATTATTCATGATACTGATAATAATATACTACATATGTATTGTGTGTATATATACAAATTGTAAATTATTGTCAGTACAAAATATTTCCTCTTATCACTGGTTTAAATAGGTTCCCTACCAGGAGTATCAGTGAGGAAAAGAATATATAGTAGACATGGAAAGATCAAACATTCAAACATGGAGTCTATTTTTCAGAGTATGCTGGGAGAAGAATTGGCACTACAAATCAAATAATTTTAGATTCCCTGTACACAACAGCTTTATAGTTTGATTAAAAGACAAGATCCCATCATGCTTCTTGCAAAGAGGTGAGTGGGGAGGTTAGAGGAGTGGGAAGGGACAAGTGGGATGGGGAAAAACAATTGCAAAGGAAAGGAGAACTCAGACTATTACTTTCAAGGTGATGTCCAAAGAAGAAAAAGCAGCACATATGCACTTTGCCATCTAACAGAAATAGAGGCAAGTTGCTGCTGTGCTAGGAAATGGCCAAAAAAACCCAGAAGTCTCTGCTGGGAAAAAAAAAAAAATAAAAAAATCTTAACAAGGAAAAAGGGGCCTGGTACTTCAGTTTCTCTGGCAGTGAAATACTAGCATCTGCACAATGATTATTTTAATCCTTGAAAATCTCAGCATTGTAATACTGAATGCAAGAGTACTTATAAGAATATTTGCGTTGACATGTTGATTTGTTAAGGCCCTCAGGTATTTTACATTGTCTTTAAGGGAGAAAAGTGTACCTGTTTTGCGGGTTTTGCTAAAATGTGTTTCTAAACCAAGAGGTCAAGGATATTATCTACAGCCTAGATCTATGATACAGATCTCAAAGACAAGAAGTGTTTAACTGAGATTCTGGTTCATCCTAAAAATATTTGTTTATCGGCAAAACTCTTCATGGTACTTTTAACTGTTTCAAATTTTCCAGAAAAGGTTAAAATACCCAAGCAGCTCCTTTTCTTTAACTCACTTCACTATTTATTAAGCATCAATAAGACATATCTTGAAGTAATATAAGCATATAAATTTGAAAAATCTCATGTAGATAAAAGTCCATTCTATTGACAAATAATGAAATTCTTTTTAAAGCTAGGACAAAGCCTGATGCCCACTCTCCCTCCTCCCCCAAATGATATTTTCCCCATATTTTTGTGTCATTTGTTTTTCTTGAGATTCTAGGGACATTTCTGGGTTTAGACTTTAATATTAGTAATCTTATTAATCTTTTAAACTTTCACAAGCCTTAAGTGAGAAAACAACATATGGCTGTGCAACAGAGCGCCTCTGGAGATTTTATACTCCTCAAACAAAACATAAAATCTTATGTTGTGTGCATTCTTATTCATTGCCTGTCTGTCAGTATTTTAACCCTGCAAGTATCAATGTATCAGTCTGATTCATTATGTTTTATTTGGTACCATCTGCACTTTACGGATTGTATTCATGGAAAATTAAAATCTCCTTTTACAAGGGCAGTACGTAGGTGTTATCTCAGTAACAGGTCTATTCCTGCAATGAACAGCAAGGTATGTGACTACTTCTTCGACCAAGGCAGTCACAACAGTGTTAGGCCAATAAGCAGCAACTGATACCTAACACTGCATATTCAGTCAGGATTATGTCTCCTAATACCTAAGACAAAACCCCTGCAATTATAGTTGGACATATTTTAGAGTCTAATGACCCATTCTTGCAATTTATTAAACAAGGGAGGACCCTTCTTTATATCAGGTGATTAAAGAATGACACTACTGAATGCAGAATCACATTTAAAAATTATATTGAGAACATTAGGGATGCATAGTTAAGCATGCATATCATTAAAAGCTAATGTTTTATCAATTTTTAATAATAAATGGAAACTGTATACTGCATGCAAAAGCCATTAAGAGAACATTAAGGTTGTGAAATCAAACATTCAAAACTCAGGGAATGACAGACCAAATTAGCCCTGTTGTGCGCAGGCATTATGACAATTTTTTTCAACAACACATGGGAAGTCTGTAGCAGAGCCAGGACGACTGAAGAAAAAACTAGTTGTGTTTGATTTGAGTTTGAAGTCTGAGCTATAAATGACTGTTTTTTCTTTTCTTTTTTACTTTTCCTACAGTGTTATTCATACCATCTCCTTCACATTATTTGTGGTCCTGCAAAAGAAATTGGCTATGATCAGTACACATTAAGACATCCTTTCCTGGAAAAAAAGCTACTGCAGCGACCACTAAAAGTATAATCTTGAAAAGATAATATGGAAAGATAGTACAGAATAAGGTATAGCTGTATCCTTGTTTCTTATGTGTGTTCTTAAAAATCATGTCCTTGCCCTAAATCTTGTTGTGAGTGACCACTGTTTCTTTAGTCTTGAATAAATACATTGACAGACTGCAGCCATTCTTGGAAGATGACATTACTTTGATGCCTAAAAGTTTGGTGTGTATTTTGTAGATCATTAGAGTTTTAGAATTATAGGCTTTCTTGCTCACATATTAAATGGTGTTAGGAGTCACTAAAGTAATTTTCTCACATATTCTCAAGCTTTCTGAACATCACGTTGTTTTGCAGAGACACTTGCAAGATCACTTGAAGACAAAACAAAAGAAGAGTCCAGAACCCCTGGAGTTGCTCCAAGGGGGCAACACTTAGGACCCTGGGGGGTGGGACACCAAGGGAAATGGGAATCATGGTTGGTTATAGATATATATTAATTATTGGAAGATTGTAAAAACTATATCATCACTGGGGGAGGGCGCGCATAGGCCATGTGGTGGTGTGCACCTCTGTGGAAGCTCCCAATAAAGGTATTTATTTATCTTTCTCCATTAATGTTTTTCTGAGTGATTATTTTCCAGGATTTTAGACATTAACTTCTTAACTAAAATTAAGAAGTAACACATCTTGAATTTAGAAAAATGAAATATCAGAGCCTTTTATTCAAAAAGCTTGATGCTGTTCATAGTTTGTTTTGAATTTTCAATCTGCATCAGAGGAAATGATTTTAAACACAGATGGGAATAATTATATAAAGAGGGAGATAAAAACAACCATTCATTGCCACAGAAATAATTCCTTAAAATTGTAATAGTAATTATTTATATGAATGCTTCATACAAGTTTTTTTTCTGCTTTCTCTTTAGATGCAACTAAGGGCAAAATACAAAGGGTGTTCACAGACATTACACATGTAATAACACACACTTGATTATTCTGTTGAGTGCTTCATGAGCATCATTGTTGCCGAGAAGAATTGAATCATGTTTTTTTTATAGGACTACTGTCATGCTTGATTTGATAACCAAGATCTTATGTTGCTTGATTGTACAAAGCATGCTTGTCCCCCTTCAGGAGAGGATCATCAAGAAGCTACAGATCACTAGTGTGCATGGAATTTTTTAAGGAGCTAGCAATTAAAATGATTGCAAGGTACTTTTTTGCTTTCTCTTTATGTTAGGCACAGTTATCCACTTTGTCAATTGCTGCCACTATCAACACCTACATACATAAAGAGTCCAGTATTGCTCAAACACCATGGAACAGCCATCAAAAGAAGTAAGTCCAAATTCATACAGTAAAACCAATTTCAAGTACAATAAAACTATTTTAAGATATCAAGAATGAGTGTATTAAAGTAATCACTCTTTTGGGAGAGTTAATATCAGGTCTAAATTTTTGTTTTATTTGCTACTTTGTGCAGTTGAATTCACATAAGCTTTGAATCATGGCCAAAGTAGAAATTAAATGATGATATCAAAATGTATAATGGACATCTTTACTGCTTTATTTCTTTTGTGTGTGCATACATTATTATAAAAATCATCCATGTGTAGTGTCATTTGTTTTGTATTTTACCTTCTACATCAAAAACTTCATCAAAGATAAAAAGAATGGATGAAACAACAAGAAGTTAATATTTCTTTTCATAAATACCTGTCACTGGATACCTAAACAAAGTCACAATTTATCTCATTCATAGCCATTTCAGCCTTTAGCAGATGTGTGCTTTGAACAAATTTATTGACCTTATGAATAAAGATTAGCACTCTTTTGTTCATCTCTGTTGGAGAGTACATTATTCTATAGTAAATGGACATGAAATTCAGCAGTGGGGATGTTTAAAATAAAATTGACCAGCTTCATGGGATACATTTTCAAAGCAACACATGGGAAGGATTCACACAAATACTGTTAATAAAAAGCTTTACAGATGTGCTCCTTTTAGCTCTGTTTTTAAACCAAGGATCGTTTTGAAATCCTGTGAATGAGGAAATATAAAAGGAGAAAAATTAAATAAACACTGCCAATTAGAGCTCTTTAAAATGTTCAGCCATGTCCACTTAGGCTATGAATTTGTAATAATCCTAGCAAGAAGGCAAGTATTAGTACTGTGGGGAGATGCTTAAAGGTCAGAAGATTGAAAATTATTTGGTTGTGTTTCTTAGCTAGGTATAATAATGGGTTCAAAGGTTATCTTAGTTTCAGCCAAGAGAGGTAAATATTTTTGCAGAGAGGAAGGGTAGTGTGGGCAGACCTTAGTGTTATCGAATACCACCTCCTGTCACTTGCCAAGGACTGGAGTTTTCCAATGGGGCCAGAGGGGGTGGGGGTATGGTGGAGAGAGAAAACATGATTTGTGAAAGGGTTCACTATTGTTTCACTTTCTGCTCTTTTTCTTCTCTCATTGCTGTTTCTGGTAAGTTGTTCTTGTCTCAACCTGTGATTTTCACCTCTTTGTGCCTCCAGTTCTTAACTCCATCCCTGGAGAGGGAAAGGGGAGGGGAAGAGGGGGAACAAGAGAGCAGCATCTGGTTTGGGAGAGACTCAATGGGAGAAATAAATTTGGAGCACCATATCCAAACCATGACATAGGTAAATGAGTAAAGGAAAGATCATGAAACAACAGGAGGTTATATTTTAGATATTTTTAGATTACATTTAAATTCAATAAGGGTAGTTGTTGCTGTCTGCCAGTTCTTATTGTGATTTAAGTATTTTAATTGGATGAAAAGCAGATACATAGTAACACCTATTTAAAACTCAATTACATGACTGAAAATGGAACAAAAGTATAGATACCTAAAGTGACAAAGCATATCTTCCAAAAGACACACTTTTTTTTAGACACCAAGGACTTTTGCCCTGATCCATATCCATTGGCTTCTCAGATCAGGTAAGACAAATCTTCCATCAATAACAGCTTTGGATGTCAAATATATCTTTGTTGGGTGCTGATTTGGCCAGAGAAACAAACAAACAAACAAATAATCCAAACAACTATAACTTGAAGGATGAATAGGACTTCTAAATAAAAAATAAATTAAAAAAAGGCAAATTAAAACACTCACACAAAAAAAAAATCTTCCAAAACCAAAAGATTTTCAAAGGCAAATTGCAAATAAGTTATAGAAGAGGAAAACATAAAGGGAAATGGTCTTAGTTTTCTGAACAATTGCATCCCTCTATAAATACTAAATTATAGTCAAGAACTGGGGATTTGTCATCAAAGACGAGAATATTTTGGTCCCAAATACCTGTAGACTACTGCTTATTTTTTTCCCAATTAATTTATATTACCAGTCTCAAAGAATGGAAATAGGAGGGAAAAAACAGCAAACCAACAAATCGAACCCATAAAAACACTCATAAACTTACTTTCTTCACACTTCATTATAATAATGAATTTTAATAATTTCAAAATAAAATACATTTCCCCCTCAAGACTTTAAAATAAATAATAACAGTGGTAGTAGTATTATTATTGTAATAAATCATTGCCATATGGCTCTCATTCCTGATCAGGGGAATAAATGAGAGAACCATACATGATCTCTTACTATGCTCAGAGGGTCTGTAGTCATTTATGATGTTTTTAAATTATATTGTTGATGTGGAGAATGAGAGTAACTTATATTAGTTTTTTAATTAATGTTCATATTACCTACTGGCTATTATTTTGTTTGACTTTCTGGAGTGAAATCAAAAAGACCTCTAGCACAATTCAATTGTGATTAACAGTAACATACCAACTAGGAAAATAAGTCTATAGAAGAACAGTGAATTGTTAGATAATCACCAAACTCACAAAAGGGTCAACTATTTTCCAGGGAGAAGGGAGAGAGGGAGGGCAATTGGAATCAAGCGGTGGGACTGTTAGCAGGCACTGCCTGACACATGACTGCCACAGGAGAGGAACTAGTTTCTTCAAAAGACATGATTGCTAAGTCATTGGTCTGACCAAGTCCTTGAATCTTTGTAAAGCACTGTCATATATACTAACAAAACTTTTTATATTGTTTTCTATCAATAAACTTATTTCTGTTTCTCTCTTTCAAGTGAACTGCATCATTCCATCCATGACTAGCAGAGACTGAAGGAAAACATTTTGTCTCCTCTAGACCCCGCTATAATTTGCTTAGAAGAGCTAAATTTAACACTCTGTTCAAGAAGAAAAAAAGGTTCAGGGAAGACTGAGGTTAAAAAACTTTATTGTTTCTATCTGATTACTACCTAACTGATATGTTGCTTTATTTTAGAAAATAAAAATTAAAAACCCCAAAGTGTTCTTTCTCATATTGTTTTGTAGCTGCATGAGACCAAAACCAGCTTGGCAGCAAGGGGCCTCTCAGGAATGTCCACCAAACCTTGGGAAAGTGTTGGGAGTGTGTCCCTGGTCTGATAAGACTCAATTCAGTCTGCAGACACCTGCTGCCACAGTATCTCCAAGCTGCCTGCAGTTGACAAGATTTGTGTTTTCTGTGTACTCCCTAGCCCAGAGGGAGACTCACTTTATCAATCCCTTTGTTTCTTCTGTCTCGTGTTCATTAATCTTACATTCCTGAATTCCCTCATAGTAAGCATATTGTATTCTCTTAATTGTAGTATCTCCTCCCATCCTTAGCATAAAACCAGCCCCTGAGATGAATACTCATTGAACCTATATATTGTATCATGTAGCTTCAATAAACATCTCTGTTTGCCCCCCAAAATGGAGATCGTGACTCCCCGACTGCCACAGCCGCAGTCGTAACAGAAGCATTTTAGGGATTACAGGCCAAGTGTTATAACTGCTGTGTGCTCATGACCACTTCACATGCACCTACCATTCCTACAACCATCATGTGCTATCTTTTAACTTTCTAACTCAGGTTATCTAAAATCCAACTTTTTTCTTATATATGCTATCGCATCATGTTAAGACTTTTCATCAGTTATGACTTTCTCATTAGCCTTTTTACCAAGGATATGCTTAGCTGATCAGAGCAAAGATCTGATGAGCGGGGTCCTCTGTTTCAAATGTCTATACACAAAAGCATTTAAATAGATTCTTAAAGTCCTTATAAGTATTTCTGTGCTTGTCCTGCACAACCGTGGAAGAATCATGCAAAGTAAGATGAATCACCATCCTGTCCCTCTATTAACTCTTCAACAAGAAATTGGAGAACTTTCAACTATCTGTTCTTGTCTTCAGAAATGTACCTGATATAATAACTGGAGTTTAGAATATAAGCTTTCTGGGATGTGCTAAGAGTGTTATTGGAACATGGATGCTCCTTAAAATAAGCAGTAAGAATGCCTGGAGAAGAGATATCATCACTTGCTTTTGCTGAGCTTAAAGTATGGGAAAGGCAAGGTACAGAAGTTAGAAAAGAGCAGATGTAAAAAGCAGTAGCAGAATGACACAACCCCAGCAAACATCCATCCAGAAGAATAAAAGAAAATGGTCAACTGACTGAACAATCAGTAAGTTTAGCATTTGACAATTGCACATGATTGACCTCTAACTAGCAAGTTCACAGTGTCTTTACTACTGAAACTGGGTTGGGAACTGCATACCGTTCCTAGCTCATGCACTGCAGAAGTACAGCTGGAATGTGTCCTCATTGCCACAGAGTCCCTGGATCCAAGAGTGTGAGATCACTAAGCAATGCTACATATGATTTCAGATGTGATACATCATGTCTCTTTTAAAATATTTTAAAATTATTTAAAATTGTTTAAAATATTGATTGTTCTTAAACACTCAAAGTAGCTGACCTACCTAGGATAGTTTTATGGGTTGTGTTATGCAAGAAGTGATTTCTTCACTCAAGCAAGTACTTATTCAAAAGCAACTATCCCTGATTGCTCTTCTAAGATCATGGCATGCCATGTTATTGTATTGTGCCAATTTCTTGCTGTTTTCTTGTGCTTGTAAAATATTTGTGGTATAGCTATGAATTCTCATTTTCTCAAAGTAGAGTGGACAGCAGGAAAGACTCAAACAAAACAAAGTTTTACTAAGCACATAGATATAAATAGGGATAAACTCGAAAAGAGAAGACCTTCCAATAACCAAACGGAAGAAAATGAACTTTTCATATTAGCTGTCAATCTGGCAAACTGAATCTTGAAAGAGAGAGGACTGTGAAATCAAAGTTTAAAATAAAACAAGAAGAAACTTTATTGATCTGTCCATATTTTACCTCATGTGTCTGTTGCATAGTGACTGAGTGAGAGAGAATCTTTTGTTACCACAGTTGTCAGAGCTTTGGAAAACTTGAGAACAAACCAGTAAAGCGCTGGTGGAAAAGAAGTGGTTAGTTCACAGAACCCTAATCATACAATGCTGTAGGTTGGAAAAGAACTCTAAAGATCATTACTCTGCCATGAGCGTGATGAATAATTTGGAAAAGGGCTCAGAAGAGGTTTGAGAGAAAGCCATAAGGAGCTGATCAGACAAGGCCCCTACTTGAAGGGAGGCACCCACTGATGTAGGGTCACTCATGCTGCCTGCTGTGATTTTGGAACTGCCGATGGGCAGAGAAGATCAATACCCTGATTGAAACAGAATGCATTGCTGGAATCTCTTCTGCCTTTTTCTCGCTTTCCAAATCCTCTTACCATACATTCTTCTCTGCTATTATTCTTCTTCAAATCCTAGCAGCTTTCCTAATTCATCAAGCTGTTTTTGCATCTCATCCTGTATTCTGAAGCAGAGGTCTTGAGCTCCAAGGAGGGACAATCACCAAACACCTGCAGAAGAAAATTTTGTATTTCTTCTAGAATAGTAAGAAAGTAATTTCTTCCGTAGTATAAAACATTTACCATTTCTCAGATAGTAACATTTCTAATTTGCAAGATTGGCTGACTGGAAATAATTGATGGACTGAGAACAAGACTCATGTAGGCATTTAATACCTCATCTCTACTCTTAAATAAATAAGACAATTACTAACCTATAGTCCAGTTGCAGTGCTGGGGACTTATATTTTCAATTATTTTTGCTAGATGGTGTCTCTATTGCCCTATAAATGGAATTTATATTTTTTTGTGTCTTTTGCTTCAACTGTGTGATATACTTACATCATTATTGCCCTAGCTTTTGAATGTCAAAAAGAACAAGTGACTTCAAAGCAGAATAATAATTTCTACAGCAGTTATAAACTGGACTGTACTTACTTAGGTGTAATTCTCTGAATGCCGAAAATGCATAAGTGGATTGACAGAAAAGAAGCTAGTTTGCTATTTAAGACAGTTGCTTGTTACATATTTTGAAAATAAGTTGCTAACTGAAGAAAAAAGAAATAAAATTCAGGTTACGGTAAGTTAAGTCACAGTCAGAATTAGATGCTGAATTACATCAATGTGTTATCTTTTGAGTAAGGCTTATATTTGGGACTTTAATGCAAAAGTTTGCTGTGATGACAGAGTAAAATAGTTGTCTGTAATGATAAAAAGCAAATACCAAGATCTTCAAGGAAGATTTCTTTCTTCTTGGGAATATGAAATCCTGCTGAGTGATGAAACACTTGATGGGTGCTGTCTAGAAATACAGTAAAAATCTTAGTTACACCACTGCTACTCCTCGGTCTGCCAAAGTAAAGAACTGACCCCTTCTTTCCACTATTCAGCTCGCATAATAACCAATTCTGCTTTGTCTCACACTGATAAACTACTCAATTTTGAAACTATAGCTCTAGGATTCACCAGAAAAATACCATACACTTCTTCACTATCTCAAATAGTCACAGAATTTAAAAAATAAAAAAATAAAAAAAAGAGGAAGGAATCTTGCAGGCAGTAAGATTCAATCAGTGAATTCTGACATAGGAAATAGGACTACGGAAAATTTGGGTTTGGGCTGTGATATAAACTTGGATTATCATCCGAAGGTGGAAACTGGTTAAGCTGATTGCATTCAACAATGAGAAATTTAGATATGAACAATACACACCCAGGTTATTCTATAGAGTTGTTAGATATAATGAAGATCAAGAACATTGAGAAAGTGAGATTGGAGTTCATGACACTCCATAGATGGGAATTTTTTCCCAAAGACAGTATTCTTATTTCTGAATAGCCAAGACACTAGTTAAATGAAAAAGAAAAAAAAAAATTCCTAACAAAGTAGATGGACTGTAAATATAATTTCTGCAAATATGTTCTGCTCCTTCTTCTTTGATTAAGTTTGTCCTCTACTGTCCCTGTATGGTCAATCAGGGTAAACACTTCCAGAGAACAATTCAGTGTATTCTACAAAACCATTTGTAAGTCATCCTCTGCTAATCCTCATTTCTCTCCATTCTTCTTGGATGAGAAAGACTAAACAACTGTTTTAGAGTGGGTGCCTAGTTTGGAACTAGGATCCCAGACTAACATCCTGTAATATATAATATTTACAAAACTTTTGAGTCATTGTTTG
Source organism: Formicarius rufipectus (assembly GCA_013399695.1). NCBI lineage: Eukaryota > Metazoa > Chordata > Aves > Passeriformes > Formicariidae > Formicarius > Formicarius rufipectus. Next base: position 186,955 of record VXAU01001556.1, on the reverse strand, counting down.
AAATATATTATTTAAACATCCATATTTTGACAAAGTGTTTTCACCATAGTTATTTAAATGATATTTGAAATCACTGAAGTAGAAAACAACTATATCTAGAACTACATAAATAAAAGTCTCAGCTGTTCACATGATGTGAGAAAGGGATTAAAGGAAATCCTTTATTACTTACATTTATTAAGAGAGCATTTGTCCAGTACTTTTGTCCACAGGTGCAAGACTGATCAGACCATACCTTCAGGACCTGAAGTTTTCCCCCTCTACTGGAAATCACTAAATTCAAAAACACTGTGCTCAATAAAAGGTCCAAGACACAATTTTCTTAAATCTCTATATTGTCATTGACGTGTGGAAATGGAATTACAGAGGAATATTCATGAAACTGTACTCTAACACCAAGAATTTTAAGGGCTGATTACTTTAATCTGCACTCTGGATACTTCAAGATATATGCTTACTTCAGACACAATAACTTCTGACTGACAAAATATGAGAATACTTTCTCCCATAATTACAATTAATTTTTTTCATCTTGGCAGTGGATTTTCTCTCAATCCAGGAAGAATTTTCATTTCTGTGGATTCATCTTCCATCAGCATGTTATTTTCATGGCCTGATGTTTGCTTAGTAGTGAGAAAATATAGGCAGTGAACAGTTGAAATGCAATGACAAGTGCATATTTGTATTCTATTGTGCGCACTGCTCTCCTTAGTACTTTTTCTTGTGTGAAAGTATGAGAAATGATTTATTAAATGTTAGTAGAATTACCTATAAGATTGAAGAAGTATTGGTATCCTATCAATTTTTTAAGGTTATACAACTGGGACAGTAAATCTCTTCTGAAAGCATGAAACCACGGAAAATGGGAATAATCATAGTGTGCTTTCTTCACTCTATAATCTGGATTAAGTTTAAGCAGTGGCACCTTGGTACATTGGTGACTTCTGAGATTTCTGGTGACTCTTCCTTTCTGATACCACTTGCAAATGAATGAAGACAGTTATTAAAACCATGAAAGAAGTAAATAACTCTATGATACTAAAGAGCTTCTGTCTCTACTTGAAAATGTTGGTGACCACAGCTCGGTTCCTGTCAGAAGAGCAAGGAGTTCAGAGGTGATGACTGAAAGAATTTACTGAACACGAAGAACCTCAGAATAAAAAAAAAGAAAAAGAAAGAAAGAAAAGGATGAAATTCAAAGACAGAAATTACATTGTCTATTCCCTTTCTCAATATTTTGTCAGACTCTCTGCCTTATATAAGACAAAAAATAAACACAGGAATACAGGCTGAGGTAGGAAGGGATCTTTGGAGAGCACTTGGTTCAACTGCCCTGCTGAAGTAGGGTAACTTAGACCAGGTTGACAAGGCCCGTGTCCAGACTGCTTTTTTTTTTTT
>VXAU01001556.1:141660-185526 GCA_013399695.1 Formicarius rufipectus | reverse complement strand
TTTTTTAGCATTTTCAAACTCTGTGGGCAGCTTTTGCCAGTGCTCAGTCACCCTCAGTGACTGTTAAAAATTGCTTCTTGATCTTCAGAGAGAAGATCCTGTGTTTCAATTGGTACCCATGCCTTTCATCCCATCACTGGACACTGAAAAGTTCCTGGCTCTCTTCTTTGCAACCTCCCTTCAGGTGTTTGTGGTAAGATCCCCCTGAGCTTTCTCTTCTCCAGAATCAACCATCTCATCTCTCAGTTTTTCTGCATGAGAGAGATGCCCTTAAATCAACTCTGTGACCTTTGTAGGAATCTTTCTCTTGTACCTAGTAGCCCAGACCTGGACCCAGAAATCCAGGTGTGGATAAATATGATGAAAGTCACTTGAAACTCTCAAATGAAGCTTCCAATCACCCTTATATGAAGACACCCATGGTAGTTTTTAGATAAAAATACTATCACTTTCCTCATCTATTATTAATCTTTTCACCAAAAAGCAGGTGATAGTCCAGGAGATGCCCTAACAGTCCTGTGCTGTCCACCAGAGATATCTGAAACCTTTGACCACTGAGAAAACAAGTTTCTCATCCTTTTAAGAAGAAGTTAACATCAAAACCTCATATTAACTGATCTGCAGATAAAATCTTGACTAGTCTCATTTAATTTTTTTTTTCTATCAAAAACTAAACATAGATTTTGAGAAGAATATATCACATCCCATCTACTTAATGTACTTGATCTTACAGTGGCTCCTAAAGGAATTGTCCAGACACCTGAAGCAAAATGAGACCTGTGTAGTAAATGAAGAATAGAAAAGGAAATGAGACAAAATTGACAGTGCCAATTAAGGTTATCAGCAGATGAAAATAAGCAAACAAACAAAAAACAAAAACAAACAAAGAAAAAAAAAACAATAAAAATTGTACTAGGCAGAAATTAGGTAATCAAACTTATCCATTCATCATAAACTTTTAAGAAAACAAAAATATTTTCAAAGCATGTGCCACTAATAGCAGAACTTATCTCTAAAAGGACATGATCTTAAATCATATAGTCAATCATTTTACTAAATAACTAGAAATGGTATTTTTTAAATCAAGTAAAGCTTTGCTATTAAGATGACACCATATTTACAGTGCTGCTACATTGTATACAAACAGATTGTTAATTTTCCTGTTTCTGCATGCAGGTGTTAAATCCCATTACTGATGATTACAAGGTATGTTTGTTTTATGATTAAATAATATAAATTTTATAAATGTATGCACACTTATCTGTACACACAAAATCACCTGTAAAAATCCAGATGCTATTTCTGTAACTTGCTTCTATGAGTGTACATGACAACACTTTACAAAAGAGGATAAAGAGCATCTTGCATGTTTTAGGCTTTATCTGACAGAAAAACTATGGCAATATAGTAGTGAAAAAAAATGTGAATAATAAGACAAGAATTAAAGAAAAGATTGTTTTCAATTAATAATCAAGAATACCTTACAAAAGGCAAGTTGAGATTCTGCTGTTGTGGGTGTCCAGAGAGGTATTTGATATAATGCCATAAACCTTCCTACAGAATGCAGGTGCAAGAACGGATGTATCCTTGTTGAGCATAAACATAAAACCCAAGAAATGACAATGAATTCAGTAAACCATCACAACATGCACCAGTAAGCCTGACCTCATGTTGAACTTCATCTGATGATCCCAAGGATGTGTTTGAACACAGAGATAAACTCTTTGAAAGATGATTGTCTAATTTAAAAATAAATTCAACACTTAAGTTTCAATTTATGAATCTACAAATTGGCACCACAATAGGTAGCTCTTTGGCATTCAGATCCTGAAACAAAGAATCAAAATCCAGGATGAAAGTAAGGGAAAAGATGATGAAATGCCTTTGTGGTGAAAGATGGAAGCTCCTACATCACCTTCTCCCTTCCCACCAGAGTTTGTGCACAAGGAAGTTGCTACCACTTCTATAAGGCTGCCTGAGACAGACTTCATGCTGGCACTTGTGAATGCCTATTGAACCCAATCATAGGATCTTCTGGTGACAAGGGTCAAAGGATAAGCAGTTAAAGTCTTCTGAAGTCCAGCCCTACACCACGATCCTCCTGTGCTCCTGCTGCTCTGTGCTTGTAGAGATGTGGTGATAAACTCGGAACTACATTGCCTCTCAGAGAAAAGCAAAAAGGACATAGGTTTGTCAGCAAAGTACTAAGGCTTTGGGAGGTTTATTTAATGGATCTGTAAATGGAAAACTTAATGCAAAATTTTGGTTGTTGCTTGCCTTAGAAGTTTACATACAAATAGAAACAAACGAGGACTAGGCTAGGTTGAAAACTTGCAGCCTATCTCTGCTCTACCCTAACTGCTGTTACTATGCTGAAAAACTGCTGGGTTTTCTCTTTGGAGAGTTATTTAGCAGGGAGACTCTATATGGGGTAAAGAAAAAGGAGGAGAAAACAGGGAGGAAAAGGAGGAAGAAAGGGAAGAGGAAACCAGAAAAAGTTCAGATCTGTGACTCTAAGGAAAAAAAATGGTTTTAAACACACAGAAAGCAACAGTGTTGAAAAAGTTTTATGGTAACAGGGAATAGTAAGTCAGTTATGATATTTCAAACACTATGCCAGCAAAAAGGAATACAAAAATAATAACTTTGATATGACTCTAGGTGCAAACAGAGGTACATCCATCATAGATGAGATATGTTCTATGACCTACCTAAATGGCAGAGTTGTGGTTTAGTTCCATAATTCTGAGCCCTGGGCATCTCAGAACTTACACAGTGTTAAGAATTCAGAATAGAAACACCCTAACTGAGATGTTGAACAATCTGACATTTGAAGAAGGAACCAAAGTAAGATAGAAATTTTATATATCCTGCCTAATATATGTCAATGAGGGAAAACTTTCAAAAGTATGAATATAAAACAGCAAGAAAAATGACTTAAACTTATCCAAGGAGGCATAAATATTATAAAAGGAGAACTACAAAGCAACATGCAATTTCCTAGCCTTGAAATACATTCAGCTGCAGAACAGTCTTCTAAAGCAGTGGAAGAAGACTCATCACTCCAATAGCCTCACCCTTTATTCTCTTGTTGCAATATAATAGAAAATTACTACATCAGAAGTAAAGTAAATTCTGCTATTCAACAACAACAACAAAAATTGGTATGGACAGGACACTTAAACCAAAACTTTGTAGGTGGCCTGAAAAAAATGCTAAAAAAGCATAGAAGGGAATAATATTTTTTTAGCAAAGAAAATTATAAGATAATTGAGTGGAATTACCACACTTAAAGCCATCTGTATTCATAATACAGAAATTCTTACACAATAGTATCTCTCACTGAAACAGACTAAGTTGTTATGGACACAGATTTATGACTTCCAAAAACTGAGCAGCAAAACTTTTTGAGGTAGAAGTGTTGTTTTTATGATTTTTTTTTAAATCTTACTTTAAGACCTATGGTGTCAAGTAACCATAGTGATCAAAGTGACAACACCAACAAATATCTAAATATCACACTGAACATATATTTGTGCTCTTCAGGAGTGTTGCGAGGGAAAGCTCCCTGGAAAATAGACATTTACCCTTTAAAATCCATCCAGAAAGAGGACGTTTTGTCTGCCAAAGAAATAATGCAGCACAATCCAAGCAGTGAGAATAGAAGAAGATGCACAGAAGGTAAACCACTCTAGAGGTACTAAAACAGAGTAGAAGCAGTCAGTCACACTCCATGTGTGGCATGCATGCAAACACAGTCTAATATTATAAAGGCATTTGATGAAGGAGATAAATGAGACAGAACAAACAAAAATACTATTTTTCGAACTGTCAATTTCCTCTAGCAGTGGCAGCTTGTTCTCTCTCCCTCAAAGAAAAATCTCTGCCCTCTACCTTGTTTCAATTTTATTCTTTTTAGTATATCTGATATTTGCATCTGTTGAAGCTTCACACTGATATGAAACCTGTTCAAAACACCATCCAAGGTTACAGATACTTGATGAGCTGCTTCTCATTTAACAACAATGGGAAGCAGCAGCCAATACCTCATGGGCCTCTGGCCATAAGGGCCCCTGAGGCAACAGCTGCTGCTGGTTTTGAATGCAGATGAGTTGCAGTGGATTATTGAGTCAGTTTAAGGACAAGTGAAAAGTTCACAGAACTGGGTTCATAAAAGAAACTTGAAATTTATTAAGATTATATCCCTTCTATCCCCTTTCACCTTCCCCCCAAAAAGGAGGTGGCAACAATCTTTATTGCTGCTAAGAATTTGAAGAACATGAAATAGCTTTGAGTGGAATAGTCTGAAAAGTTCTGTGCAGTGAAATTGTGTAACATGACCAAAACTGTATGATGTACTAAAGCACACAGCTGCATAGAAGCAGAAAGAACATTTCAGGACAGAGAATAATACATAGTAGATTTTTAAAAGAAAAGTTATGACTCACATTGTTTCCAAGGCTAAGATGAAACTTTGGCAAATGTCCTAGTTTTACAGGCCACATTGGCATTTTGGCAAATACAGAATAAGAGATTCTGTTTAAGAACTTTCTCAGCATATCTACATGTAATATTAGTGCTGTATGTTATTGTTTCATTAGGTACGTTCTTGCTTACTCCTTTATGAACGTATGTCTGAGCAAAGGTACTGTACAATGAGGCCCAGAAACTCTACTGTACAGGGAGATAAAGGGTTATAAATAGCAAATCAAACTAACAAATCACAAAAAAATATTTTTTCCTTGCCTCAGTCACAACCCATAGTGTGATTTCAGGCAAACGTACTGTAATGTAAAAATGTAATGTCAAACTGAAACAACTTTCTTTGCAATGAATGGTGAACTAGGAATTACATAAATTTGGCTCTTCTGTATTTTATAGGAACATACATAGATACAAATAAAGTGCATTTACAGATACAAGATTTGAAATCAGTATAACCTCTTCAAAATTTGTTCTTATCCCTTCACGCACCAATATGTTTTAATCAGATTGACCTACAATATATAATCAAACAGTTTCTATTAGGAAACATTTAAGATCTTATCCATGTCATCTAGAACTTAATTTAAGTTTTTCCAATCATTGTAACCTCATTACTAGCAGATGAAAGATGTCTTCTCAGATAAATCCTTGTCAAAATCATTTGTAGTATGGGTTCTAACATGAGTTCTGAGGAAATAACCATGGCATCCTAAATGCTGACTTAAATAAAAAAAAAAAAATTCTTTATTTTACCTTTTAATTTTCTTATGTTCCTCTCAATAATTGTGCTTTCAATATTTACATATTATTTTAAGGGCAATTTTTATTTTTTTTTTGGTAATTCATTTGGAACAGGTTAAAAGTTTTCAGCAATGTTAAGCAATATTTTTCCTTCACTTTGATGCTAAAAGGCCAATGTGCATATGCACTAATTAATATTCCTCTCTATTTTGACTCTGATTCTTGAAGTAAGCTTAGTACTGAATTTAACCCAAATTAATTAGCAAATAATTTTTATTTATTAAGCAGATTGAAACATGTAACCTACCATGATGTAGCAGTCAGAAAGTCACAATCTCTGTTTTGGGGGGCAAACAGAGATGTTTACTGAAGCTACACGATACAATATGTAGGTTCAGTGAGTAAATATTCATCTCAGGGGCTGGTTTTATGCTAAAGGATGGGAGGAGATATTACAATTAAAAGAATACAATATGCTCACTATGAGGGAACTAAGGAATGCAAGGTCAATCCATATGTAATGAACATGAGACAGAAGAAACAAAGGGATTGATAAGGTGAGACTCCATCTGGGCTAGGGAATACACAAAAACCACAAACCTTGTCAACTGCAGGCAGCTTGGAGATACTGTGGTAGCAGGTGTCTGCAGCTGGATTAAGTCTTATCAGGCCACGGAGGCTCTTTCAACATCCTCCCACGGCTTAGCTGACATTCCAGAGAGGCCCGTTGCTGCTAGGCTGTTTTTGGTCTCCTCACCAAGAGGTCACATTTGATTTCTCATATGGGTATATAATATGGGGTAGACCACACACTAGCAAGCATCTTTCCCATCCCATGCTATGCTTACCCACTAACCAAGTTTCAAATTAGAGGAAAAAAGGTTTTAAAAGAAATCAAGCAGTAACTCTGCCCATGTCATCAGCAAGCTTTATGACACTGAATATAAAATTTCATTTCTAAACTCACGTTCACCACGATTCACTGTACATGAAAATATAAAGGTTTTGTACAAGAGTGAGTACAACCGGAATGTGTTTCTATTTTTTGGCAGGCAAGACTGGTCTCTTATAGTGCCAAAGCCAGCAGTTGTGACCCTTTATCTATTTTTTATTTTTTTTTAATAATGGTTAGTGTTCAGACAATTCAAAACAAGCATTTATGCTTGGAATGCAGAAAAATGCTTTCCAGTCCATAATGAGGCTGCAGAAACATCTACAAAATCAGAATTCATACATCTGAAGGGTTAAATTTGATCATTCTGTGAAAGATGCAAACCTATTCCTACTGCAAAGTCCATCAATGTAATTTTTCTACATTTTACAGAACTTGTAATTATCTACACTTTACAGGATTTAAAATTATGTGGTTTTTTACACTGAGTTTGCAAAATTTAAGTTCATCAAACTTGCAAATCAATCAAGAAATCAAAATTTTCATGCTTCTACTATTGCCCAAATGACACTGTATGATTTATTTCAATTTGAAATTCCTATAAATATTAATGAATTCTGAAAAAATAAAGTAGAATTATTATCTCCACTGCTGATTCAAGACAAAGGATACTTTTCTGAATAGAAATACATCTTTGAACTATATTTATAGGCATAAATATTTGCTAACTTCCAGTTAATAATGTTCTCATAAAATACAGGTTAAAATTCCCAACTTTATAGTTCAGAATATGTTATCCTCTCAAAATCAATAACATTCATTTGGTTTAATTCTGGTACAGTATGATTTACTTTCTTAAATTTAGCAAACAGATATATTTCTATAGAATTCCAGAGCAGAGCTTTCTAGCCTTTGACAGTTCACAAAAAATAATTTTGCTAATAATTTTGCAAATAATTGCAAAATTTGCTGTTGCAATCCAGATCTTTCAGATTCATCAGTCTTACATCAGTTTCAGCATAAAATAATCAGAAATTACTGTCAATAGAAGCATTTTTTTGGCTGCACCTAAAAAATTGTAATAATGTAGTGGGAAAAGTTGAAATTGTATTTATTTTTTCCTTGGCTCATGAAATACTGCAAAACTGTTTTAAAAGTTCTATCTTTAACACCTGATATTTTTGTCTATCAGAAGTTATTGCTGGGAGATACCTGGAGAAACTCTGATCAGATAACTCCAGCATAAGGTCTTTCCCAAGAATCTGCTTTCCGTCAATGACAGATGTGAAATACTGAGCTGAATGGACTTTTTCTATCATTTAGTATTACTACTTGTAACTCAGAAAGAAAATGTGTAGAAGCAAGCAAACAAACAATGTTTGTCAGTTGTCACCTTCACCTATCAATAAATTAAACATACACTTCCATTTGCAAGAAAATTGATTATTGTTTCCAGTTCTGAGTACATGTGTGTGTGCATGCATGTCCTCATATATTGTGTGTGTGAGTACATACACCAGCATGTCACAGCTGGTTGTGACCTGTAATTGCATTACACAAACTTACTCTGGATCAAATAGATTTTTTTTAAATCAAAAAAGAACAATATTGCCATTTATTTAATTCCCTGATATTCAAAGGGATTAGTTAATCTCTTTTAATGACGCCTACCTGAATAAATTAAATTTCAATTAGATTTTCATTAGCGAGAAATAAGTAGAGGGACTGCCACTAAAGAGAGAATAAAATTGCCAGCCAGACTGCCCCAGAGGACTGTGAACAAACCACAAACATCGTTGCTTTGTGGTATTTTCAGTGACTTTTTAATTGTACCATCTTTCACCACATATACTTGAAGAATCAAGCTTGTTATCTACAAAGGGCAATTTCTAAAGTGTTCTACCCTACAGTTTCCTGAAATCCTTGCAAGTCAGAGTGTATCTTTAATGTTCCTCTAAGTAAGGACCGTGAGCTAGTTCCCAATAAGTTAAAAATATATATGATAAATAAAAGTTTCTGAAAATAACATATAGCTGAAATAGAAGGTTACGAAAGGGCAAGGAATGAAGGTCAGGCAGCAAAACATGCAGAGTGGAGTGTGAATATATATGGCACAGTCCTGACCTGGACATAAGCTGTCAAATAAAATGTTACTGTCTGCTAAGACTAATCATACTTTCATTAAAAAATCATCTATACATGAACAGGAAAAAAAAATCAAGGTTTGTAAGAAAGCTCATTATAATCTAAGCAAAGTGCAGAGAGCCAGATACTTTAGAGATATTTCAGACAAACATTCAAAAAAAATTTTTTGAGTGCTTACACTGAGTCCTGAATCATTTTTTGTGGCAGCAGTTAATTGGACATCTTAGTTTCCGGGCTGTATGGCAGTTCCTGAGTTATTTCCAAATTGCAGCACATACATCTATGCTTAAATTCCACTGCTTTGAATTTATCTTTTTCAAGTTCTGTTTTAGAAATGTGGCTGACCTAGCAGCTCCTGTCTGCTTAATGTTACTAAGCTTTAATTCTGAATAGCCATTAAAATTCTACTTGCTCTACAGTCCCTCACCTCACTGACACAGGCTCACAGAAAACTATTGTAGAGGTAAGCTCTGTTTGAACAGCTAAAATCCAGAAACAGCCCAGCTGGAGTTCAAGTCTCCATTTATATCAGCAAGTGTCTTTTTCTACAGTGAGACTAGAAAATGGTAGATATACAGGCAAATAAATACTTAACATAATATTTTGTACTTACATGACACCTAATCATGAAAGTATTTTTAACACAGTATTTAATCCTCAAATTACTTATTCTAGAGGTATCATCTTCCTAAATTTTTGATGCAAATAGAATCTTGGTAGAGGTTGAGCAATGACTTTTCAATGAAATAAGTTTACATTTGGCAGCACTTTTAAAAATCAGCCTAATCAGGCTTACTAAAGGTCACAAATGGAGGAGAGCTTTAGAAACAGAATATATTTGGTCTAAATCCAAGTATAAAAGTGTGTCTTTGATCATTACATATTGGGCACCTTTTAAGAAAATGGTAACAAAAATTACCTGTAATGGAGAGGCAACTTTCTTTGCACAGATCAATCAATGGCACAGGCAGTTAAAGTGAAAAAAATATTTCTGTAGTGAAATCAAATGTTTATATAGTAAAAATGGCTAGGCAAAACAGAAATATAGAGCACATTGCAAACAGAACATCTGAAATAATGAATAGACACCGCATTCTAAAGAAGATGATTAAAACAGTCCATCTACCTCAGAGTTGACCTACCAGAAGACTGAAAATGGAAAAAGTAAGAAGATGATTATTCTAGTTCCCTTAGACTGAAAGATCTAGACATCACTGAAATGTCTAATACCTGTCTCACTCTCAGGATTGCTAGTTGGAATATACTGAAAATACATTTAACTAAGAGATCTGCCTGGGTCATTATATTTAAGTATGCTTTCCTCCTGCATCAGCAGTGTCAGCAGAGAAATTAACATTTGGAAAGCCATCAGCTCTTGATTCAAGAACATTTGTCAATAAGCATACAACTGCCTTTGTGTCAATTGAGTCTAAAGGAACAAAGGAAGTCTTAATTTTTAAAGTCACATTTTTAAAATCAATTATTCACCAGAAAATAGGGATGAAATCATCTGAAAACTGAACATTTAATTTGATCTGTCTGCAGTCTTGGATTTCTGGGCACTGCTGTTTATGAATTTTGGGAAAGGAGGTTAAAATATTCTTGAAAATGCTTACAATTCAAAAGCAAGAGGTAACTCCCATATGTGTTCCTGTTCTATCATGAGCCCCAGTACTTCCAAGACACATTACAATGAAGTGTTGACTCCTGTAAACACAGGTGCCCAGCAAAAGAACAGCTTATTGGATACATTTTACTTGTGGTGAGTAAATAGAATATCTGGTCATGGAAAACTTATTCATGAAAAATTCAAAGACTCTGATTTTTACTCTAAATAGAAAAAGAAAAATGGATAAAACATATTTACATTTTTAGATCTCTGGTCTTTGTAAGTATGAGAATTTTTTGTGAAAACTTTTTTCATTTTGAGTTATTGATCTGATGTTCACTGCAAATCAGAGACCTTTTGCAATCTTTTAAAACTAGGGTTTACAAAGAGGATTTTGATTTTCACACAAATATAGACAGCTTATTTACACTTCTATTTTCCTCTCACAGGATATTACAGTTATAGTCAAACAGAGAAAGCTGACTTAGCTGGATTAGCTGCTCTCTGAAACATTTTTTTTAATCAAAATTTTAAGAAAACAGAGTACTATAAATCCAAAGGGGTTGAAATTAATACAAAGAGAAAACTACTTCATAAGAGACAGAGAGAATTGAATATTATTCTATCATATGCATTTACTCACTTTTACAGAATATTTTGAAGGGTCATCTTGAGATTCTTCAAAGTCAATTAGAGTTTGTTCAGTAGACCAAGTTGATTACCACAATCCCTTGTTTTGATTTTGAATCATGTAACCATAAAATAGTTTAGGTTGGAAGGGACCTTAAAGATCATCTATTTCCAACTTCTCTGCCATGGGCAGGGACACCCTTCACTAAACCAGGCTGCTTAATGCTCCATCCGATCTGGACTTGAGCTCACCCCAGGGTGGGGCATCCACAACTTCTCTGGGCAACATGTCCCAGTGTCTCACTACTCTCACAGTAAAGAATTTCTTTAATATATCTAAGCTAAATTTCCCCAGTTTCAGTTTGAACTTGTCCTATCGCTACAGTTCTTGATGAAGAATCCCTCTCCAGCTTCCCTGTGGTCTCCCTTCAGATACTGGAAGGTCGCTATGAGGTCTCCATACAACCTTCTGTTCTTCAGGCAAAACAGCCTCAACTTTCTTAACCAGTCTTCATAAGGGAGGTGTTCCAGTACTTTTATCAACTCTGTGGCCCTCCTCTGGACTTGCTCCAACAGTTCCATGCCCTTCTTATGTTATGGGCACCAGGACAGCGCACAGTATTTCAGGTGAGGTCTCACAAGAGCAGAATTGAGGGAGACAATTGCATCCCTCAGCTTGGTTGCCATGCTCCTTTTGATGCATCCTTTTGTGATCCTCCCCACAGTCCTTTCCACAATCCCTCTTATGTATTTCAGAACCATAGAAAATTTTTCATATATGGTGATATTTAACACTGTGGCTTATGCAGTATGTTTTTACTTGTGTCGGGGTCTATATGAAATGAATAATAGCCTACTGCTTCAAAGTTATGCTGTACCTATGTGAAATTACACAACTTTAGAAGGCTGTAGTAGATAGTTTTACTCTGTGATTACAGCACATTAAGTCTCACTATGCATTGTTCAGAATTTACCTGCTTTATCTATGATCATGGTCTCAGTTCATGTGACCTGAAGTGATTTATTTGTTGGAATCACTTCAACAATGACTACTTATTCTCAAATGTTCATTTATATCAAAAGCAGGAGTGGTTGCATGAAATTAGAAGTGAAAAATGGACAATTGTAATTTCTATGTGAATTTGATAAATTAGCATGCAAGGAATTTGCAGTGAGCTACTTTTATGAAAAAAATCAATAAACACTCATAATAAAAATGTTAATAAGCAGGTTAACTCGCTGTTGTCGTCCGAGCGTGCTCGGCCATGGCAAGACGAACCTCAGGAGTAAAGGGAGTGGGGCCAGTTCTGCACACCCTGTGCCTCACTTAAAAAATCCATTGCGCAGGCTTATCCCAAGATCTTCGTTCGCGAAGTCCAGCCAACAACAACAACAACAATAAGCATGTTAGTTCAGTAAATAATGAAAAAAGTAGATTATATGCTTTATTGAACTGATTAGGAAAAGCTTTATAGGATCCAATGTTCTCATCAAAATTAAAGAAATTCCTTTTTGAAAGAGTTGTGAAAATAATTTCCATTTTCTTACTAAGCTCAGTAAACTACTGGAAACTCATTGATTTGTAGCTCTTCCACAGAATTTAGATTGCTCCAGTTCTTTTAAATGGAATTTCCATTTGTTTAAGTTGTAAGATACAAAGTCTGAAAAGAAACAAACAAAAAATTCCTCACCTGAAATCCTCTATGAGTACAGGTATTTTTATATTGTGTTTGGTAAACATATCCAAAAAGAAATATCATAGATTTTGAAAAAAACTTTTCTAGCTTTAAATATATGATCCACATAGAGAAAACACATGAAGGAGAGATATTTTGTCCATTTTATTAAATGGAGGTGTAATTGCATCTTTTCTCTCTTTTACATATGTACTTAACTTGTTTTGCTGAATCGAGTTGAAAACAGTTACCCTTGGAAGGTGTTTTACCCTGCTCCCAATTAGTTTAATAGCTACTGTCAAGAACTCAAAGTATTCTGAGAACCCATTTACTCTGTCACCTTTCTATTTCATGTTTAGTTGTTAGTGATAAAATATAGTCCTGTACAGTCACAGTTTCAGATGATTTTCTTTTAATTGGCCCTACTCAAAACCGTCTGTAACTGATAGAAATAATCATAGTTTCAACATCTTTTCATCATGAAGCCTGAACTTTATGTATCGCATCCAGAAAACTGATTGCTTATGCCACAGCCTGTCCTAATGTCTTCCAAAATCATTACATCTTTTCTGACATGTAAGAAAACCAAAAGGCTAAAGCAGACAACTTGTAGGATGCAGATGGCTTTGAAGAGCTGGAACTTCTACTCAATCAGAAGTTCAGGTTGCTGTTTCTTACTTTCACAAGAGAGTAAAACTTTTCAGATTTATATCTTCTATCTTTAAAATTTAATTTAATTCAATTTTTATTTTTAGGCTAGATCAAGGACCAACTTCATTCTTATCTGGATGGGTTAAAGAAATGAGGTTATGGAAAGCATGGCATTTTATAGGAAGAAGTGAAAACAAATCCCAAATCTTGTTTCTATTGCCTTATCACACACAATTCACATTCTTCCAAAATCCTTAGCTATTTTTTGCACCAGGTACATATTAGCCTGACATTTAATCCTCTATTTATTACAGATGCAGGCAATGAGATGTGCTTTATATACCTTGTTAAAATTTACAACTAATTATAGGGTAGCTTTTCCTCTGACCTGTGGCTGCTTTGATATACATGACCTGAGGGTAAATCAATGTACTTCACCAGTGAAACCAGTAGAAAAGGGAATTTGGTTGCAACTGGTTTTGAAGTCTATCAAGGCACTATTTTTAGCTCCTATAAAAGGAATAGTCAAAAAGAGGCATAAGTAGAAAATGTAGCTGTAAGGCTGACCTTCAAGCATGTGTCTGGCTGCCATGAGGACATCAGCCATATGGGAGATTCCAGTTGCCAAAAGATGAGGACAGGCACGTGCAGAGGCACCAAAGGGATGCAGACATGAAAACATTGTATTCATGATAGATATGTATGCCATGCCCTTTCAAGCAAACCCAAGGTTTCACCAAGAGAAAGAACTGCTCTATTATATGTAATTAAATCTTGATTGGAAATGTCAAGTGTTGCAAATGAGACTTTTAGGTGATTTAGACAAAAGAGAAAAACAACAACAACAACAGCAACAAAAAAAAAAGAAAAACACAAAAACAAACAAATCAAAACAACTATCAAAAAACTCCACAATAATAACAGAAATTGGTTCTATTTGATTTTTATGTGAAAGGTATTCCCTGCTGCAGCAAATAAAGGGGTTATATAGACAATAAAGGAGACTGTATTTTAGTGCAGTCTAGTCTACCAGGAATGTGAATCAGGTTTCTATAGCTTTGAGTCTTAAAATCACATTTGCAAAATCTCTAACATTCTTAATTTTGCTCAGACTGCTATTGTCTGTCTACGATGTCCCCCCAAATTAATAAAAAGGTATCATTTAAACCTTTGTAATCAACTTTGCTTTCATTTTTATTAGCTTCTTTCTGGGTCTAATCCATGGCCATTTAGTTCAATGAGAGTTGGAACAATCTTATAATTTACCAGTTGCAATTTTCTAAGTATTGCTTTTCCCAAAATATGTTTGTCTTGTAGAAGGGAAATATATGCTTTTAATCACCACCATGTTTTCCTTTAAATCATGTACTAAGTACCATTATATATCAGCAATTAGGGATTCAAATGGTTTAAAATACTGTATTTATTTCCAAAGACTTGTTTAAAAATGGAAAGAAAACCATCTCTACTCAGGGATACATTTTTGCATAGGATAGTTATTAGAGTAATGAGGTATTTTTAAAGAAAGACATAGCAAACATAATTTTTTTTGGTAAAACAGTGAAAACACACACACATTCAGAAGTCACTAGCCATTCTAAGACTGTAAAACCTATTAATTCCATTTAAAATTATAAAATATATTTCTATTTTTAGATGGATCATTTTTATACTACATTCACCTTAATGTTCTTACTGCAGCTAT
Source organism: Formicarius rufipectus (assembly GCA_013399695.1). NCBI lineage: Eukaryota > Metazoa > Chordata > Aves > Passeriformes > Formicariidae > Formicarius > Formicarius rufipectus. The sequence continues at coordinate 170,992 of VXAU01001556.1, read as the reverse complement.
AGTTAGAGGAAGTTGGTAACCACATTATTCAGGTTAATGCTTTACAAATGTACCTTCTATTATTATATAATATCAATTAATCAGTACATTTCACACTGTATTATTCAATCTGTATAATAAATTGGGAGGATTATTAATAGAAAATTGTGTGGAAGATTTTGCTCCAACATTTCTTCTTCCCTAATATAATAGCTTATTGATATAGCTGGAATTATTAAAACGTGTCACATTACCTGGTAAGATAGTTTTGTAGGTTTTTTTTCCCCTCAGAATCCTTCAATCTTTCAGTGTCTTATATGTGGTCAAGGTAATATGCTCTTATTTATGAGAGTCATTTGGTATCTTCTGCAATCTTAAAGTAATGAGCTACTCACATGAATCTTCACCTTTTGCTCCTGAGGGACTCAGTGCTAAGGAATAGTCCCATGATGGAGCAGTTAGTAAAGAATTGCATCCTGTGGGTGAAGGATCTTTGTTGCAGAAGTTCATGAGCTCATGAATGATTGTGTCCCTAGAGTGCGTCTTCACACCAGAGAAGGGAAAGGATGTGAGCAAGAAGGAGAACCAGGAACATGTAATGAACTAATTTACCTGGTGAGTGCATTGTGGGGGATACTCAACTGACCACTCCACTGCTCAGGGGCAAGAGGTAGCAGATTTGGGAGTAATGTTCATTCTGGGAAGAAGGGAGGTAGACGAGGGCTATGTTTTCAGATTTGTTCTGATTTTTTGTTATCCAGCTCTGATTGGCGGCAAGTTATATTTCCTGAAGCTGAGTCTGTTTTACCCATGACAGTAATTGGTAAGTGATCTTCTTGTCCTTATCTTGATCCATGAGCTTTTAGCCCTTTCTCTCTTTTGGTAGTTCAGCTTGCTGGACACCTGCTGGCTGGCCAAGTTCAAACTACTGAATCCATTTAATTTTCTTTTCTTTGTTTCTTTAGAGATGATTAAAAGAAATTTAAGGAAATATAAGACTCTTCTAAGTCTCTAAGAGATACTAAGATGCTCTTGGAGACTCTAAGACTCTACCCAAAAATACAGTGAAGACCACTCTGGAACATATATATGTGCGCATATGTGTTCTGAAGCGTGTCTATCATGGTTGTATATATATATATAGTTCACAATACATTTTGGAATACATGAAGGTATAGATTTCATTCTCTAGAGTAATTCCTCTTGCTCTTTTTTTTTTCAGCTGCACAGACTCATGGGTTTGGGAAAGGAAAAGAAAGATTGATTTCCCTGATGTACAACTAGTATGGGGAATATTGCTATTGAAACATAGGCAGTATTTACTTTGCAGTTACTAAATGTTTTATTTACTTGGTTTACTTTTATTTGAATGATCTACCTTAATTAGTAAAGCAAGGAAGAAATTAAGTTTTTGAGAACTTTGTTCCAATGGTTTCCAAAGACTTGGAAGGGTTTATATCCCACAGTTCCCTCTTATATCATCAACCTGACAGAAAAAATAATACCCATAATACAATGCATATCTCAGTTCAGAACATCCTCTGTTCATGCTGTCAAAATTTAATTTTAGTACTTAAACAGGAGGATATAGGCTCATATGTCTTATTTGGAATATTCTTCTAATTTGACTCTGATAGAATGTAGACGTTTAGTAAACAAAGGTAGTAAATTGGGTCATAAATTGGGATATTTAACATCCAAAATTCATTGCAATATTCTTTTTCACACTTTTCAGCAGAGGAGAAGGAGATGGAAAAATGAAAGAATATTTCTACAAAGTCATTAAAACTACTGTTTATATCTCAATCAGTCTATGAGGGACTTCAGAGTGCAATTCAAGACTCATCTGCTTTCCTGCTTGTGTGTATGGGTTATGTTTTCAGAGTTTTAAATTAGAGCAATAATGCCTTTCATGTAAATAATTCTTTTCAGATACGAAGAATAGCTGATGTATGTGTAAACAGTAGGTAGAATAGACAGGACAGTGGGATACAAGAAAGGAAACAACCTACAAAATAAGGGGCAGTTGTACTAGCAGAAGAGAAATTGGTTTAGATCCAGCACACACAGTCAGCCGGATGTTCTCCATTGCATCCACTTCACCTGCTGTTGTAACTTATTGCAGTGTCCAAACAGAAAAATGTTAGAGTATGCTATGTATTAAGAAAAGAGAGCACATAGTCTAGGTCTCACCAGCAGCAGTTAAACAAATGTCTAATCTTCAGACTTCTCTTCACACTTGCCTTGACTTTCATTAAGCTTTGGGGTTTAACAAAACAAACAAACAAACAAAAAAGAGGAGAGGAGATGAAAAAAAAGAAAGAAAGCAGGGAGCTGTTTATTATTTCTTACTATGTGCATTATATCTACTGACTTTACATAGGCTTCTGCTCTACACAATTCCACATTGGATCAGTCATTCCAAGACATGTCTAACAGAAGTAAAAGTATTCAAAAAGTTTGAAGGTTTAAGGTGATGCATTGTCGTGAGCCAGCTCACATTAAAGGTATATCACTCTAAAACAACATCTTCAACTTCTTTTTCTTCTTTAACTAATAAAAATCGTTCTTTCACAGGGCTGTTCTGGATAGCAAAAGAAGAAGATATTTCAAATAATAATAATAATAATTGGCCCTTTATGTGCTAGATGTCCCTATTTTTAAAGTAGGCTTGCATTGCAATTCCCACCTGAATTACATAGAGCACATTTTCCCTTTGTAACTCTTTTCCTGACTATTTCACTGTGAGAAAGATTTCTTTCTTTTTCTTGCTTATAGTGTGAACATTTCAGAGATAAATGTAGAGTGCTGTTCTCATTTGTTCTGATTTTTCAGGTTTGTTGTGATTTTTAGTTTTCTTCCTAGTGGCTAGTATAGGGCTGTGTTTTAGATTTGTGCTGAACATAGGGTTAATAATATAGAGGTGTTTTTTGGTGTGGGTTTTTTGGGTTTTTTTTTTGACTGTTTGCTTGGGGTGGTTTTTTGTTTTTGTTGTTTGGTTGGGTTTTTTTGTTTTTGTTTTTGTTTTTCTGAGCAGGGCTTACACAGGACCAAGGCCTTTTCTGCGTTTCATACTGTCATGCTGGCGAGGAGGTTGAGGGTGCATAAGAAGTTGGGTGTGCGAGGGAAGCTGGGAGGAGACACAGCTGGAACAGGTAAGTCCAGTTGACAAAAGGGATATTCTATATCATATGACATCATGCTCAGTATATAAATATGAAAGAAAGAAGGAGGAAAAGGGGGATACTTGGAGTGATGGTGTTTGTCTTCCAAGTAGCCATTACATGCGATGGGGCCCTGCTCTTCTGGGAATGGATGAAAACCCTCCTGCCAATGGGAAGCAGTAAATTCATTCCTTGTTTTGGTTTGGTGTTGTAAGTGACTTTTGCTTTCTCTGTTAAACTGCTCTCATCTGAACCTACCAGTTTTCTGCCTTTTACCCTTTTAATTCTCTCCCTGATCCTGCTGAGTTGGGGAGTAAGGAAGTGACTGCATTGTGCATGACTGCTGGCTGGGATTAACCCATAACATGTAGTCTTATTCTGATTTAGATTAATTCTAGTAAATTTGAACTCTTGCCAGAAACATTGAAGTTCAGAATTTGATCAGAATTTGAGATTCCTCTGTAGTCAAAGTGAAGGAAATACCTCCACATTTGTAGGCTAAAGTTATATATGATGTTTCCACCAAATTGTTCTAACTTTTTGAATTCCAGACTACTATTTGAAACTATTGTAATACATGTTAATATATATTTGGCACTTATTAGTGATAACATAACACGTCTTAATAGAGTAAAATTTCTGGTAAAATAGTTTTTTCTATCATAGAGGAATATAGGAATATTTTCATGAAATCATTTTGTAACCCAATATGATTGAAACATGGAGGTAAGGAAGGAAATGAAAAGTACTTTCAAAGAACAATTTAGGGAAAAAAATACTTAATATTACAGTAGGAACCTCTTCAGGACACTCCAAAATATTATGCCCAGTCCTGCTCATTCAATTTAATGTTGAAATTATTATATCTAAGTTAACTTCAAATATCTCCTCTCTTAAAAGAAAATGGGTCATTAACAATGCCAAAAGCTTTCTACTGTTGCATTAAACCAAATTAGGGTGCTAAGAAGATAGCACACATATTTATGAGAAGAGTTTCTGCATAGAAAGATGCTATTAACTCCTAATAAAAAGAAAGAACACTTAAAAATACTTATGGGGTACTGAATGGGGTTAAATTCAAGACATTCAGTCCTGTGAAAACAGGAAGATAGACAATAACCACAACATATAAAAAAAGAAAACTAACATATTTTATATTCTAAGTCATTTACACAAAAGCCTTTCTTATCACCTTCTATTTACAACAACCTGTTTCCTTACCAGACATCTGAGACAAATAGAGCAATACATGAAGATTCATAGACTTAGTCAGATAGTGAGATACAACTTCTGTCTTTGTGAATAGAAACTGTGGGCTAATATAGTGATTTTTGTTATTTTCCTTTCATTTTTTTACATTAAACGTAGTTCAAAGACTTTCCAAAACATTGTGGTGAAACCATAGCCTTCAGGGTGTATGTAATATTTTTTGTTCATGCTTCTTCTACTGTTGGTATTTTCATCACACTGCAAAAGCTACCTCATATAATCCTGTCTTCATACAAATAACCCCCACCTTCCATGTACTCCCTCAAAAGATATATACATACCTTACCCCAGAAAGTGACTATCGAACCGGCTTTCAGGAACCTGTTAGGTACCTTCATGTGTCTTTAGGTACTTGAAGACTTATTCCTCCTTCATAATTTCTGCTAGGGCTTTACTTTTTTGACTTAAGATACTCAGTGTTTTTTAATAAGATTTGATTTTTCAACTATTTATTTTTTTTCATCATCCTACCCTAAACTAACTCCAAGTGAACTTGGAGATTTTCCACTCTTATCCTGGCTTATAAAACACTGAGCAGAACTGATGGTAGGACACAGCTCTCTGATACACTGTCCAGTACCTCCTTCCTTTCTATCTGTGAGCAGCCAATAAATTTGAAGACTCTATTGGACTAGTGTTCCTTGAACACATACAAAATAATTCCTTATTATTTAGAAAAATATCAGGGAAGATAATATTCTTAGACTAAATATTAATATGATGTGTCTTTTATCTACAAAGCCTTTTCCCTTTTTATAAAAAGAAATTTCCATTGTGTGACATCATTTGCTGACATGAGAGATGCTGTTAATCTCCTTGTTGTCTTCTAACTGATTTGTATCTTATTTGGTGAGATTTTACTTTGTCATTTTTCTCTAAATACCCTCCTTAAACTGTAGAAAAGTATTTCCTACCAAATGAGGACTCACACATTTTACAAGAACACTTGTATTTGCTTGTTCAAAATAAATTGCAGAACCAACTTTCTCCTTTCCAAAGTTTTGGGGGTTTCTTTAGTATTTTTGGTGTTTGTTTGTTTGTTCACTTTTTATTTTCTGTTTCCACATCATATGGTCTAGATCTAAGATGTAAGTATATCTACATTTCCCCACATCCCCATCCATGCACTTCACTGAGTATCTGCTTTCATATATATTTCAGTCTTGAATTTTGCTCTTTTCACCTTCAAAACTTTATGAGTCTCTGTCATTTCTTTCTTTTTATGACTAACTGATCCACACAAATAAAAATTGTAGTAATAAAAATACCTTTCTATTTAACAAATAAATAAATAATAAAGATTTGTTTTTTCTTACCATAAGGTGATACCCAAGTTCTTTTAAGTTGTTTGTGGGTTTTTTTGTGGTTTTTTTTTTTTTGTTTTTTTTTTTTTTTTTTTTTTTTTGTTCCCTATTCTGCAGAAGAGCACAATAATATAAGTTAATATTGGTGAAAATCACATTGTTTCACCCAATTTTACAATACTAGGCTATTGAATTATAACTTTTCAGAGAGTTTTAGAAAGTCAGAAAGAACATCCTTAAAAGTATGGATTAGTCAAGGCTACCACTGCTACTGCTGCCAAAAAGCAGATGAGAGAAGAAAATGCCTGTCCTATCTTTCACTAAACAAAAGAGAAGGTTACTAAGGTGCATATCCTTATATGCACCATTATTCATTATAAGAATATGAGTGCCAGCATCAGTTAAAGAAGTATTGTTATATGGAAATCAAACAGCCCATTCCTTTTCCTATGTCCCAGTTTTACCTCTCATGCACTTACCCAAAAGTTCTGCTTCTCCTTTGCCTTGACTCTGTAGCTGATATCCAGAAAATTAGGTACTGGATGTATCTTGCATCTCACCTACCACAATTATGCCACAGAAACCACACTGTTCTCCACATGCATGCAAGGGTGGAGCCACAATTCACTGTCTAGTTACTGTCATTATTAACCAAGCTAGTGAAGAATATCTTCGAGTCATGGACATGTAACCATTGTTATCTTAAGATTTTAATGAGATTCATTAGCAATTTAGAGTACTGGAAATACACTGGTTTTTTAATTAATAATAGTGTAGCACTGAATATAAAGTTATTTGCCATCTGTTATCTAGGACATGTAGTAAAATGGCTAGAAAAATGAATTGTCTGCAGAATTCTTTCGTTTCTACCTAGGATTCAGAAATAATGAAAACTATTTGATTCAAGAAGGAGAAATCAGCTATAGTTGCAGGTAGTCATCTCACTGTTTAAATACCACATGCCCTTCCTGAGGCTTATGTTATTTTCAATTTGAATTCTACTAAACTCTGGGGCAGGCAATATATTTTAGGTATAATTTGGAAGCGTGAAGAGGGAGAAGCCTTCATCCTAATCTGTCCTCTTTTGTAATGTAAGCGACATAAACTGGACATACTGTAATAATATTCATGTTCCAGGAAGATGAATCATAGTCAACATACACAGAGTCTTGACTCTAAATGAGTTCTCATATATTTCAAACAGTTACCAAAATTGACCCTACCACTCATCTGAATAAATTACTATTTAATGTATTAAAATGTATCTTTACACTAAAAAATAAAAGTAAAATGTAATAACATTAAATACAATAATACCAAATGTGATAAAATATCAGGTATGATAAAAACAGAGTATTGCTCTCTAATACTGTATATAAAAGCATTGCAAGAATGTCTCAACTGTATCTATAAGGATTGTCACAGACACCAGTAATATTAAAATATTATACTTTAAATAGGAGACATATACACTCACAGAGGCAAAAATTCTGCTTCACTTCCACAGCACTACTTCTGCAAGTTCTTTGAGTGGGAATTTTTTGGTGTTATTTTATTTTCTTTTTCGGTTGGTTTGGTGGGGGGTTTTATTTTTTATTTTATTTTATTTGGAATTCTTTGAATCACACATCCTACCTCTCCAAAATGTCATGTTTTATCTCTAAGTTTTCCTAATGATCACACAGTTGCCTGGAGATTTGGCTCCTTGTTAGCCTTTAGTCCTAAACAACGTTGCTGAGCACAGTTGCTTTCTAATTATTTTGAGCATATCCATTAAGGCTTCTTCTTAATGTTTACATCAGAGACTTCTGTGCAAGAATGGCAGAAGCCTTCACAGAAAGTCTTCAGCTCAGTTTGCAGGCTGGTGACAAAGGTCATTAAAGAAATGACTGAAAGAGTTTCTTTCTACACAGTTTTGAAAAGGGAAAGAAAGCATAATGAGAAAACTACTCCAAATCCTCACTTTCTCAGTGCTAGCTGCAGCCCTTAAAAATACCTGATTGCAAGGATTCTATTCAAAGATCTTTCTTTTAAATTGAAATAAAACAGCATGTAAAAAGAAAGTATTTTCCCCTCTCTCTTCCTCCCCTCAAAAAAGGAAAAAAAAATATTTAGCCTTACCTCAACCTGCCAGATGTATGCTGGAAATACAACACTGCAGAGAGGAAACTGCCTAGGAGATTCCTTGAGTGTGTGGAAGAAAACTTCCTGATACATCTGGCAAGTGAACCAACCAAGAAAGATGACTACTGGACATAGTTTGTGAACAGGGTTTTGAGTGCTGTGATGGTTGAAGGCCACCTTGAGTATAGCAATCATGAAATTTGTATGAATATTTGAATCTCAGCACAAGAGAGGAGTCAGCAGAACTGCCACTTTGGACATCCAGGGAGTAAATTTTGCCCTATTTAGAACAGTGGTTGAAAATCCCTTGGGAGGCAGTTCTGAGGAGCAAAGGGGTCCAGGAAAGTTGGACACGCTTAGAGATGGAAATCCTAAAGGTAGAAGAGCAGGCCATCCCAATGTGCATAAAGATGAGCTGGCAGGAAAGAATATCAGCCTACTGAACAGAGAGCTTTAGCTGGAACACAAGAAGAAAACGGAGAGTGTATGACCTTAAAAGAGTGGCAGAAAACTCAGGAGGACTGCAAAGATGACATGAGGTTGTGCAGCAAGAAAATTAGAAGGTACAAAACCCAACTAGAACTTAATCTAACTAATGCTGTAAAAGACAATAAAAAATGTTTTTATAAAAATGTTAGAACCAAAAGGAGGACTAAGGAGAACCTCCGTCTTTTGTTGGATGTGAGGGGAAACAGAGGGACAAAGGATGAGGAAAATGCTGAGGTGCTTAGTACATTATTTACCTCACTTTCCAATAATAAGATTAGTTGTCCTCTGGTACTCAGCCCCCTGAGCTGAACGACAGGGATGGGAACCAGAAAAAAGCCCCCACAACCCAAGGAGAAACAGTTAGTGACCTGCTACACCACTTGCACATGCACAAGTGTTCATGGCCAGCTGGAATTCAATCAAGAGTACTGAGGGAGGTGGCAGAATTGCTCACTGAGCCACTTCCCATCACTTATCATCTGTTGTGGCTACCTTAGAAGGTTCCAGTTCACTGAAGGTTAGCAAATATGACACCTACCTTTAAGAAGGGCTGAAAGGAAGATCCAGGGAACTACAAGCCTGATAACCTGACCTTGGTGACAGGGAAGGTCTTGGAGCAGGTCATCCTGAGTGCCATCATGGGACACATACAAGCCAACCAGGGGATCAGGCCCAGTCATCATGAGCTTATGAAATGCAGGTCCCATCTGAGCAATCTGACCTCCTTTATGACAAAGGGACTTACTTAGCAGAGTAGGAAAAGGTTGCGAATGTTGTCTATGCAGGCTCTGGTAAAGCTCTTGACACCATTTCCCACAACATTCTCCTGGAGAATCTGGCAGTCAATAGGTGCATTGTTCCCTGGGTAAAAAGCTGGGTAGATGGATGGGTTCAAACATCCAAAGTGGTGATGAATGGAGTTATATCCCACTGGCAGCAGGAGTGGAGTCCCCAGGACTCAGTGTTTGGGTCAGTCCTGTTTAGTATCTTCATTAATGATCTGAATGAGAGAATCAAGTGCATCCTCTGTCAGTTTGCAGATGACACTAAGTTGGACAGGAGTGTTGAAGTTCTTGCTGGAGGGTAGGAAGGCTCTGCAGAGGGATCTGAACAGACTTCATTGATGGGCTCAGGGCAATTGTATATGGTTCAACAAGAATAGAAGCTGGGTCCTGCACTTTGGTTACAACAATCCCAGACAGTGCTACAAGTTGGGAGTAGAGTAACTTGAAAACTGCCCAGAGGAAGAGGACCTGGGGGGTGCTTTAGCAGTGGCTTAATATGATCCAGCAGTGTGCTCAGGTTAGCCAAGAAGGCTAACAGCATCCTGACTTGTAACAGAAAAAGTATGGCCAGCGGGACCAGGGCTGTGACCAGCCCTCTGTATTTGTTCTGGTGAGGCTGAACCTCAAATCCTGTGCTCAGTTTTGGACCCCTCAGTACACAAAGGATATTGAGGTGCTGGAGTGGATCCAAGAGAGAAGCTGGTTAAGGGTCTAGAACACAAGTTTTATGAGGGGAAACTGAGGGAGCTGGGTCAGTTTAGCCTGGAGAAAGGGAGTGTCAGGAGACACTTTATTGCTCTTTACAACTACCTGAAAGGAGATTGTAGCAAACTAATAGTCAGTCTCTTTTCCCAAGTGACAAGCAACAGGATGAGAAGAAGTGGTCTCAAGTTGCACCAGTGGAGGTTTAGATTTAATGTTAGGAAAGGGTGCTTAAGCACTGGAACAGGCTACCTGGGGAAGTGGTTGACTCACAGTCCTGGAGGTATTTAAAAGACATGTAGGTGTGGTATTTAGGATTATAGTTTAGTGATATACTTGGCAGTGCTCAATGGTCTTAAAGATCCTGAACAATTCTATGTTTCTATAATTCTAATTATAATCACGAGTTTCAGCCATAAGATGTAGAAATGTATGAAAAATAGAATAGCCCTTCTTGGGGTATTCCTGTTACATGCTTGATTTCCCAATTGGAATGAAGGATGTAGAGATGTGCCATCAGAAAAAGAGCTAGGACAACTAATTTATTTCACTGATCTTAAACTTTATTGCAAATTTTATTGAATGTCATAGAATTAGAAATCCAATCTAATCAAACTAATTATATCTATACTGTGCACAGGGTAGGGACACACATAGATCTGGAAAAAATATCTGTACCTTTACTGCCTCTCTTATTTTCTCTTTATTTTCCCATGTTACTGTTGCACGTGATCCTGATGTCCTCTCATGGGACTGCTCTGCATATGCCTGGCTTTGTGTTTACATTCCTGAATCCTTCTCAGGGCTAATCAGGCAGGAGTATGTCAAGACTATCCATGTTAGGTCAGAAAAAAGGGCCATAGTGCCTAGAATCTCATTTCCCATTCTGGTCAAGACTGGATTTTTTCAGGGTTGTATAGATAAAGAAAATCAGTTAGAAACTTCTCTCAATGAAGACTCTTTCTGTGACTATGAGGTTTTAGTGTCGTACCCACACTACTGTATTTAATAGGCCTTAATGGGACTTACTTCCATTCGTTCAGCTAATTTCTTTTGGAACTGATTTATATTTTGGCATCAAAAACATCCTGCAGCAATGAGTTACACAATTTAATTATGTATTATATGAAAAGCAATTTACACTCCAGCCTGATAATTTATTTGGGCACTTGCTGGTTTTTGTGTCATGAATGGTGAATAACATATCCTAAATCACTTTTGACCTGCTATTCATGACTTCATATATTTCAATTATACCATCCTTACTCATCCTTTTTCCAAATTTGAATAACCTTGCTTATAAAATCTCTCCTTGTATAGAAGCCATTCTCTGTGGTTCATTATCAAAATTACATTTGCCAGTACCATTTTTAATTTTGATGATGATAGCTCAGTAGAACAATGACTTTTACTCCTATGTAATTTTACAGTGGAACAACACACAGCTAACAGTATGTGCAACTTCACAACACTGCATTTTTGTTAACACCAATCTTTTGTTTTCCTCTTTTGGACAGTACCAATTCTATGAAAGTATACTCCCTGTAATCTCATGGCAGCTTATCCTCTCTAAGAACCTTGCTCAGAGGCTTTTGCAAGGGATTTTTGCAAATTTTTTGCATACTGTACCAACCATATCAAATTAATCTAAATGCTCAAGTGACTTCATACAACTAATATCAAATGTGGCTCCCTTTGCAAAAGCCACATTAACTGTTTTCCACTGTATCATGTTTATCCATGTATTTATTAATGTGACCATTTCTTTTTGGGGGAAGAGAAGGGGCAGGCCCTGATCTCTCTTCTGTAGTGACTAGTGACAGGACCTGGGAGAGTGGCCTGATGTTGTGTCACAGATGGTTTAGGTTGGATATTAGAAAAATGTTCTTCACCCAGAGGGTGTGGTTGGGCACTGGAACAGGCTCCCCAGGGAAGTGGTCACAGCACCAAGCCTGATGAAGTTCAAGAAGCATTTGAATACTCTCAGGCACAAGCTGTGACTTTTGGCTGTGGTCAGGATTATGGGTTGGACTCAACGATCCTTGTGGTTCCCTTCCAACTTGATATGTTCTGTGATTCTGTGATTTTCTGGCATTTCAAAAGACCTACACAGCATGACAGTTAGTTGTCTGTAGTTCTGTAAATTGTCTCGGATCTCTTTTTAAATATTTTAACTCCCCATTAGCCAGGTACTAAAGCTAATTAAAATGGTTACCTACAAATCACAGTTAGATGCTCAGCAATGTCTCAGTGTTCTCTTTCTGAACTTCTGGTTGCAAATCTTTCTATCCTGATGGCTTATTGCTCTTCATGGCTCCACGTCTATAATCTTTTCTACTGCTGTTGCAACCTGAAATTAAGGGATGAGTCCAAAGTATCACTGAGCTGTACATTTACTTTGGAGCCTAACTATTAGAGAAGTAATTTGACGAGTCCTCCATTTTGTTCAGTTGCTAGTCCTAGATGATGTTAAAACTCTGTTTAGAATTCATTTGATCTAGAAATGAAGTTTTGCTGTCATTTTATGAAAAACTTACTTTTTCCTCAAATACATAAATGTCTACTAAGTTACTACTGACGTGACTTTTACATGAGCAGATTGAATATGTGTAACATTGTAAAGCACTGTTTATTCAAGCTAGTGATTGCTCTTCTCATTATTCTATAGATGTAGAGAAATAAAACATTACCAGTTACATTTCCTTCATACTTCATGTTTATTCTTCCTATGAAAGCTTCAAACTTACAGAGTATGAAGCAGAAGTATTAATTTTTCACATTACTCTAAAGTCTTGATGCTTAAACATTAGCCCTTATTCTCTTTATCCATTGTTTTATCTGTTTTTCGTATGTGAAGGTTGTGTGTTATTCTTGTTTAGCTACACATACACACCTGCACATATAATGACCTTTTTCTATCTGTATATATTCTTTCATTTAGTATTTTTGTAATTATGCTCTGGAAAGATGGTGTTGTCTAGGTGAAATTTACCTAAAAAAGCACAGTCAGAATTTACTAGTGTGATTATAAAAACTAATAAAGTTGTAAAATGTAGATCCTCCATATACTTGGCAATTATACTGTCAGTCTATGATTAGAATTCTATATAAAGAAGCTATAAGAGAAACTATAAGAAACTTATGTAGTAAACAGTACAGACATTAAAGAAAGCAATAAGGACTAGACTAGTGCTTCCAAACTCCAAAGTAACAATACAACAATTTTTTAAAACCCAAAGCTATTAATATTATTATAAAACAATGTGATGAGTATTTCAGTACTTTGGTCTCGAAAAACTTTTAGAATTATACCAATAAACTATATTGTCAGAGATGGATCTCATTAGTCCATAAACTGATATTTTAAGACTCAAATATTTTACATATAATTTGCTCTAACAGCTATTCATCAGCCAAAGTTCAACAGTGTGTTTTGTTACACCCAGACATGTATCACAATAGTAATTTAATCCTTTTCTTAACTTCACCCATTTTGTACCATACCCTGATAACCCTTCATGTTTTAACTCATTGACAGATTATTTAAATTGCAAATGTCATCCCTTGGATTCTAAATCTTCCCTCTTGAATCTTCTTAAGCTTTAATTCAAATCTTAATTAAAAAGAAATTTCATAATTTTCCTATTTATTTTTATTAACAGAATTTTCTTTTAATATCTCTTTAATGCAGAACTTAATGCCTCTGTATTTAATACAAAGCAATCAAACTGTTAATTTTTTTAAGGTTCACCTTATACACTTTTTCTTGTTCATTCTTCTTCTGTCCCTTTTTTCTCATCTCACAGTTCACCATTTCACAAACCTTGATATTACACAAGAATTTTCAAGTTAAACAAGAATTGATTATTTTGTTCACAATCAAACCTTTGATCAATCAGAGCAAAATTTTAAAGTTTGAAGATTTACCTCTCCTTTTGACCAACATCAAAATGTTCTCAGCTAGAGCATAATTTTATTTAAAAATCACCCCCCTCATTAATTTATGGCTATTTCAGGGTATTAATTAATTCAAAATAGAAAGGAAATGTGTGTACATAAACACTGTCTCTAGAACTGAGCTTTCTTAATCCACAAATCACAGAAGACTAGAAACATGGAACGTAACAACAAACTGATATTTATTCTTTGGCACGGGCACACCAGAAGGATCAGGAATAAGGATGATGCCATTCTGAGTTCATAACCTTTTCTTTCTTCCATTTTATTTCTTTCTCTACATAGTTTTTATTTATCATTTGTGAAAGTAATCTATTCATATATAGAAATTCAGTACTAGATTTAATCTTTTCACTCCAGACACTGTATCGGTAAGAGTAACAGCAGCTATCACAAGAAACGCGAACACTGAACTGTGCAGATGTTCCCAGAGACATACACTGTATTAGACAGTAACATTCATACAATTAATGGCATATACACAAGTTCAAACAGAAAAACACTGGGGGATGGGTGAAATGGTCTTGACTCACTTGTCTGGTTTCTCTAAAAGCCTGCACAGAGGTAAATTTGGGAACCGTGGCCTGAAGTGTACACATGCACCAGACATGATCTGTGGCAAACTTGCTCTTCTGTTCTTCTGAGAGAGAAGGGTGAGGTGAGAAGCAGCTGCCAGAGGATATGATACATCACACATACCACACAGGTAGTTGGAAAGGACTGGCTGGAAGATGGGGGATACCAGACTGAAAAGGTTACGTGAAAGTAAATTGAAGGAGAATGCGGGCAGGAGGGTGGGATTCTGACTGGGAAGTTTGCCGATATGAACTTTAACACAAAGGTTTCAGGCAGCTGTATCAGTGTAGCAACTGACTGTCATGGTAGAGGCTGTTCTGTACTCTCTGTGTCCTCTGAAATATGCATATTCATGTTGTTGTTAAGGTCTCAGCATAGCATAGTTGACTACCATTACAATAAAGTTAGAAGTACCACTAGAGGGCATTAAAAACACCATAAATAATTTTTGGTTAATACTAACAAGAAGGCTTGAAAAGACCCAGAAGGGAAAAGCTGCGAAGGATGACAGGAGGGATAGACAAGAAACATATGTGTCCTATGTCATGTGTGTTCACAGAAATATGACTGAATTGAAGGTACTGAAGGTCTGGAGTTAACAATGCCCGACAGTTTCTGCAGAGAAGACGAGTTAATAGTAAATGTTATGTCAGTGCTCAGATAATTAGCTAATTTGCATACTTCAGCCTGTAGGCCACCTACTTAATGACTAGTGAATGTTATAAACGATGACAAGAATTATGTTGCATACTGCACCTTAAGATCAAATGGTGATCTTTAACTTCATTGAGGGCAATAGAAACAGCAGTGGGTAACAAACACTTTACTCTCTCCAAATGAGGTAAAGAATATTGCTGAGAGGACTGTGCAGGTTGAGTAGAAGGACAAAACAAAGGGTGTTTGCAATCATCTGAAAAGCAGAGTTCTTACCTCGATTGTAACAGATAGACATTTTTGCTTCATATCAGCTCAGCTGTGCAGCAGAACAAAAGACACAAAGAAAAGGCACCTTGTAAGTAACGAGGTCTGTCAAGTACTGTCACTTATAGAAATTCAGGTTAAGTTTTCTGGCAGACTTTTCCCAACACTGGAGAATTATTTTCGCAGCATTCTCTGATTTATCTCCAGGGTTGGGGGAGTGGGGTTGGGGTTTGGTGGAATAAATAAAAAGAAAAGGGGGGAAAGAAAAAAAAAAAAAAGAAAAAAAGGAAAAGTGCTGCCAATGGTGGAGTCACAACATTTCTTTTTTAAGGCTTAGTGTCCCAAATGGTCACATAAACTGGACCTCCATAACACAGTTTGCTCTGCCTAGAGGGATCATATAATAGATTTATTTACTGTTTTGAGATACTATTTAGGGGAGCAATGTCCCTCTAGATCATTTTATTTTCTTTCTTGTCTGAAAAGGTCTGCATACAAACATGTTATATATGGTAAAGTCAAAGAGGGCTCACCCCTTCAGGCCAGTAGTTCAAAAAGGGCCACGTGTACTTCACAGAGGAATGCAGAGATATAGAAAAAACAAGACAGCCACAGCTGAGAGAAATCCCCAGTATTTCCATTAATGGGAGAGGCAAACACAATTCAAGTTGTGAACACAGGCTTCTCATAAGCTCGAGTCAGCTGTGAAGTCTCAGTTTTGACATGCATAGTACATCTCACCATATTGCTAATGATGAAAAAATTTAGAAAGTTTCTTCCATGGAAAAATGTACTAAACAGACAAGTGTATTCAAGGAAGGGTTTTTTAAAATAAAGGTTTTCTTCTTAGTTACTCAAATGCATAAAAAAATATGTCTGAAAATAATGTGAAAAATAGAGCCACAGTGGTAAATGTGGTTTTAACATATCACCTCTGCAGACAACAACCATAATTAATATAATTTTTTATCACAGAATTTTTGTAGAGAAGAGATTTAAAGCTAAAGGCAAATTTAACTTTGCTCCATTCTGGAGCAAAGTACATAAATTACACCCTCAGCCACAAGTTGTATTGTCACATGCATGTTCATAAAATTTCAGACTACAAATATTCACAGACTTAATACTTACTTTAGAAAACAACATGGATGATCTTATATATCCCTGACCCTTTAGAAGGATGGGATTCAAATGGAGCACCCAGCAGAGCACTGTGACAGAGGAGAGATTTCAGAGAGTGAACAACCCATCTGAGAGAGAGATGCAGATCCCTTTCTTCTTATATTAGCCAATTTTTTTGTTATTGCTTTCAACCCTTGCTTCTTGCTATTTAAAATTCATAATGTTGCAGAGGTTCAAATTTTCCATTTGAAGTGTATGACACTGTTAGAAAGATCATATTCCCTGAATCAAATGATGTGACAATCACATAAAGAGTTTAATTTATTAGGTTCCTTTAAGAAAATATAAATTTCTGTAGCATGCATCTAATTGCATTATTATTTTTTATTTTATTTTATTCAAATTGGGCTTTTGTAAACATTAAAATTAAATATTTTCCATAGGAATAAAGCATAGTATAATTAATATATTACATTAAATGTAATACAGTCATTTGTGAAGTCGTTTACAGTGAAATTATTTTTTATTTTAGCTGTTAGGACAGTAGCTATATGTTTAACAATTCTGCAATTCCATTTAACTTAAGAAAAAAAATATTAATTTTCTTGTTACCTTTAGATAATCATGAACACAACAACTATCAAATATTTCAAGAAATTTATTGAAGTATGATTTTAAATGGACATTAGCCAGCAATCTAATACTAAGCTATGAGACTGGTAGACATTCACTTTCAGATCTCTTAGTATGAAGTATCTTTCACATAAACTTTCCTTATCTGTCTTTTAATAATCCTTATGGTTTTCTACAAAGTGGTGGAGGTTTGTGGGTTTTTTTGTTCGTTCGTTTGTTTGTTGTTTTGTTTTTGTTTTTGTTTTTTGTGTTTTTTGTTTTGTTTTTAAGAGTAAAGAATCTGGAATTATTTATTAGGTTTCTACAAATAAAAACAAGAGGACACATTTGGAAACTTCTCTTTACAACTGACATGCCAACTCTGTCTATTTTTCTATCTTGGTGTGCTTTTAGATGAGCTGTCATAATGATCAACTAATGACATCCAGTCTTCGTTGCAATTTCTTGTTTAACAAATGCATCATATCATAACATTTGTCAAACATAAGATCAGATACACCTAATTTCTAAGGCAGGATAAAAATAAATCCACAACATTCACGACACTGTGATAAAAACACATACTGCTCATTCACTGAAATACTACTGAAGGCACAAAATGCATCAACCTACTTTAACAATCCCTGAAGAACTTATGTGATAATACCCAACTATATAATATTCTCCCATACACACACCACCCCTGTCTACCTCCACTCAAAGAAACCCAAATAAAACCTTTGGAAATATTTCAATAAAAAATATTTCAAGATCCTTCTAACTGTATAATAAGATACTCATCTTGTTATTATCTTCAGTAATGCTGCATGAATTCATGAAATTAAATAAATATGTCAACACTGAAAATATTCTGGAGATAAGAAAAAACCAACAGCGATGGTTTTTTAAACAAAATTTCTACATCTAGTGCCAGCAACTCTATTTTTTTATGGACATAGGAGCTGACCAATCAGCTAGGTCCTGAAGCATGTCCCCTTTTTCATTATTAATTCGTAGATTCAGCGATATTTTCCAAAAGTGAAGGTTTATACTATCAAAGAGAGATACATTAGTAAAGTACAAAAGATGTCACAGTAGTATAATTTTAATATTGCATATATGTATGCACATATAATCCAAAAGATTCATTCCTGTCGTAAAGGTAATCAAGCACTCAATTGCCTACTACAATTGTGTAGCAGTCAACAATTATTAGATATGATGATATTGCCTTGGAGGTAGCGATTCACAGAAAGGATACATCATCTTGACTGAATCTTAAATTCTTTCCTCAAGAGAAGCAAAAATATTTGGGGTAATGTCAAGAGTTGTGGGTGTTTTCTCAACTAAGGGTTCTTAGATTTGATTCTTCAGCCACAGAAAAGAATACAACCTTCCTCTGGCTATCAGACAATATTTTTAAGTGCTGTGATTAACACTTTCCATGATCTTCGTTGTTTCAATGGCTCTCTCTCTGTCATTTGTAATGTTTTCCAAGATATTAGCCAGAACAGCAGTAACAAGAAGTTCTTCATGCTGAGAACTACACTTGGGTTATGTAAAATAAACTGTTATCATGTACAGCTACAATTGCTAACAGTTTTTGAACAACTAAAAATATATCTGAAATTTCAACACTAGTTTGACTTCAATTAATTCTATGTTTACCATGCCAGGCAAAACTGCATTTCCATTCATCTTGTCCGTTACAAAGTTTTTTCCTCTATTGTACTGCCCCTCTTCATTGATGAAATGTTTCCAACACCTTCAGTCATAATCCACTTTCCAGCCATTTCTAACCTTGTTTTAGCACTAATAATAAGTAAATTTACCTTTAAATTGGTGATCATTCTACTTGTTCTGTTTTAGACAAATAAAGCCTAGATAATGTGTCTCAGACAGGTAGTATATAATGCCTGAAAAGCACAAGAAAAATAATTCTCGTTAGAAACCAAAATAAAGATTGCATAGGATTATTCAAGTTCATTTTCACCTTCTCTGGAAATATATTTAAAATGTACTATTCTGCATTTTATAAGTGTTGAAGCAATTTCTACACTGAGTGAAAATGTAAGAAGTTCTTTAAAATAGTCTTTCTTGTGATGGAGTAATTATCAGAAATGTAGCTCAGGATTCAACACTCAGACTCTTTTGGGGGTATAAGACACTACATTCCAGCTGATCGTGTTCTCTCCTTCAGGCAGAAGGTAGTGTGAAATGGAACTGAGACCTCAGATTTAACGAAAATGTTTTCTATCAGTGTTTTGACATAAAACTCTTATCCACATCATCTCCATATCCAAACTGCAAAGAAACATTTTTCTCTGTTCAGTATTGTCACAAAGCTCTTGAAAATCCCTCAGTATCACAACAAATCTCCACTAATGGTTGAACTTTTCCATATAGAAGCAACCGTGTCTTAGAAGAAGTTTCCAGAGAAACAGGTAAGATCTGTGCCTTGTCTCTACTATAGTACTAACTGAACCCAAAGCCTGTATGTAACAAGCAGATAGTTTTACTCAGAAAAATTATGTTAGAAACTCTCCCATATGTTTTCTACCTTGAGTGCCTTCTCCTTACAAAATCTGCAAATATAAAAACAGGATCTTGGATAATATTACTCAAAGGTTGGCAAAAATTATACAGTTTTGGTCAAAGTTTTAATTTTATTTTTGAATGCTGAGGTTAATTATTTTTAAATGTTAATTAGTTTGATGACTCAAACTAAACTTTAAACTTTACTTAGATGTAAAGGTGAGATTTTTTCTGAAAGCTGAATTTCTTTCTTTTTTTTCCTTATTCACTCAGTTGAGTAAAGATAAACAACAGTCATGTAGAACATGAGATGAGCAGTCACCTTGAAATGGCTAATGGTAGCTGGCTGGGAGTCTCCAGTATAGCTATTTCTGGATTTATGCACAAAATACTAGAACAGCTTTTATTTATAAAGATTAAAAAGGAGGAGAACTGGGTTTTATTATCTTCTTGCCAATAGTGGCCTGAAAATCAGGACTGGATGAATCCAGTAGTCTGATTTTGCAAACTTTATGTCTTTCCCTGCTGAAGCTGTCTGCTTTCCATGAGCTTGGAAGAAAGATTGTAGTGGAAATTCTCTGAATCACTCATAGTTTGTGTCTCAGTGTTGGTAAAAATATGAAAGTAATAAGCTTAGATTAAACCTCCTTTACACAAAGTTTTGACTCCTAACCTTTCTACCTGAGGATTATCCTAAGAACAATACACTCAGGGGTCATAAGCGGGATTCCTGTCCGCTTTTCTGCAATGAGATAGCACATGAGGTAGCACAGTCCTTTCTGACATCATCATCCCTTTTCTCCCTAAATCTAGAAAAACTGGTGTGATAACACATTTAAATTATAGGCACTTGATGTGTCTGAATCCTGTATACGGATCAGATAAAATGCATATCTGGAAACAAAGCTGGTACTGAAATTGCACAGAAGCCTCATTCTTTTTAAACTTTCTTGAACAAATTAGTCAGCTGCAGATAGATTGCAATTTTTCAAGACATTTTTGTCTAGATGATTGATTCTAAGACTAAAATATTCTCCAAAGTAAAGAAGTAAAGAAACAGCTAGAATGACTTTTTATTGACTGTTTTGTAAACTTTAAAAAGAAAACACTACCCAAAACAAACATTTCAGCCATTGACTATGGAAAAAATAGTCTCCTGATAGAATTTCTTCCCAGAATATCATCTGAGCCAGATACTGCTAACTGGTTTAATCCCAGTCAGCAACCCATCACCACATAGCCAGTTGCTCGGTCTTCCCTGGTGGGAATAGGAGAGAGAATTGGAAGCATAAAAGTGAAAAAAATGATGGGTTCAGATAAAGACAGTTTAGTAAGAAAAGCAAAATCTGCACACAAGCAAAGCAAAACAAGGAAGTAATTCACCACTTCCCATGGACAGGCAGTTTTTCATCCGTCCCCAGGAAAACAGAGCTCCATCACCCATAACAGTGACTTTGGAAGACAAACACCATCATTCCAAATGTCTCCCCCTTCTTTCTTTTTCCCCACAGTTTTTATTGATGAACATGACTCCCTCTGGTGATCTGGGGTCAGCTGTCCTGGCTGTGTCCCCTCCCAATTCATTCTGCACCCCCAGACTCCTCGCTGGTGGAGTGGGGTGAGGAGAAGAAAAGGTCATGACTCTGGGTAATCACTGCTCAGCAGTAATAAACTGTGCTATCAACTCTATTTCCGACAAAAATCCAAAACACAGCTCCATACTAGCTCTTGTGAAGAAAATTAATTCTATCCCAACCAAAACCAGCACACAGTGACTGTGGCATCCTAAGCCTATATTCAAATCAAATGTGTCCACATTATTAATGCTACTTGTATATACTTGCACTTCTCTAAAAATTGTTAATTAAGGGGAAAAAGAGAAAACTAATTGCCCCCATAAATCTGCCACTTATTTTTATTATTGGAGTTTGGTTTTTTGTTTGTTTGTTTTTGTTTTTGTTTTGTTGTTTGGGTTTTTTTTAAATTCCTTTCCATAAGTTCATCTTCAGAAATATGCAGAGGTGTAATTACATCGAGATGTGAGAAAGTCCTTCATAGCAATATATTTCAGTCTAAAACCACACCTCCAGAATACTGATGAAGAGGAAAAATAAGAACAAGAAAACAAATATGCCAATATTACATACTGCTGCAAGTCCCCTTGGTGGGGTATATGATACTACTTCATGAATAAAGATGGAGTAAACTGCATTTGTAGCATAATAAGAAAAGGTAATTAGTGCCATCTATTCACCACAGTTAGAATTTGACTAGAACAATTTGATTACTTTTATCACATTTTAAACTTTGAGTAAGATTTTCAGCTCTGTAATCCAGTTAGTGGTAAAGTGCGGAGAATATAAGTCAGCTTCCCAATATGATTGATGAGTATGTGCTGTGCAGGCAAGGAGATGAAAAAAAAAAAAAAACAGAGCTCATAATATAGACACTGTCTGCTTGTTTTAAAGCTAATATCTTCTAAATCAGTTTGAATTCTTCAGCATGACTAAAATATAAGCTTAGCATCTTCTCTGAACAAACAGGAAATGGAAAACTATTCATAGGAAAGAGGAGAACTTTTTTTTTTGTTTGAACTTAACATTATGATCTTTCAGATATACATTTATTATTTATATTTTGTTAAATCCCACATCTTGCTGAGAATTAAGCTTTCTTCATGTTGGGTGTTTTACAAACACAGAGGTAATTACAGTGATAGTCTATTTCAAATTCAAATTTAAATATATTGGCAAAAGGTTGAGTGATACACCCTGAAAAAATGATAAGCATAGGGATTTAAATGCCCAGACCCAGATCTTTGTTTTCACTGGTAGCCTTGGTAAAGTGAAGCACAGTTTGTACCAGGGGCAAATTGTTGTCAGTCAGCACTAACCAGAACCCCTAGCGGTACTCCTATAGAGACACTCTACAAGACTACAGGTTCATTTGTTGACTCTTCTCCTGAGAGAGAGAGGCCAGCTCCATCCAGATCCACAACTTGATCTCAAGTAGTAATACCAAAAGCAAGCAGACAAGCTCTTCAATGCCATTTAACTACCTATCCACTGCACACTTGCAATCCACAGAAGTGCTAGAAAATCACTGTTCCCATCAATTAATAATGATCCAGGCCCCATCAAGAGCAGAATGTTTTGCACGAAGGAAATTGTCCTGAGCTGTGCTTTATCATGCTTTCAAACTTCTCATTTTTGCTTCCTGCAAAATTAAGGTTGTTTAAGGATTGTATTATTATGGTGATGATAACATGGAAGTTTTTGATTGTCTTCTTCTAAGAAAGAAGATTTTGCTATTGACAAAAATGTGGAAGCTTTTCCTCGATTATGATATAACTAGTTATATTTCATCCTGTTATGAATAATCATACTGTTGTCTGATATGATTTCTTTGATAAACATTTACATGGTGTGTAGTTTTGCTTTGATGACATAGCTTTATATACTAGAATACAATTTGTTTCTTTATAAAATTTTTTAAATGCTGTGGGATTAGTGTTTCTATATTTAATTTCCACTCATGATGTTTTGAGGACTTCTTTATGAGAAGACTTTTCTTGGTTTTGGTTTTGGTTTTGGTTTCTTGTTGTTTTTTTTTGTGAGGTTTAGTGTTTGGGGTTTTTTTTGTTTGTTTTTTGGGGTTTTTTTGTAAATGTTGTTGAATGTGAGTACTTACATTTTCTCTGGTATTGTGCTATTTTTCTTTCAGAAAAGTAAACCTGTAAAAAATTGGCTGTAACATCAGGAAATTGTCTAGGATTGCAGTGTAGGAAATTAAATGAGAGGATTTAAGTCTTTATTTGGATCAAAATACTGCCTTAGCAATATTCCCAACCTGCACTTTCAATTTTAAATATATCCAACTGCAAGGATCCTTATTTCCATGACAAGTACTTTGGCCCATCCTGTCATCTGTAACACTGGGTGTTCAATTCAACTGGTGCTTTGATGCCTTTGGAAAATAGAGAATATAAATATCTACTTTGAATAGATAGGTAAATAAGTACTGTATTTATTAACAGTATTATCCACTAAAGGATTTTAAAGCAATTTTCAAAATATAGAAAGAAGTTACTACTCTAGTTAGTAGATGACAGTTATTTCCTTTGTGAAACAGGAATATGGAAGCCCTGATTAATTTACAGGTCCAAAATTCCAGAGGAAATATGAAATACTCATAGTAAAAGGAAAACTCAAAACTCCTTCCTTTAACAAATACATTATATTTGAGAATTTCATAGTGCTAAATGATTTTATCACATAGTTCCTCTTCAGGGTGAGCATTAGATCTTCAAAACTGTTGCACTTTTGCCTTTTATCTCTGGAGGTGTCTGATGATGTTCATTCACTTTTTCCTCTGATCTTGACTTCTTTTCTCTGTTAAAAATAATTATTTTTAACCAGAGAGGATGCAAAGACAGTTGCCCGATAACACTTTCTGGAGAGAGGAACACAGTGGCAGGAAAACTATTCAACAAAAAGAGGAACTCCTTCTTTCTGACTTGAAACATATTTCACAATAAAGGTTCTGGTTGTGGACCCTACACAGGGAATAATATTATTACACTACCTAAGGAGGACATCTGAGCTCTGAAAAGACAGATTGTAAAACAGTTCCTTTGTCTCTACATCTCTATGATCAGAGTACCTATAAATATATTTTTCCCCTGGTCAATTGTATTTGTTTTGTGCAACTTCTCAGTGAAATTTGTAACATGTTCAAGGGGACCAGCAACCAAAAGTTAGGTGTAAAACTGCAGGAAAAAATTATGGCAGTACTTCTGTAAGTAAAGGCAAGTATCAAAAACTGACTTACTGCTGTGGCAGGAAATTTAATCTGTTCTAAGTTGCTGGTTGTCCTTTGGGCAAACTTCAAGACTTACAGACTGGTTGACTGAAACACAAACCTGAACTCATTCTTTTTTTCCTGAAAAACAAGTCCTTGCCAGTGAGTACAAGAGGGAAACTACTACAGAGTCTCTGTGTGACCTCAGACAGGTCACAATAGCATAGAGTTTTTCTTCTCTTCATTAATCAGATTTTCGACTTCTCTCAAATATTAATACAACAAAAAGATATGCAGCCTTTAATGATGAATTAATGTTTTAAATACTCCTGAAAATTAAGGCATTGCTCTGATAGTTTCAAGGTATAGTTAGTGCAAAAGATGAGAAAATGTCAATTAGCTTAATGTAAGTGAACAGAGTATGTGATATGGCAGGGAAAAGATTATCAACGAGTAATAGTGTAAAGGGTCACTGGATGGAACGAACCCCAGTAGACAGCATAATCCTATTCCTTATCATACTGGTCAACCAGGTTGGAGAAGGAGCCAGCACTGGAACAGATCATGGGAGAACATGGTATGCCCATGCTAACTAATGCCCTTGGCTGCAGTCAGATTAACTAGGTAAATTATGCAAGATTTGTGTCTGTGTGCATGTCTGTTTGTGTATAAAGTGCATTATGTAACAGAGTGCCATATAGTAGGGAAGCAGTGTAATGCAGTACTGGGCACAGGGAGTTTTGTGAAGACTGTCTTGGACAGACTACCTCATTGCCACAGCTATGTTGTACATTTGCACATATGTCTAGATTCTGTGCATGAACTAGAATTACAGGATAGAAATATAGTGTATCGGCTGAAGAAAATAGCACTCTACTGCTATGTTTTTATTATTCAGCTTTTTCACTGGGATACATGTCTCTGTCTTCCTTTTGATAAGCAAATGTAAGTAAAATGCATTCTATAAAATCTGCTTGAACAAGTTACCAAGAAAAACTCATAGACATTAGATTTCCTGAGGTTTTCAAATGCAAACTAGTTCCTTTCTGAAGGATGCAATTAGTCAGATTCTCAGGATACATAGACATAGGTAGATTTGTAAAGGTGCTTCACTTAAAACATATCTCTCTGAAATTAGTTGGAGAACAATGACAGCCTCAGGCTCTATTACAAACTTGATAGGTAGAAAAATAGCTCTTGCACGTCATTCTATTCAAGACACCTGAGCAATGGACACTTACCATTGTTGCTGTTGCCTGTGTAACATCTCCATTATTGTTATTTCATGAACAAGGCATTTTCCCCATCTTGTTTGTGTTATACATTGGAACAAGAAGAGACTTTGGAAGTCAGATTGAAAAGGAAAATGTTTCAGTGGTTCTTGAGGAATAGAATAGCCATATATTTTGGAAGATATTTTTTAAATACAGAAGATATAATGAGAAATATGGGGGCACATCAGAGCAGGAAAAGGAAGACACAAGTGAAAATAAGGTTGTCTACCATGAATACAGATAAAAAGGAAAACAGTTAATAATTTTCTGAAAGCAGTGAGAAAACTTTACAGATATATCTGAAAGATGGGAGGGGATATGAGTTTAGAAAAACATAGAACAAAAGTAGAAGAAATTACATATTCAGGTTTACAAGTAGTAAACTTAGTCACATCCTTCCCCACCCCAGGCCACACTGTATTCTGAGAAATTCCCATTAGACTTCAACCTTGATGAGCTGCACTGGGACTAAGACCCTCTCCAGCTTACCAGGGTCATCACACCTATCACTTACGATTTTTAATCAGAAAAGGTTGATATTATAATTCCAGTTCCTACTTAATTTTCTATTATCACTAATATTAGGTCTTCTGGTTATTAATATTCATAAATATTAATATTCATAAATAAACTTCTCTCAGAAATAAGTATTATTAATCTCTATCTATTGATTCAGATCGTCGGTGTGTACAATACATTTATGCTATGTATCAAAAGATGCAAACTTTAATTAACATTCTTTCATCAGTCCCACTGGGTTTAATATGCTTAGGTTATTAATAAAATTAAAGAAATATTGCAACTCATCTTGGCTTTCTAAGAATCTGCATCTAAGCCACAATGCTTTAGGGTTGGAACAAACAATATCACTGCAGATCAAAAGACTCGAACTTGCCTTTGAGATTTACACAGATTACTCATTTAGTGAAGATTGAGGTCATATGTGTGATTGAATATTCATTGGTGCTATAGGAAAATCCTTGTATGCTACACAACGTTTTCTGTTCTTTTACAAACTCACAGAACGGCAGAGGTTGGAAAGGACCTTTGGAGTTCTTCTGATCCAAACAGCCTGTGCAAGGAGGAGTTTAGAAAAGCTTTTTGTAAAAGAGTGAAATAGAAAAATTTCTGCAATATCTACTTGATAGAAATAAGGTATGATGTGCAAAGACAAAGCACAATTAAAAGCCAGATGGCTTTTGTACAGGGGGTACAGACTTCCCTTAAGAACCCATAGGCGTGCAGCCAGTGTGAAACTCATGTAAAACAGCAGTGGCACAGATTTTGGGGCACATGTTGTATTTGATGAAAAGAGTATCGGATAAATGAATCAATTTTCATAAGATGCAGTTTCAAAAAGATTAAAAAAAAATGTTTCTGCCAAACACTGAGACCCATAACCTGTATTTTACAGAGACATTTGTATTTTAACCTCTCTTTTGACACAATAATAAGGTAAGTCACAGTTTTTGCTGACACAGGAGTTTCTCCCACTTCCCTTCTCCACCAAAAGCCTGTGAATCCATCTCTTTAAGTGTTCCAAACACAAATCTTTACCATACAGACAGAAATGACATTGTATGAGTTCTGATTTAATCCTTTAATAACCCGAGTCAATTAAATCAGAAAGATCAGATACTAACTTTTTACACTCCCTTCCTACTAAGTTCAGGCATTCAGTGCACTACTTTAAATACTTTGTATCATAATACACAAATTATCCAAGAGAATGCTACTGAGGATTCAAATGATATTTATGTGTATAAGCATGGATGATGATGCTGTCTCAGACAATGACATTTGTCACCTAGTAACCAATTTCTGAGAGAGGCCTATTGCATACTTCAAGGGAGGAGCAAAAGCCCAGGAGAAGAAAATTATGGTATTTTGCCTCCAGTGAGCAACAACTTGTGTCAGATTTTCTGAGCCAGAGGTGCTAGTATTGTCCTCAACACTCTGAGCTGCAAACGTCAAACACGAGTCTACTTTGTAGTTATCAAAATTCACTGCAAAAAGTTTAAAGGGTTCTACACATTCCATTATGGGGGAAAAAAAAAAAAAAAGAGTTAATATAATTTTTCTATAAATTTGGACGTGGGTAGAAAATTAAATTTAGCGTGTCTAAAACAACACAGAAATTAAAATAGTTATATGTTTTATTTCAAAATTTTTATTTCTATGCAGAATTTAAAACAAACAAACAAACATATAAAAAGGTTTTCTAGCTGTTTTAACATAGTTAGATGTTCTTTTTCTTCCCAAACTTTAAAAAAACCCTAATACTTCCTCTGGAATAGCAGTGATAAATACGACTAATCAGATTTCTCATGTTACAGATAACATATAGGGAGAAAAATTGAGACTGCTCTAAAAATCAAATATGCTTTACCAAAACAGTCTGTAAACATGAGAAACTTTAATGTCTAAATGCCTCAAATGCTTTAAATAAAACAGGCCTTCACTTTTACTCATTGCCTTCATATTCAGTTTTTGCATATAGATTTGTGTAAATGTGGAATCAGAGCCATAAATGATGTAACACAATATGTCAGAATAAAGAAAAGCTGTGGTCTTCCATCCTAGTTAAAATCCAAACACAACAACAAACCTTACAGTGCACTCAGCCTAATTCATAGAAGAAACTCGAATTTCACCTTTTTATTTCTTTTTAACATTATTTATTTCCTGGGAACTGTAATGTTAAAACTATTCGGCATAGATAAATCATCCAAGTAGGATTTTTTGGAACCAGGTCTTTCTTGGCAGTTATTTCAGCTCATCCCATCTCTTCTCCATAGGTATTAGAGTTGCATTTCTGGGGAAAAATTATATATAAAATAACTGATGGTTTTCAAGGTTAATGATGATGGTACAAATCTTTGCTACATATCTCGGGCTTCATCAGAAATCAAAATAAAACTTGCAAGTTTTGTAGATTTCCTAACTATATTCTGTTAGTTTAATAAGACAATGCTTAACCTTACTTTATTTCATACTCTCAGAATTTATTTGACTACGTGAATGCAAATAAAGCTCACATATGTTTTGGTCTAGACATAACTTGCATGACTGTGAAAGCAGTAAACATGTGAAAAAATATTAATAATCCTCACAATCAATGCTTAGATTTCATGGCAGCAACTCTCAATAATATATCTAAAATACTTTCAATTGTACAGATGCTTTCTAGAAAAAAAAAATTCCTGGCTTTCTGGTGTTTCAATTAGCAAGCAGGTGTTGAGGGGGCTACATTATTTTAGTTTGTGTTTATGACAAGCACTAAATTCAGCCATCTCAGGCAATAAAACTACATCTTTTGCTTTAGTTTTCTTTATGTTGAGTTTTTGTGTGTTTGGTTATTTTTGGTCTGTTTGTTTGTTGTTGGTTTTTGTTTTTTGGGGGGGTTTTTTGTGGTTTTGTTTGTTTGTTTTTTGTATTGCCATGACAGATTATTTTAATACTAGTGGCATGCTTTTAGTCTGTATTGAGAATACATATAAATGCCAGAGATTAAAAAAATTCCCACAACCTCACTTTGCACAGATCTCTAGAAGTAGTGCACCGTATTAGTACCTCAGCATACTGTTTCTGGTAACAGATGCCATTTTAAATAAGTAAATAAATAAATAGATAAGGACATGTACACACCAAAAGGCAGTTTAATGCCACCTCATTATGGTACTCATAATTTCAACTCACCATTTCATTGCAAAAATATT
>VXAU01001556.1:125320-141028 GCA_013399695.1 Formicarius rufipectus | reverse complement strand
TGAAGTATTTTGATAATAAAGAATAATTAAGGGGCAAGCAGATAAACATAGCTCTCCTCTTTCAGGAAGCAAAACTTTATTGATGGAAACAACCAATTGAGATTGTTAAAAAGAAAGACTGAGAATAGGTAACTGGATAGAGGAATAGAATAATTTCAGATTATTGGCATTTCATTTTAATTATTATTTTTCTTTCTTTTAAGTAAAAATAGTGCATAGAATTTGTATGTAAATATATTTGCTAGTGTCCCTCCATCACTATCCAACAAAGTATTCTTGCACAATTCTTTGTGCACTTAGTGAAGAAACAGAAGGTCATTTGAAGTCAGAGGGACTGAGTTAATCTTCACACCTGTTTCATGAGAGTTCTTGCCTCCTAATACTGCCATAGAGCACAAAGATTGCCAAAAGAAAGTTTGTCCTAGAAGAGTGCTGAGTGGAGAAAGGGAAAAAGACCCCATCCCAAACACTTTTCTTTTTTCTCTTGAGGTTGAACTTTTTTCCTACAGTAGACTTATTATTCTATAATTAATAAGGTTATCTATGATAAATGGCTCATTAATTAGTTGTTTTGACAATATAGAGCTAAAAGTTTCCTTTAGGGTCAACTTTGTAGCTACAGTGAGGATCATCTCACACCTCTTGTTGGTGTTAAGCAACAAATAAAGCAAGTAGTAGTAGCTCCAATTTTGACTTCTAACTTTTGAGAGTCCTAAAACTGTTGTAATTTGAATGTGGGAATTAGTTTTTGATCATGAATTATTTGTGCACTTATTAGGTTAGCTCTAATACTAAAACACAGAATTTCCAGAAGATGAGCAGAGGAGTTGTCAGTACACCTTTTACACCTTTTACTAACACACTTGAAAGATTTGTGTAAATGATGCAACCCACATTATTGTACCAGTGCAATTGCACTAGAAGCAGTTCCTGTTGATGCTATCAAATGTTTATTAATAGAACAAAGACAGCTGAACAATTTCTAGGTCTATAAAACAGCAAGAAAAGAAACAAAAATACCTCCCAGGCTTTGACTTTTTTTTAACAACATATACTAACTGCAACTCATATTTTACAGTTTTAATAAACTAATTGACCCTTCTGGCTATTAGATTTGTTTGAAAATAATGATTTGCATTAGCTTGGCTTTTGAAAGCCTGGTATACACAGTTTGCAGTAGGAGATTCAGGAACAGAAACCAAAAAAAAATGAGGTAATCTGTGGCTATCTTTACATTTTATGATATTCTGCATTAAAATAAAAAGACAAGTTTTTGTATAAGACCTGGTCTGTCTAATGCCCTGTTCTCACCATTGATTTGCTGCAAGACTCTGAGAATAGTGTTATATACTCTACTGTGTTTTAATGTACCTGTGTCTTGACATTAATGATTTTTTTAATATGAATTTTTCTTCGCCCTTTTCTGATGGGTGTTGTGGCCAGCACTAGGTTTACAATAAGGAAGTAAACTGCTTCTTTTCTGTAATGATTATAAATATGCTAGAAATCACTTGCCATCTTACATTACCCAACAGAAAGTATAGCTTTAAGGTATAGACTCCAAAAGGTACTGGAATCAAATTCCTTTCCTAGATAATTCTTTTCTTCCTAACAACTGCATAATACTTCGCTAGTCTCACATCTGTTTCCATGAGAATGCTCTTTACTAAACTTTTATGAAATAGGAACATAAACTCAGCAACATCTTGGTAGCATAATACATATTTCATATGAATTTTGAGCTGTTTGAAAAATTTATATTTAAGAAGATCATTGGACAAAATGTTCCATGTGAAAACTGAAATGTTAAAATGTTGCTGATTTAGAACTTCCATCAAAAGAATAGATGTGAGCAGAATTTTAAAAATAAATAAATAAAGGGGTTTGGTTTGCAAAACTTTGATCCCAATACTTCTTTAGGGGTTAATCATATTCAAAAAGTCTGCACAAGGAAGTCTCCCTTAAGATCTAATGGAGGGGGGGAAGATGAATATAGTTTGGAAACTGTGTTATTTATCTGCATTTCCTGAAGAATTTCTATTTAGAGTAAAAGCATTTCAAGGAATTGAACCAGGTTTTAAAAACAAACACAAAAGACCAACCTCCCCCCAAAACAAACAAACAAACAAACAAACAAACAAACAAAACAAAACAAAACAAAACACACCAAACCAAAAAAAAACCAAACAACCTACCAAAACCAAAAACCAACCAACCAAAACAAACAATCAAACAAAACCCAAATATAACCCACCAAAAAAACCCAAAACAATGCAATCACAGAAACAAACAAGCATCATTAGAAAAAACCCACATGAATCTATGAAGAATCACAACTTATTCAGCTCAGAAAAATGAAAATGTCAGGTTTGGGGCAAAGAATCATAATGTTTCCAAACCAAAATCTTCTTTGATGCTCTTGTGTCCAACTGTACTGTAAGACACTCAACTACTTTTCAAGATTCTCATTCAGTAATCAGTCTTTAATGACTTTTGAACTAATGTTTTCCAGTAAGTTAATTATCTTTACATAAAAACTCTAACAAACATCAGATTTGCATTAATATTATAAGAGGAGGAATTTATACAAAGAGAAACAATCAAGTCTAGAAGTCTAAAAGACAATGAAGCTTACTGTGTTCCCTATGATAGTGCCTGTTTCTAGTGCTTTTATTTAGTGGAAACAAATATCATATGGTAAATCAAAGGAGATGAAAAAATAATGATACTGCTTAATAGCTGTATTTAGTAGAGATCAAAATGCAAATCTCAGACTTCTGATTGAAATTCCTTAAAGGCTTCTCTGCAGTGGCTTTGTAGAGATAAAGTATAAAACATAAATTCTATAAAATAGTCTCTTCCAGTCCAACATTTGCAAGTCTCTTGGAAGCAACAAAAAAATTCCAGGAAGAAGGAAAACAAAACTGGAGTGAGTTGGAATATTTTGTGTACACTGTGATCATGAAGCTCAGGAATAACACATATGCTAAATGCCCTCTGGACGGTGTCCACCATTCCTGAGCTCTGATTTGAAAACAATATTCCCAGTTAGCCTATGATGCAAACAACAAGTGATAAAACTAAGACTATGAACTCTTACAAAGAAGTATAAAATTTTCTCCATGGAAGTGAAAGAAAAAAATTACACAGAAGCAGTACATTAAAACAGTCTTATGAGCCATCTTTCTTTAGTACTCCAAATAAAAATTTTCTGACAGTGGGAGATTTTTATCATCGTTGAAAATCATAATGACACTTAAGAAATTATTTCCACATCATCTGGAAAGCTAATCACTTTGCTCTGTCTTTTATTTTGGCCACCATTCCCAATCTCTGTGCTTTCAAGAACCACTATTTTGCATTAAGCCTCCTGTATTAAAGACTGATTCTGACAACATTTGTGTTAGACTAGTTCCTAGTCCATGTTTACCACTTGTAAAAATGCTGCATGCAGGCAAAAGCAAGAGACTGCAAGAGAGGAAATGTTTCCAAGGATATAAATAATAGGTGAAGTTCCTCACTGTATCTATATGTGGCTTCAAGCCTTGTCTTTCCCAGCAGTTGGGTCAGAAACTACATATTTTTTGTTAGATGTTCAAATCTGAATGATTTACATACTGCCACTCTGCCGTATTTCCTGCCTCTGTGCATCCTGCCATGTCAGCTTCTGTCTGTGGTGACGTGACCACTGTGACTGCTTCAGTCATTCCCACTCGGGTACTTTCACCTTTGAACATTTTTTTTAAAGCAGTCTAAGAAGGAGACAAGGAAGTTATGAGCTCACTTCCAGTTCCACTGAGTGGTTGTACTCACAGCAGAAAAGTCTAGCTTATATAATTGTGTATATATATATATATATATATATATATACACACATATATTGGCTGCAGATGTTGCTGAAAAACTAGGATGATTTGTAACACTAGCACATGTTCTGTCTACAGCTGAATAGAAAAATCTGAAAATTATGTCGTGTGCATCAGTACCATGAGCATTTTGTTGTTGATCTACTCAGGAATTCTGAACATCAGAAGAAAAAACTTAGTTGGGCAATTATTGTTACTTTTATGATGACTGTCAGAAGGATATACTTACATTATTTTGAATTAAGGAATACTTATTGTAAAATAATTACAGATGATTTTCCCCCCTAATATTACTTCCCTGCATCAAGATTTGTAAGACCAAATCTTGCACATAGAACAAATAGTTAAATATATAAACTCAGAGCTCAGTGTATTTGTTTAACTGCTTCATTCTTTATTGTGTTTATTTCAATGGTTTCCATGAATTATTCAGTATGCTTTAGGGTAGCCTAGAGAAAATGTTTTCTTTTAAGAGGTTTATTTCTCAGACATTCTTTTAAGTGAGTTAGATGGCAACAAAGTTTTAGAAACTGTATCCATAAATATGGAATGATTTTTTTTTAAAGTCGTTCAAAAGTAAGCAATACTGTATTATACGAAAAGACAATCAGAACTCTTGACCCAAACACTTTCTTTTTTTAATTGTCTCAGCAGAATTCACTTCAGTCAAAGATTATTTTCATGTCTAAAACAAATTTCTACTGAGAGACTGAGGAAACTCTGCTGGGGAGTACAACACAGCACAATTGCTTCAATTTATGGCAAGAATTATATTGGCCAAAAAAAATCTATAGCAGTAAGCAACCCATCTAAAAACACATTAAAATTCACCTTGGCACACAGTTGATATTTGTAACTCTTTTGTCCAGGAAAAGAAAAAGGCATCCAAGAATTTCAAGTGTTTCCCAACAACCCTCGCAGTTATCATCAAACTGTAATTGAGTGTTCAAATAAAAGTCAACACATTTTAACACACTTCTTAAGCATTTGCATTTTTACTCTCATAACTCTTCATCATGGCAAATTTATATTTTGTTGCCTACCAAATACACACTTCTCCACTTATAACATTTGTCTTATTAGTATTATATCTATGAAATCCTGTCATTCTAAAGAAAAAAAAAAAAGATAATCATATTGTGACCCAAATGTGCAGGTATTCACTGATGGCCCAGATCCAGGGGCTGAAGAGAATCCAATTCACCACTGGCTAAACTCAGAAAGAGCCTGGGCTTTATACAACATTGAAAAGCAAAGGGAAACTTGCAAGAGCAAAGTAAACCCTTTGGCAAAGACATGAACAAAATTTTGAAACTGTGACTTCAGTCTTATAACTGCATCTGTCTGTATATGAAATTGATTTATATTTATGAATTTCTTTGAGGTAGGTGGTGTATTCAGTTCTTTTTTTGGAGTTTGTTGGGGTTTTTTTTGTTTTATCTTGTTTCGGGTTTTTTTGCTTATTTGTTTAAAATGTTGAATAGGAAGTTATTTACAATTGATGTATATCTGAATTCTTTATTTTTGATACTGTCATAAATCCTTCCAAAGTACCCTGTTTCTTGATATTGTGGCATATCCAGTTTCACCACAATTGAAATATGAAATGTTCTGCATGAAAATGTAACACTGTAACATATCAATATACCCACAAATTAACATAATTATCTTTGATTCAGGTTTTGATTAAACAAAGCGTTCTTAATAAACCTTATGCAAATATCTCAATGGAATATTAACGTATAAGTTAGTCCTAAGTTTTAGATAGTTGAACATAGGAATTTTTATCATATGGGTTAACAATAATTACCTGGCAATCATCATAAATGTTAACATAATCAATACTGTTTATGATGTTTACTTATATCTAAACGTAAGCCTACTGATGCTTACATCTAACTCCACATTCAATAGACATCTCTGCCTTAATACTATCATCTAAATTTTAATTGCATACAAACCCCAGATAAAAAAAAATTAACTGCACCAAAACTTTCTCAGCAAAATGCCCCCCCTCTGCTCTAAGATTTTTATAGACAAATGCAATAGGCTAGATGTCATGGTAATTAACAAAGTTTTTCTACTGTCACTATAGTATATGAAGTCTTTACACATTAAGATCACAGTTCTTAAATAAGGTTTGCAAGTTACAAATGTCTAGTTATGAATTCATGAGCTGAAAATGCACAGTCATAAAATTTACCAGTCCCACAGCTCAATATTTACATGTGAATCTGAGGAGATTTATGAAGTTGTATGATATTCTTGAGCACATGATGTCAAATGCCAAACTCATGCCATGCTGGGGTTTTTTTGGTTGGTTGGTTGGTTGGTTGGTTTTTTAAGCCATAGCTGTTATATCGATTTACTTCAAAAAGGTGTATAATTCAGTGAAGAAAATCAGTACAGAAGGACACAAGAGTGCTTTCAAATAATTTAATAGTCAAATGCAGGCTCAGGAGTATCTTTTCCATAATCATGACACAGACATGACCAAATACTTTGAAATTGAGTTCTATTTGTCTCCAATACATAACCTCAAGAAATCCTGTTCCTGCTAGGCATGTTGGCTTCAACTACCAGTAGATCTAATGGATCATGTAGCAAACTAGTTGACTAAGGGTTAAGAGTGAAATGGACTTTGCTTCTTTCACCATAACACTCTCTCAGGCAGTCACTCTACCAGATACACCACACATAGTGATTGCTAAAAGTGCACTTTCAATCTTGCCCTCTTTCCAGTGTTATAAAAATCACTAAATCCCTATTGTCAAACATTATTTAATCCTTTTTAATTATGGCTCCCTGACATCACAGTAACATTCTATGTAATACCTCAAGAGGAGAGTTTCCAACACCAGAGTTCTTCAGAAAGCCATAAACTATAGACATTGCTCCTGGTAAAGTTGAAAAGGACAATATGCTATGACAAAGCAAATTCTACTTTTTTTGCTTTTTTATTTTTAAGTAGATGGCCATACAATTGCATAACTAGCTTAACAGCTTGGGGCTTCACTGTGGTCTCTGATTTTGTGCCTGCATTGTTCTGGTTTAGTTTGAGAAGCATCTTCTAGGTATTTTAATACTAGAACGTAGAAAGTTGAAACATTTACTTTGATATTCACCCTGTAAAGCATTTACATTTCTTAACATATGCTCATAACTATAATACAAAGCAAGAGGCATATTTAAACAATTTTAAGCATTTTTTTCCAATTTCATTTATTTCTGCCAGTAATATACAAAATTTTTGCACAAAAATACATTTTGTTTGAACAGATAAGGTGTACCTTATAATCATTTCCTAGACTCCATTCAGACAGGCAACATGATAATGGAAATATGTTTTTACTGACACTAGGCAATAAAATTCTCAATATTTCATAGATCCCTATATTATAGCCACAACAGTAAAAATAGTTCTGAGGCTATAATACATGAAATGCCTATCAAAGTATTTTCCTTAGACCTAAATATTTATCTCTTTTCTTCATATATACACCAGTTCTTGTCGGTCTTTTGAGACCATTTAATCATTACTACCACTACAGTGTTTCTCATTACTAGTCAAAGTACTTGTTAACTGTGGTTTTTCATCCTGGTTGTTCTTGAAGTAGCTAAGTAAATCACCTCTTTTTTTCAGGGCTTCTTGATTGCTAATATTGGGCAAGATACTTTCATTTTGGTTGCACACGTATACTTTCTGCAGTTTCAATTTATAGGAATTTCCTTCAGTCTATAGCTTCATTCTGTCGTTTGAACCTCAGAACTGTGCAAATTAATGAACAGAACTTTTTTACCACTGAGGAAAAAATTCTAAGTTTATTTTCTCCTTCCCTTGTACCACTAACTCAACCATTTCCCTTTCTATTAGCACTGGTTTATATAGTAAAATATTGCAATATGGACACAGTTTTCAATAAGCAGTTATGTATAGAAATGGATCATGAAAATTATCTGTCAATATATTCATGAGAGTTCTAAGGATTTTGGTATGGGAGATTTGACAAGCAAGACCTGATATGGTGAATAAGGCAGAAGGCAGTTCTCAGGACACCCAAAATAAGTGTGTTCCTGACATACAGCTCTTCAAGACCTTCTAAAGTCTTATTTTAAATTAATTTAGCTTTCCACAGTGTCATTGTTCAAAAATTTTATTGACCATATAA
Source organism: Formicarius rufipectus (assembly GCA_013399695.1). Classification (NCBI taxonomy): domain Eukaryota; kingdom Metazoa; phylum Chordata; class Aves; order Passeriformes; family Formicariidae; genus Formicarius; species Formicarius rufipectus. The sequence continues at coordinate 132,993 of VXAU01001556.1, read as the reverse complement.
ACCATGACTATGTAAAACAGGAACCTTTGTAATGAAGTAATGTTATGGCTTAAAATATTCTTCTGTTATTCTGCATTTCAAATGTATTTTCTCATTTTTCATGCTATCTTCCTAATAAGTGCAGTCTCCAGTATAACTAAATTTTTTCATCAACTCCACTCTGAACTGTCCCAAATATCCTGTCACTTTTTCTCTGAATTACGTCTAGTCAGTTGCAGAAATAAAAGAGGGGGGGAAAAAAAAAAAAGGCAACCCAAAACAAAACACAAAAACACAACGAATCCTCAATTTCATTGTTGCTTTCTTCTCCCACCCCTCTCATATCACATTTTCCCCTCTGTTGTTTCACAGGCACAGTCTGTTGATCTATTTTTATTTCATAAACAGTCCACCTGCCTCTGTAGTCCCATTGCATTCCCTGAATTCCTTTGCACCACCTGCTTCAGTATTATTCTCCATTGCTTTTGAAACTGATGTCCCTTTCTGTCCTCAAAGTGCAAGTATCTCTGTCTCTTTTACTATCCCTTCCTCAAATCTTTAACTCTTCTTAGTTCCCCAAACTTTCCTTTTGAGTTTTGCTAGCCATGCTCTTCCAAGCCATCACCTCTTGAACTAGGCAAGACCCACTCTTTTCTGTTCAGTTTTCAGTCTTTTCGCCACAGGGAACTCTTCCTAGCTAACATTTGGCACAAAGTAAAACTCCTCAATGCATACAGTTTAAAACAAATCAGGATTGATGTGGTTTATTGATTTACTGTTGATATAAGTAATCAACAATCAGCTACACACAACAGGACCAGTATTAGTGATAAAACAGATGGATCACTATAAGAAGACATTCACAAAGTATCTTAAAGTGTTTAAACTCTGTAGATGTTTATTGGCACCCTTTCATGACTCATAGGAGAAAGGTCTGGCCATGCACACAATGGACACACTTGTTTTTAGGGTTATGTGGTTGCCTCTTACCCTCTGTACCACGTGGGGAGCAACTGTGCACCTCCTCATCTGCAGACTTCTCTGTGGTAGGTGTGGGTGCTGCAGCTCTACATGATTGCTCTCTTCACCAGTGATACCGCACTGGGGGACAAAGTCTCTTTCGGACACGGGGTGTCCCTTCTTTCTATTCACCTCTCATTCTCTATGCTGAGTCCTTCTTTTTTAAATCAACCTATGAAGTTAGCCTTACTGATCACTTATTCCAAATCCCTGACACTTTGTCATAATGTTCCTGTGATTTAAGATAAAATCCCTATAAGCATTCACTGAGTGAGTCACCATCATTATTTATATCTCCTCTTAGTAGACCACTTTTCTGTGACAGCTGAGAAAAAGCTAACATAGCTTTTGATATGCTGAGATCACTCCAGCTGATAATGCATTCTCACTATCACTTTTCACTCCTGTTGATATCCTGTGTCTTACCTTTTATGCTATATTTGTAAGCTTTACTTGTGTGAGGCAAGGAAATAGTGTTGCTTTGTTCTTACAATGTCAAAACAGCATTATTTTTCTTCATGTTTTGAGATTTCAGCCATACAGTAATATAAATTGCAGTATTTGATAAAAAAACCACCATCCATTGAATGAATGTGTGTTCAGGGAGTCCTCAGCTATAAAAAGGAATTGTGTGCTCAAATAAAGTATCCTTCAAAAAAGAATATGACCATCCCAAAAACCCCACAAACAAAGGATCCAAACATGAATGCAACACTAAACAATTATCACAGAACTGGCATCCTTCCTCACAAAAATATGAATTTCTGGTACAAATAACTTAAATCTCTCAGTACTTTCAATCAACATTATGGGGATGTTGGATGTCTTAAAAAAATCTAAGTATATTATGCATGTCTCTAGTATAGCAAATGAACATTAAAGTCTCAAATTTTCTGTGATGTTTTGCATATTCTAAATTTAGTTTTTCTTTTACTATTTTTATTTTTGGCCTTTATTATTTATGTTTTTTTGAGGGAGGGGGTGTTTGGTTTTGGTTTTTATTTTAATGAGGGAAAGTTCTTATCTTGGTGCCTTTGGACCATATGATAAAAACCTACTAAATAGGACTGCCTCTACACTCATATTAGCCCCATTCAGTTTGAAGAAGGATCCTTACATGATGATGAATATGCAATTCTAAATCATATGAACTGTACAGTCTCATAATTACCAACATACTTCACTTTCTTCTGTCCCACGGTTCACACACATGCCTCAGTAGCTATAATCCTTTCTTCTCTAGACATGTGGCAGGTACCACTTGAAGCTGTTAAGGACAGATCCAGCTGTGTTGCATAGCATTATTTTTTTCCATGAAATTGGAGCCAGAGACATAAGAGGAGTTATAATCACTCTAACCCATTCTAATAGCTCTTTGCTTTTCTTTGAAAGTAGTATTAAAGCTCTAGAGTGAATATCCATATGTTTTTGTCTGGTTTATGGTGAAGATTCAGAGGTAGTTTCAGAAAAAAGGAACAGTAAAACAAAAGCTGTTCACAGTTCTTCTATTACTTCCATTGTAATTTTAATCAAAAACAAGAGTTCATGTTTACAGTACCTTTTAAAAATTTTTTAAAGCCTTCATTTTGCTGAAATTTCATGTCTTCCTTCTTTAAGAAATACAAAGTCTAATGTGTGAAGGCATTAAGATGCTGGCTGAGGGCTGTTTACTGGTACCTACAGTATTTGGGGAAGTAAGTAGTGGCAGGGATAGTTCTGCACATATTGCATGTCAAAGCACACACTCAAGTTCAGGTCAAGGTCTCCTGGGTATGTATTATAAACCAACACCTTGGAAGTGAGCCTGTATCATGGAACAACAACACAGAAGCTCTTCTTGTTGCAGTAGTCATTAAACACAGATATGCAACGAGAAAGACTTACTTTCCCTTAAAAGAACTCTCTCATTTAGAAGTGAAGTGAAAAGCAATCAAAGCTGCATTTGTTGTTTTGTTGGAGGGAGAGGAAGGCTAAGAATGCAAGCGTGTTTATTTCACAGCAAACAAGATTCACTCCATAAGACTGCCACTACTGATGCATTGACCTGTGAGCAATTGCAATCACACTACGATTTTGCAAGCAACTCTAAGAATAAAAAAACCTTTTACATGGTGTTGTCTGTTATCCATGCATATTTATCATTCCTGCTCACAAAACAGAATTCCAAAATCCTCCATAAACCTTTCAAGCTTATGAGAGCTGTGCATACTTCACAGCACTATCATATGGATTAGATCAAGACATTCAAATTCAGCTTCTAGATTTTGGCCTCTACTGTAATGAAACAAAACAGCTTCAGTCAGCAACAATCACTTTACTGTCATGTATTTCCAAAATTATTTTTAGATATGTGGGCCTTTGGTTCTTGAGGCTATAAAATTTGTATTCACAGTTTGGGAACATTGCTTTCTAATTATAATGTCCTATTAAACTTGTCCACGTGAAAAAACATCAGTGCATTTCTTAGCATGTTAGGCAAGACTGGGTTTCTTGTGTCCAAACATAAAAGGCACAGATTTCACCATCATTAACTAAGAGTTAAATAACCTTGAGTTTTGAACAAACACAAACTGACAATGTAATTGAAATGTTGGGAAGTGTGATGTGTATAGACTGCATTGAGAGCTGTAACTAATTACATGACTTGCACACACTGCCTGCAATGACTTATACTACTCAAAATAATTGCAAGAATTAAGCTCAGACATAGACTATATACAAAATATATTGGCTATGATCAGATTAAGTACCAGAATGAATAGATTTACATGAAATACACCCACAAAGTGAAAGTCCTTTGCAATATAAAGTACAAGAGAAGTGAACTTACTATGCACAGCACGATGCAATCATAGTTCATTCTCAGTGGGGTGATCTGGTACACTCCACCATATTTTAATGTGGTGTAAAATTGTATAACCTTATCTGTTTTAGCAATGAATGTGATGCACTGCTTAAATATGATTTTCTAGAGAATAGTGTAAACAAACAAATCCCCCATTTTCTTCTGATCCCTCAATATTGGAGCCTCAGAGAAGACCAAGGCTCAGTCACTGTGTTGCATGACTAAGATCAGTCTGCTGTGGACTGGGGAGATTCACCTTTACCAGAGTGAATGCTAACCTTCCCTTCCTCTTCCCTTCCCCTTCCCTGTTCCCCTTCCCCATTCCTCCTGGAATCCAGGTATGGTCCCTAGCTGAAATGATCTTTAGGTTTCACACCAAGGAAAAAGAATGGACTAAAATTCCAACAGTTTGACCTTTTTTTTTTTTTTTTCCTCAGGGATGCCTGTTTAGTACGCAGTTGAATCCCTTTACTAATTCTACACAATGAAGTTTTTCAAAAGCAGATACATATCAAAAAAAAAAAAGCTCTGCCTGCTACCTGAAGAAAAAGCAATGAAAGAAAATGACACTCAGATGGAAAAAGGTTGTAGAAATTAAAGAGGAAAAGTAAATAAGAGCTTCATGAAATTTATACTGAATTTAAGCTTATAAAAAATGAAGGGATATGACCTGCCTTAGTGATGATTCCAGAAAATTACAGTAGTTTCATGAAAAAAAACAGGGAACTTGTCCACAAAGTCTTCTATAAACCTTAAAGCAGATGAAGCTTCTTTATACTTCTGTAGCAGGAGTTTATGCAAGGTTAGGACTTAAATGTTCCAGCACCCACTTACATGTTCTCCTTAATCATGGTAGTCTTTTCAAACATGGTGTGTAGAGGCTTTCTAGTCTCACATAATTTAAAAATCATTGCTATTTGTTTTAAAATACAATTTGACTTAAATAATTTTACCTGTGAGGAAATTTCACATGCACACACAAAACTGGAAAATAGAATAAGTAAATTTAACATGGTAAAATAAATATTCAATTTTCTGCTAACATTAAATTCCCGATGAAAGATGGGAGAAGAGTCTAATAGGCTGGAAGAGGAGGAAATACAGAGCTGATGCTGGAGATGTTCATTCTACTATCTGCAAAAAGAAAAATAGAAATCTAGCTCTCAGTAAGTAAAAAAAAAAAAAAANAAAAAAATAGGCTTCCAGATATGGAAGCTATTTGAAACTCACTTAGCCTGCCTCTGTCACCAACTCCACACCATGGTGTAATAAAAAGCCTAAAACACAGGTATAAATCACAGAAAGGAAAACTGTCAACTGTGATATTGTTAAGATAAGCATAAGCCAAGGCAAAACTGAATTATGCCTAGACATTTAGACTAGAGCTTTTCCATGTGTCAAAGAACAGCCTATATTAGGAGAAGGATGCTTTCAAAATGAGGAGACAAAAAAAGTCAAATTAGATTCAGGTGGATTTCTGAGCAGCTTAAAAACTAAGGATACACACCAAATATTTTCTTTGGTTTACAATTTTATATCACTGTAATACTTGACCAGCCTAAAATTCACTTGCATACTTATCACATGATGCTATTGCATTTCTCCCTAAAGGCAGAAAATTTGAGCTTTGTCTACTTCTTCAGTAACTCTAAATTTCTAGAGTTTTATTTATTTATGTATTGCCCCCTATTTTCCTTCTCTTTCTTTCTTCTTTTTCTGGTACACCTATTCCACTAGTCATGCACAATTAGTTTGTCACAATTAGGTTTCTCACTACTGTCTACTGATTTTATTGGTTTTGTAAGAAAGAAACTATGTATTAAAGAAACAGAACTATAAAGAGGCTACATTATGGGAGTTACGTTATAGTTGAAGTTCGTTTGATCCACTTCAGCTGTACTTCAGACAAAATTGATGAGTGGTAAGGCTAAAAACTAAGTTTATATTCAAAGCAAACTCTACTACATTATCAATATTCAAAAAAGGAAAGACTGCAGGCCCCAATGACTCCAGCTGATTACCAAAAATAAATGAACTTTTAGTGACAAGGTCTTATGTCTATGTCATATAGGCTTTGTTCCTAATACCATCACAAATTTCTAACTTGATTTATGTGTCTCAATTTCTTATCTATTAAGTGAAGATATAACATTCATTCTACTTCACAAAGATTTTAGAAGGCTAAATTCAAGAAAGAGTGAACTTTTTGAGTAGTATAATGACAGAAACATAAAAAGCAATTTTCTATTAGTAATTCCACCTCCTGTAAGAAGAATATCAAAATAACCAGTAACATCAATAAGAAACATGAAAGAAAACCTACTAATACGATAATTCTATATAATGAGTAATGTTGTTTAGTGGAAATTCAAAATTGAGTTATGTTTTCACTTTTTCTGTTGGATATTTACTCCCTCCATTTCACTCATCTCAGGAAAGTCTGTTAATTTCTTTTTTCTAAATCAAACATATCAAGCAAATAGGACATAATAACCTATATTAGAATTGAAGTGGAAGCAACACACAAGACTTATTAGAATTTAGCCAAAAACCTAGAATTAAGTCAATGTGAACTGAATCTAGAAACAAAGGGAATGATGACAAAATTCAGACCAGGGTCTAGATGGTACAGAGTTTGCATACTTGCTATATGGTCACCAGACAAGAGCAATACCTGAATTCAGATTCTAAAAATACACACATATGTTCCTTTTTTTTTTTTGTCATGTAATAGCCCTTAGAAAAACTCTGAGAGCAGGTTTGCACACTGTCCTCAGCTACCCTAGATACAATAGGCAGCAGGGATATAAGAGTTTGTGAAAGATGAGAGAAGCAAAATTCTGAGACAAAAGGACCACATCTTAATCAAAGTTTTGTTTTAGAGGGTATATATTATCTGTACAAAAATCAGGTTTTTCTACCAGTCAAGAGAAAGCCAGGAGACATAGTAAAGGCTTAACAGATGACATTTCTTGTCATGTGATGTGCACAAGTGATCCTTTCTGCAGCAGCTGGATTTACATGTCTTAGTGTTTGTACGTGTGGGAGTATGACTGCATAAAATCAAACTTTCTAGAGATTTTGCATAATGAAATCACCTTTCTCTTTCATAAGAGCTCACATTGACCTTTCTTAAACTAATTTCCTGCATACAAACCCATAGTTCTGTAAAAAAAAAAAAAAAAAAATAAATTATTTTTGTGGTTCTAAGAATGATGCCCAATTCCTACGGAGGAAAAATGCACAATGTGTTTTATGCACTGTCAACAGTTGAATGTTGAGTCAGTCTCCACTTAATAATGACTTGCTTATAAAGAAGTGAAAGGTTAGAAATCTCTTGGAGAAATAATTGGGCAAAATATTTTGACACATGTATTTGAATATACAGACGTAACATAAAACATGTATGGATAATCTGGATGTTGCAAAAGAAAAAAAAAAACACAGGTTGTTGTGAGTTACTGAAAAATATGGGTAGCAATTTATTGCAATCATAGGTATTTCGTAAGATCATATGTTCATTGCTTTCCTAATGATGTTCTAATTTCTTATATAGAACAGATATCCTGACAAAAGGATTCAACTAAACAAATGGAATAAAAACAGGATGTCAAGTGTCAAAAGTTTGTATTGATGATGTAGATGTAAGGATTAAAAAAAAAAAAATCCTACAGCAAATAAAACCCAATCCATCCCAGCAGACCTTTTGCGGGGTAAACTTCACAGATTTTTCAGTGTCTTTTCATTGACTTGAAAGTTAATATAAGTGAATACACTATTTACCGAAGAAGAAGATGAAGAAGAAAGAAGAAGAAAGAAGAAAGAAGAA
>VXAU01001556.1:100986-120048 GCA_013399695.1 Formicarius rufipectus | reverse complement strand
AAAACAAGAAAAAAAAAAAATCCCAAAAGCGGGAAACTTTTTATCTGACAGTCTTTCTCTACCACCATCATTTTGGGCAGGTTTCTGTTTAGTGCTGTTCATTTTTGTTTGACACTGATGTATAATGTCTATGATGTTCTCCACATGACTCTTCTTGGTGTTTCTTCAAAACTGTGCTCCCAGGCCAACATGCTCCTGAACAAAGAAACTGTCTTTCCACCATCTCTTTCAGAAATGCATCAATAAGAGATGGGGAGATAAAAAACAAAACAAAACAAAACAAAAACAAAACAAAAAAAAAACAAAAACAAAACAAAAGCAAAAGCAAACAAAAAAACCCAGAGAAATAAAATAGCATGACCCAAACATCAGTCCTTGTCACTTTCCAGTTGAAACAAGGAAAGTTACAATAGCTATGAATGCAGGAATTTGCCATTTTTAAATGTATTTGGAGTCATCAAAAATGCCTAAAAAGCAGCCAAATAGATAAGTTCTAACTGGTTAATCAATGTAGGTGAAAATTAGTCACAATAATTAATTTCTAACTTTAAAAAAGCATTTTTACATTTTTTCCTCCAGAGTATGCTTTCATATTTCATTACTCAATCATATAATCCTCTAAACACACACAGTATCAACAGTCAATCTGCTTTTCCTGACAACCTCAGTGGCCAATAAACAAGTCTGCATGTATTGCAGCTCCTGTCCCAGCTCATGTTGCAGGCGTGGCTGCAGTGCCACATTTGTGTCATTCGGTGGCAGAGAGGAAAAGGCGAGGTCTTCCCCTGGTTCTGACCCATGTGGGCTCCCAGGATTGCTCAACAACCTGACATTATTGCTCTTCTGTTTGCTGTTTTTTTCTTTAATGTTAATCTGAAATGGGCGGCAGGCATTGGCCGAATGGTGTAAGTCGCCGCCTCTGGAGCCTGGTCCTCTTCTGAGGACGCTGGTTCGAATCCCAAGGAACTCGCTGTCACCGTCCGAGCTGCTCGGCCGTGGCAAAATGAACCTCAGGAGGAAAGGGAGGGGGGCCAGTTCCGCGCACACTGTGCCTCACCTAAAAAATCCATTGCTCAGGCTTATCCCAAAATCTTTGTTCGCGAAGTCTAGCTAACAAACAAATGTAATGCAGCTCATGTTTTTCACATCTGATCTCAGCTACTGACTCTGTGTCATATGACTTGGCCTTTATAATTAGATATTTTTTATTTTAGGAAGAGAAACAAACATTGTATTGAAATTTTGTTAAGCTCTTCCTCATTTTCTTCCTCTCTATCACTTTTCCTAAGCATAAAATATCAAATAGCATCCAATAAAGAGTATAAAATATAGTTTAGTCCCTAAACCACAGAAGTAACCTCTAGACTCTACTACCCTCACAGAAATTTTAATGACTTTTAAAAGAAAATGAAGTAGGAAACAAAATTCAAGCACGACAACTGGACCACCTTCTTAAAGACGTTCGTGCATGCTGATGCAGATCAAGATTAAAAAGAAAATGGAAACCATGCCAATCAAACAAACAAAAAAAAAACAGTCATGGTGTATGTATTTCACCTTTTTCTTCGCTAGGGGAAAAATAGCAAAGCAGATGTGTTATACCAGTCTGCAGTATCCAGGCTGTTTCCACTCAGTCACAGGCCTTTCCTTCAGGGCACTTTTACCCATTCGTATTTCATAAGAGATCTGGAAACTCAAAGCAGTCTCACTGTCTGCAAACACTGCATTCCATGAGAAAAAAATTATGTATAGTTCATTCACACAGGCAAGCACTGCCTCTGCCTCCAGCCCCTTCACAGAACCAGGTTTCCATTTCACCTCCTATCTGAGCACAGTGAGAGCTATCACTTGCTCTGCCACTAAGAGCAGATTGGGTAAGAGAAACCTACCTTTCAAGGGAGCAATCTCATAAAGTGCTTTGGTTTTATCATGCCTAACATATTTCTAGGTTTCACAATATATAGACTATATATAAATATGTGAGACACAGTGGCTGGAACTCTGTCCAGACAATTGCAAAAGTAATTACACTGGTCAATATCAATGTAAGCACTAGCATACTAACATTGTGGCATTTTCTCTCTTTCTGATGCTGTGAAATCTGAGTTCTTTCTTAAAGTAAAAGATGCTAGTTCTCATTTGGATTAAAATTCAAGAATGCTCAATTCAAAAACAGATGAGAAACTCAGATCACAGAGACAACGTGGATCCAGTGTGTCAGGTGATTGAGTAGAGCACCTTTCACACAGAGATCACCAAATCATAACACAGGTGTGTGCAACTGAGTGTCGTGACAGATGTTTGATGGTGTGTGGGATGATGCTCTCAGACTAGTTCCTGGCAAACAAATACGTGTACTATTTAAAACAACATAAAGTTTTCACAACGCCACTAATTGGCTGCCTTCTGAGAAGTTTCAGCAAAAAGGCTGCAGAACTCAGAGTCACTGATATTAAGCAGCTATCTAATCTCTAAAAGTGCTCAATCCAGACCAGGGACTACAGTAAAAGGTTCAGTGAAAAACATCTTACAGTGGTGCTGTCCATGCTGCTCATCTTCTTAGGATAATTGAGGCCCTCATTTTCTAAGGCTGTCACTCTGACATCTTCCATCAACAGTAACATTCACTTGATCTTTGTATCTCATTTTGTTAAGAAGAGAGAAGGAGCAGGAAGGATGAAAGGAAAAAGAAACCTTACTGAGTGAAATGAAATACTTGAATATAGTCATCTTATTTACATCTGAAAACTGATTGAACTCCAAACTCTCAGTGACTCAGGAAAAAAAATAAAATTTCTGATTCATGAGTTGCTGACTACTTGCTCATTGAGTAAATTTTCCAAAGCCAGATTGGATATAGTTTCAAAATCATTTATATGAGACACAGAATAGTCATGCTTATTTCTTTTATTACCTGAAATGATGTAATTAAAACTAAAAGATTCTTCTCTGAATGAAGCAATTTCTTTCCCAATAGTGATATTTCTTCATGTTACTGCGGTGGTAAAAGAGAGCTATAATTAATCCACTGTCCCTTTATCAAGATCAATAAACAGAGAGCAATAAAATGTAATCTGATTGTGTCATTATATCAAATGAATATTTTATCACCTGTTAACAACTAAATCATAAATTATTTTTCAACATCTTTTTAATAAGATGAAAGATGATCAGGGCATGCTAGGAAGCACTGTAATACTCAATTAGAATAATCAGTCTGTTTTCTGTGAAAAATGAGGCCTTTGCATGTCTTTTTGGAAATGCACAAAAGTATTGAGACCTCCAAGAATTAAAAATAAGGTGACATGCTTAGGAACAAGCTGCAAAGTTCTTAAATACTGCACTCTGAATTTCATCTTCAGATGATATCAGGAGACATCATTCCACCAACTACAGATCAGGCCCATATCAAGGTATATGGCATTCTACTCAGTGGTCAGTATTTATAATGAAACTAACAAAAGTAAACACAAATTTGAGGGTTACTAAACTGTATTCCAGTCAAGCACAAATGCTGCCAGTCCTTCTTAGTGCTAGAAAAACAGATTGTATTCACTTGGTATCCAATTGTTAGTTCATTTTCTCCACTACACTTTAAGTCTGAAGGTGCATATTTTTTATTACACTATGTGGAACACTAAGCATACTGAATTAATAGCAAAATAATAACACCACTATTAATACAATCAATATCAACACAGGGAACCACAAAACTGATGCATCTCATTTTCTAGTCTTTCCAGGATTTTTCAATTAGTTTTCTATTTTTAAGATGGAAAGGATTTTAAAAAATGATTGCTAAACTCATATGAAGAAATTTAGATCTGCTTAATCAGCCTGTAACTGGTACTATAAATACAAAATTAATTTCAGGGACAAATAGAAATATAATATTTCCACTTGCAAAGGAGTTTGCATTCAAAGAGTTATACCCATAACCAGGATAAACTATCATAATTTTGTTAATTTCCTCTAGGCCAGTTCAATTCTGCCATAAGTAGATAAAAGCTGGGTTTTTTTCCATTCACATGACTGATTATTGACAGATACCTGTGCACTTTTGAGTGGTAAACCAGTGCAAACTCCCTCTAGTAAGACTATTGCTTATGACTCTTTGGATTAGAAATCACATTTACAAATGCTGACCTTATGTATCTATAGTGTAAGGAGCAATAGTAGCTTAGGTATAAATGGTTTTTGCAAATGATTAAGCTCCAAAAATAAACAAAATTATTTTATAAGCGTTACAACTATATTTTACAAGTATGCTTTCAGACACTACAAGCATTTCTCTTATGAATAGAACAGGCTTTTAATTTTTGCACTTGCACAGTAGTTGTCATGTTTGAAGCACTCCAAAAGAATTAAATAATCAGTCTTGTCACTGATCAAGCTGTGAAGTGTCAGAACTGGAGCCTGGTGACCATAAATATTTCAACCTGCCCTGAAACTAATAGTAAACAATGTTACCTAAATGTGGCATGTCATTCCAAATAAATGTAGAAATTAAGAAGCAAACAAAAGCCCTCATCTTGTCAAAAAACATCTGAAAGAGACTCCTCTTTATCTAATACCTAGTTGTGACACCTAGTTTAATCCTTTCTGAAAGGCACAATTTTTGGGAATTACCAACCAAACTTGACTGATTCTTTTTGCACAATGTTCATACTACTACAAAGAAGATTAACTTGGAAGGGAGAAGTATTTATCAAAAAAAAACCAAAAGAAAACACAAAAAAACACAAACAAACAAACAAAAAAAAAACCAAAAAAAAAAAAAACACAGAACAAAACCTCTCTTTTAAAATTAGAAACTATTGGCTTTTCATTTTTCTATTCCATTGTCAGAGATAAATAGAGAGAGGGAAATAAGTTAATACAAAGTTGGTAGATAGCACCAGCATGCAGCTAATGCTTAAAAAAATTGCTAAGCATCACTTTTTCCTCCAGACCACTCAGCATCCTATTATGCTCTCATCACTTCTGAGCACCTTACTAAGCATTTTGCTTAATAGTCCTGAAGCATTAGGTTTAATAAACAGCTTTTTCACACATATTTTCTGAAACAGTTCTTCAGTTGTAAAGTGGGTTTCTACTTGACTTACTATTTGCACTGAAATGACATGTAACTTCCAGTGCTTTAAGTACACCATAAAAACATCTTCTATATCTTCTATTCTGCAATACAGAATTTTAGCTTACCTATGATATCATCACACAAAAATAAGATCAAACACAAGTATATTCAAAATTTTCTTGAATTGTACTTTTTATTCATCTTTTACAAAGCAAGAAACGACCAAGGTGTTACTTAAAATATCATAGATTTATTTTCTCTCTGTGTGTTTGCATATGTATCTAATTTTTCAACAACTTGAGTATTGGACTGCTGAGAAATTACTCTATGTGATGCTCATTGTATCACATCAAGCAACCTAGTCTACTGATTCATAGTATTTCTTGACATTATAAAAGAGTGTAGAACTTTTTAGTATAAATTCATATCCATATCATCTCATAAAATGCGAGGTGACAGGTCCACATAAATGTGATTATCTCAAGTAAGCCAATTATTTAATGAGCAACCATTTAGTTGCCATTGGAAAGTATAACTCCTTAGGAGAGTCAGAACCACTCTCTATGACTGTAGTCATCTATGTATTTTCATATTTATCTTTACTTTTTAATTTCTGTAATACACATTTAAAAGGAAACAAATACATACTTAGCAAAAGTATGAGATAAAACCACTAATATTACAAGATCTTCTAGCTTCCACCTTGTTACAGTTGCTGTGTATGTGATCATAATTATAATGTTACAAGAACCCTTGTAGGAATATTTGGTAAATGACTACTGTAACAGGTTTTTTCTACCTGTCATAACTTCATTGTTCCCTTTTAACAAACCCAAATATAACATAAAATAAATACAATATGTAAGATAAAGTACTAATTGATTCATTTTCACTCTATGAAATTTTTGACTAGCTGTAGAACCAATTTAGGACCAGAAAAAACAAGCTGCCAAATGTACAATACACATAATTTACATTTAATCTAGTGCCACTATCTCACTTTCATTTCTTCATTGACACTTCAGGATGTCAGCATAGAGTAAAACTATGAGATATTAAGAGAAATTCATTACTATGTGGCACTTGGATGAGAAATAATTCACTTTTTCTATTAAGAACTTCACATATTCAGGAACACTACAAGGTTATATAAAGGCAGATTCCAAACACTGATAAATTATGTGTGTTTCTTAGAACAGGCTGCTTGAGGACAGAGCTAGAAAATGCTATATAGAATACAAATGCTTTGTGAATCAGCACCACTGAGGATATTTTAAAGAAATATCAGTGACATGCTTGTTTGTTCCATTATAAAATCTTGTACCAAGGTGAAGATAAACAGACCTCATCAAAATTCTTCACAAGGCTTTTCTATCTCTTCCCTAAGTCCCTCTGTAAATAATAGATTTCAACTACATGTTAAAAACATATCTTTGAAAGGGCACAAGTAAGATAAAAGCTGTGTTGTTTCACCACAGTTAATTGGTGACCTGCTACTTTTCTGTTGAATATATGCAGGTTGTTTCACTACTAATATTTTGGGTTAGAGTCAAAATATAGTATTGTCATGACTAATGAATCAACTGGAGAACATTAACATGACAATGAGCTTCTAACATGTCTAACATTGTTTTAGGAAGTCTGGCTTCAGCAGAATTAAATGATTGAGAGATGCTAAGGTAAAGATGAAAATAAGGTCCAAAGGATTCAAAATTTAATTTAGAAGAACTAACAGATTAACACCCTACACAAAAATACCTGCAGATTCCCTGAATAAAAGTTGGTTTCAACTACTTTAACATAAACAGGATCTGCACTCTGTTAGCAAAGAATGAATTTCCTCAAAAATGGATCATTGAAAGAGCAGACCATGATGTCTTTTTCAGAAGAATTCTATAATCAATTTCTGCAACTTTAGAGCAATTATAGACAAGTTCTTCCAGCATGGTTACTCTCTATGCACCTTATATTCCAAAGAGAAAAATATAATGGAGTTCACTAGAAGAAAATAAACACCCTGTGTTTAACAGCATCACACTTCCACAGCTAAATCTCATTGTGTTGTCTGTCATTCATATTGTTAGTATGTGAATTGTAAGAATTGCATGTAAACAGAAGGGGGGGGAAATGAGACAACACATCTCCAGTAAATTATGATCTCAATTTATTATACTTCCCTTTCTCTTCAAGAATTATAAGCCTCTGAAAACAGTTTTAGAACTTAAATTTGGGAAGTGCTTTTTTCAAACAGTTCTTATTAACCAGAATTTATTCTCTAATGAGCATGATTTCCATGATTATCTAGATAAAATAACTGTAATGTTTTTATTTCTTAATTTGACCAGCATTCCGGGGTCATATCCAGTAGCGCTTGACTGTGTGCAGAAGTGACTTTTTGTTCTGCCACTGAAAGCACTTTAAGTACACGAAAGCCAGAAGCTGTGTGCTCCTTTCAATGTTTTGGTTGAATGAAAAGAAATCATAAAATCCTAGGCTCATCCTAGTTCATATAGAAAAAAGTCCAAGAGGTCACTAATTGTGGGATATTAAGTAGATGGATGGATGGATGGATGGATGGATGGTAAACAGGGTAAATAAGAGCTCTGGTAAGGAGCAGAATGAACTTCAGAAGTCCTATCAAGACAAATTTTAAGTAGAGTAAGACACAGTTTTCTAGAATTAAGGGCAGTTAAGCACCAGACAAAAGACATCTGCTAAAGTGACTGTAAATCTATTTACTACTCATACAGGTCTAAGCCCTCTTTTGTCTCTGAAGAGGGAAGATGGTTATTTTTTCTGTGAGATTTGATGCACCTAAGAGAGCCTTGACTTTTAATTTACATACCTACCTAATCCCTGTAGAGGGAGGTGGTCTGAATCTCTTTCTGTGAATGCTTATCTTCCTTTATTGACTCAGAGATGAGAGGTAGAGGGGAGATCAGGAAATCTTCACTTATGTTTGTTTGCAAAGACATGAATATTTCACTTTCTTGCCTACCTCCCATGTTAATGGATGGGTTGTTGAAGCCAACTTAATTCTAGACCTGGGAAAAAAAATACTTAAGAATGAGGTGATTTAAAAACAAAGGGGAAAGCTGTTGTGGGGAGCAACAAATACCATGTACGTTTGTTGGAAGCAGTAAAACCTGTGGATGAACTGCTAGCACCCTGAATAAAACAGCCTTGAAAGCCATTCCATTACTGGTGTAGAAGCTGAAATGTGAAATAAGAGCCAACTTTCTTACCACAGCACAATGAGAGAGCCTTGCAATCAAGATTGCTCTAATTTTAAATTGTCAGCTGCACTGTCATCTGGCTTTGTGTTCTCATACAGAAAAGCATTTGCACTTACCTTCATGGACACATCTGAATTTAAAGGTGCTTATGCATATCCAGTCCAGCCTCTGCTTGCTGTCTCTATCAGGCTCAGGATGCAATGTCCAGGATGTGCTTCCAGTGATATATAGTGATACAGATCCTCAGTGATCCAAGGAGGGTCCATGGACCCTTAAGGAACCAAGTGCCTAAGAGGTGCAAATTGGTTTGATGGTCCTCTTGGTTCTGCCTTGGGGTCAGTCTAAAGTGGTACATCCTTGGTACCATGAGAGGTAAAGCCTTTTCCCTGGGATGATGCCAGTGCAGACTCCCGGCCCCGGCCCCATTGATGCAGCAGGCACAACTCACCTGTTGTGTGACATTCATGTGCCCAGTATGCAGCAATCACGTGGCAAACACACACCCATTACACAGCAATTACTTGGCAAACACACTGCCAACACATGCCTGTCATGCACCATTCACTCACTCCTCACATGACAATCACTCATTGGGCACACTCCCAGCAGGGTGACCCTGAGGCAGAATGAGACAACTAGTGAATCAGTTTACTCTTCTTAGGCACTTAGTCCATTTGGCACCTGTGGATCCTCCTTGGATCCCTGAGGATCAGGCTGGCTAGGGCTGATGGGGGTTGAGGCCTGGGGTTAAATCCTTAGGCTGTGGAGCTGTTTCCATAGTGCATCACTGAGAAGCTCAAAAAATTGTATATTGGTAACAGGAAAGGGAATTGAGCATAAATCACACACTGTTAGTGAAAGTAGTGATGACAGTGTATTCTAAAGTTACTTCCCTAGTAGAAATATTAGACAAGCAGTCATATTTATCAAGGAGGAAAACCTATCTGTGTTTAACTAAACATGGTCAGGACTGGTGGCTTCTGCATCAAACCAGCACCTGAGCGGTGTCTGAGGGCACATTTTGCTGAGGGCAGGCAGTACACGGGGGAGAACATATTAGCCGATGTCAGCATATGTCTGTCATAGGTACTTACTTGGACCAGAGAGCAGGAAACTACTGACAATTAGAAATGTGGATGCTGGGGGTCTCTGATATGGTACTTAGAGCCCAAGTAGCCTGTAGCTTCGTTACCACCCTGAAACAAAACTCTAGTTACTGCTTGCCCAAAGGCTTTTTCTAGAGATTGATTTCTACTTATCCTGCACACCAGCCACATGGTGCTCAGCAACAGTCATGTTCATGACTGCACGAGTTGCCAAAATAGTGGAATAATAAAGAATGAACTATAATTAGTCCAATAAATTACTTGGACAAATGCTGGAATCTTCCACAAGCCCATTATTGCATTAATTGTCCCCAAGTCCATTTGTATCTAGTTATTTGAGTATGATTTAGGGGATTTTGGTGTAATCTGGCAGATATGAGAATAATTTGGGGGATTTAAGGGAGTCATAAGGTCAAGCTGTGGGTTAAGTGAAACCTGCACACAGGTAATAATACTCTAGGAATTTAACCACCACTCCCCTGGCTCCCAGTGTGTGAGGGTGTAGCTGGAGCACTGCACCAAGATGGGTACACCAGAAGAGACACAGTACAATCTTCAAAAGGCACACCAAGTTTGGGGGCCGTTTTCCATCTCCCTCTGCATCCAGCAACAGTTTTTTATAGTTAATATCTCTCTTATCACTAGCCTTTACGCAAAAAGAAAAAAAAAAATATAGATGAGGGGGATCTCCAGGCATCATCTGTCTGAGGACATCAAAGTCTTTTGCAAACAATTCTTAAGTCACTTCTGAATTGGTTCTATGTTACAAAAGATAATTATGAAGGTAAGAACTACTTTGATGAGTTTCTCCAAGCACAACATAATTTAGGTAGAATCCAGAGCAAGTATCCTTAGTGCAGTTTTTCTTTATACTTGGTTTTACAAAACTGAGATCACTATCAGTTAGAGCTGATGTTTTCCATTCACATTGCATATCTGTAGGGTAAAAAACAATACTCATAGCCACAGCAGTCTTCAAAATAGTAGAGTTATTAAAAAAAAAAAAAGTCTAATAATACAAAATAACACAGCAATTCAAAATAAGTAGTACAATAATTAAAAAAAATAAAATCAATCAAGAATGTCCACTGCTTAAGTTTAGAGGAAATTAAGAAATTTATTGGACTAGAAACCAAAGAAGGAGACAAGTCTCCTTTAAATTCAAAACAAAATTTAATTAAGGTATGATAATGGAAAGGATAACAGTTCTTAACAAATATAAATATAAATAAATATAAATTATATAAATATAAATAATATATATAAATATAAATATATATTAAAGAGAAACAAAGTAACCAGAACTAAATGACCAATTTGTGAGTACCTGCCCCGCCAAACACTCCGCAGTGTCTGCTCCTGTAGGCTGCAGTAATGTTTACGGACAGCAGGTGGTGATGTCGCTCCTTGGCCGGTGTGGGGCTGCACCGAAGTGGAGAGATTTCAGCATGTCTCTCTGGGGTGGGTGGTGTGGAGTCAGTGGAAAACGCCACGCAGAGAGGAAAAGAGCTGTGATCCTTTTCTGTGGGCAAAACTCTCTCCTAGTCTTTGGCTGGAGGAGGGGTAATGCGCTGAGCTGGGCTGCCACCTATGCTGCACGGCTCCTCGTGCCAAGGACGGTAGCCATTGGTTTGCTCAGTAAAATCTGGCACAAAAGCCTCGGGTAGCAAATCTCTCTCTCTCCGTCTCTCTCTCTGAAGCACCAGGAACTCCAAAATCCAGGGATTGGGAAAATGGGAGAAAAGGAAAGGAGACCAAACCCGCAGGGCAGAGGCTCTAGCCAAGGAGACGTCTCTCTCTCCCACAGCAGTCCTCCTCCCCTGCAAGCCAAAAACCAAGACCCACCTTCCTTTACCACACCCACTGCAGTGATTACAGTTGCTAGGTAACACCTTCACTCATCATCTGCCCCTTTGTTATCTAGCAGTGGAGAAAGATAAGGGCTATTAACTACTCATTTGGTGGTAGGGGAAAGAAAAATTCCACAAGATTCTAAAACTATAGCATTCACTATGTGGACATCTACTCAAAAGGCTTCAACACTTCCAGGATTCTGAATTATGCTTTTTTATTCAACTGAATTTTTAAGATATAGGATAAATGACTTCACAGCTTTTATCTTCTATGGACAGGTTTTAAAGTAGCCTCACAGTTTTGATTCCAATGACTTATAAATAATAAATACTGAACGACTCAGTTTCCCTTTACTTGATTCTTTTTGTTCACCTAGGGGCACTGCTCACCATGGAAAAATCTGAGGTTCTCCACACTGTTCTCAGCAGAAAGTGGTTGACCCCAGTTCTTGGGGAGCAAACTGCTTTAATGGTGTTGACCATTGCTGTTACTTTTAAAAAATTTATGATAAAGGGATGGAAAATTAATATTATGAACTTGAACATTCTATATATTTGAACTTTATATATATATGTGCATATATATATATGTCTAAGTTTAGAGAGCTTAGAAAAATTTATAGCTAAAACAGAGGGACAAATCTCCTTCAATTTCAAAACAAATTTTAATTAAGATATGATAAATGGAAGGATAACAGTTCCTAGCTATAATTTATATATATCTCTATATATGTATTTAAGATAAACAAAATCAACCAGAACTAAACGAGTAAAATAGAAAAAAAAAACTGAGCAAAAAAAAACAACCCCTTCCCTCCCCCAGTCTCTGTCCCTGGTGGGCACAGAGGTATTTTACAGACCGCAGGTGACGAGATGAGTAGCCGGTACTGGGTTGCCCCCCGGGGGTTGGTGAATGGGAAATAAAAACTTTGACGTGTCCCTCCAAAGAGCAGTGCAAATCCTCTGCTGGTGAAAGTGATGGTTGCAGTCTGGTCGCAGTCTCAGTCTGCTCATGGCTCTGGTTCTCCTCTGGGTCTGAAGAGAGCTCCCAGGCCCAAACTCTCTGCTTATATTCACCTAGGCTCCGCCCAGTCCCTCCCCCAGGGCGGAGACTTAAACAATGGGTGATTTACTCTGTGAGATAAACAATGGTCTATTTTTGATACTCCTGATGGGCCATTAGCAGACATGACCCCTCAGGTGGGTGTGGAGGCAGAAGAATTTCCTTGTCTCACAGAAGTTCCAAAACATCCAGTTTGTAGCCTGAGGGGCGGGCTAGGCCTTAGACAATAGCTACTAATAGCCTATTGTGAGCAGTTCATGGGAAAAAATGGCATAGAGGCTTTAGAATACACACCCACACAGTGACAAACTGATCCTGGCTACTAAAACCAGGACAATATATTTAAATATAATTACTAGTAATGTTAGATTAATGTACAAGCATCCTTTCCAAAGTTACAGGTGTTGTTTTATAACTGTGACACCAAAAAAAATAGTGACTTGCCTTAAAAACTCCACATTTAAAGATGATGTTTCACAAAAGGGAATTTCAGAAAGATCCATTTTGGTGAATGNAGAGCATTATCCACAATCCTTTTCTTATCCTCTTTTTCAATTTTATCCAAAACTGTCAATAGCTGAAGATCATTTTCTTGTAGGGTACAAAAAAAACCCCAACCCAACAACAAAACAAACAACCAACCCCCCTCCCCCACCAAAAAAAAACCAAAAAAAAAAACCAAAAAAAAAAAAAAAAAAAAACCAAAAAAACTAAAGCAATGGAAAATAATATGTTATTTGTGGTAACTGTCCTTGGAGGATTCATCATTTGGGACACCTGAAATCTGCTGGACCTATCTCTCTCTGTCACATGACAGATGATTTTGGTAGCAGCGAGAGAGGGAGATTACAGGGGTGACTTCTCTGAGAAGCTGCTCTATATCTGACAGAGTCAATGCCCAAATGATGTTAAAATCTCCCAGCACACTGTACATACTGCCTCACTATTCTGACAACCTGACTAATCCTCAGAGAGGCTTCCAATGTGGAATCAGAGGATTGGGCAGACTACCAGGTGCACCAAAGAATCATTTTCACCAGAAACCATGAAACAATTTTTTTCCCTAAAACCAATTAAATTCTTCTTTCTTAATGAGAGCCAGTGGCTCACAAACCTGTGATGGATATCAACACTGTTGGAGAGACTGTGTCAGGATTTTTCTGCTGCTCAGAAAGACGCAAATGATTAAAAAAGTAAATATCTTTTAACTTTTTATTTGTTTTTTTGTTGTTTTTTTTTTTTTTTCCATTGAACAGCTTGTGTTCTTGTTTAGTAAATGATAAACTAGTCAGGTTGTGCAGTGTCACAGTTTAATCACAGAGAAAACTTCACATGTAGTGCTGTCCCTGCACCAAGGGAAAGCAGTGACTACCAGAGAAGAGGGAAGGACATCTATTTTCCTCAGCAGAGTACTTTGTACAGGTGCCTAAAGAGGGGAAAAGTGAAAAGGGAAAAAAAAAGCATCTTCTCTTTACCCAGACCTCAGAACACAGTTTAAATATTTGAGAGACAAATTAGTCTATCAGAGGTGGTCTGATGAAAAGAAAGTGTATAATATGTAAGAAAAAAAAAACTGAGATGTAATTGTTAAGAGAATGTAAAAACCTGAAGAATGAATGAATGGGAGACTAGGATAAATAGAGAAGTTTGCTCCTTCTAATCATAGTAATAGATAAACTATTCTGGAGGACCTTTTACAAATACCAATAAACAACTGTTCCATGTTTTTATCTCAAAACCTTCTTACTGAATACTCAGTATCTTCATCCATAGAAAACATTTCCCTGGAAATGTTGAAAGATATTGAAAGATTGTTTTTCTTTCCCTCGTTGAAAGCAGGCATTTATTATGAGAAATACCAGTAAAAAGCTCTATCATGAAGGGTCTTTTTTTGTCTATTTGTTTTCTAACAAAGAATATAGAATTAAAAATTACTTGCAGAGACACAACATAGGCCGCTCCAGAAAACACTGGAGATGTGCCAAAGAGCTAGCCTTTAAATATTGGAACCTGAGCAGTCTAGGAAAAAGGCAAGTATTTATGTTTTAAAAAGGCATGTATCTAGAATTATGCTGCATTTTTTATTAACTTCTCATTTTTGTCCAAGGTCTGTCTTACAAAATCAATTTCAATTCGTTTATGTTTCAGTTTTCTTTAGGAGCTTATGCCTGTTCTAGCAAAATATTTGAAGCAACTAGTGAAAGAGTAGTCATAGCAGAGATAGTTTTCCCTTGGTATGCTGGGAATCTGACTAGTTCTCAGTCTGACAAGAACCAAAAAAGAAGTCAGGTGCAATGTTTTTATTAGACTAAATAAAATATTTAAGCACATGTTTAACATCTAGTTTGTGTGTACATGTACCATATCATTCTTTTAGCTTCCTCAAAAATATTTAACACTCTCTTGGACCACTTCAGGGTTGTGAAAATACAGACCCTTTTCTCAATCTAAAGGGCACAGAATTATTTGTCTTAGTTCATGGCTCTCTGCATAGTCTACAAATGCATTTCTGTCCTCATTTTCATTACAATGTTACATAGATTTTTCAGAAGAGTTGTCTCCTTTCCCAGATTTCTATTCTGAGATCTGCTGACATGGACAATATGAATTTGAGGCTAGATAATCTCTCTTTTCCAGTTCCATAAATCCCATTATTGAAACTTATTTGAAGAAATGAACTGTTCACTGATCTGAGCTTAAGCTGAGTAGAATAATGACAGGACTGACACCACTACCCTGTGCATTAAAACAGCAGTACTTGCAGGTGATTCACAAAACTCACAAGCTGGGCTGAATTTTTGCATCTATCAACTCAGTTGACTGACCTCAAACTAATAAGAAAGACATGATATAGTTTGACATACAACTATTGTTTCAAAGAATCCTTATAATAAATTCTAAACCCTAGCACAATTCTCACTTTAAAACATCACTGAAGTAAAGAAATGCAGACAAATACCATTGGCCCACATAATACCATAATAACAGCAATATTTTGGTGACTTGAGTTTAAATACGATATGAAAAATTACCTTTCCCAATTCATCAAAGATTAATTCATTAAAAAATAATAACCCTCTGTCCTGACTTGTCACAAATATCTCTACAAGCCTCAACATTCTGCTTTAGAAACAAAGACTGTTTTTTTTTAATATGAAATTGAAACATAGCACCTCAAATTAAATTATCATAGGGTTTGGGTTTGAACTTCTTTTGTTTGTTTGTTTGTTTATTGTTTAGTTGGTTAGTTGGCTGGTTGGGTTTTTTGGGGTTTTGGTTTTGTTTTGGTTTTGGTTTTTTTTTGTTTGTTTGTGGTTTTTTTTTGTTTTTAATTTTGTTTTGTTTTGTTTGTTTTCTGTTTTTTTTGTTTCTCCCTGGGACTTGGGGACTCAAGATTTTCTAAAATTCAGAGGAAACAAATAAGTAAACCTTCTAACCATCAGCTCCTCATTTCAGTAATAATAAAGATTTACCATATGGTAAAAAGTTACAAGTGGAAGCAATTGCTACTCCCATTGACCTTAAATATTTATGTTGTTCATTCTATGAATCAATACATTCCGTAACATTTTAGCAGTCCCTATAGCCATAACTGAAATTATTTTGAAAGGATTACTTTCAGTGAAAATTTGCAAATACGAATCACTTGAGGTACAATGAATGAAAACCAAACACAAATAGAGTTTTTTTACCTTCCTATGAACAGTGCTTTCAGGGGAACTACATACTGTAGCTCTTCGTTAAAGGTTGTGCCTTCAATTTAATGGATTTTTTTTCTTAGCAGGTGACAAAACCAAACAAAATAAATTATATATAGACTTTGTCTCTACTTGCCTACTTACACTGCCTACTTCAAATGATGACTTGTTAAAAAAAGTTTGCAATTACACATCATGAGATCTCTACTGTTAAGAATTCTTCATTTTCTTTGGCCTTCCTGCCATCATATATTACTGTTTATTCGTTCTAACTTAGTGTCATTGGAAGATAAGAATTATTGATTGTTGACATGTTAAAAGGGTTGCTATCATGACATACCATTTCCTTCAGGCAAGCATCTTTCTCTGTTGCACTTATTCAGAAGATAACTGCTGGAATGGCAACATGATCAACACAGTCTCCTTATTCAGAGCATAAAATTTGAATTAAAAGATATTTCAACTACCTTCAGAGGAAAGTGAGCACATCTACTCAAAAACTTCAGAACTGATACATGGGTTCCAAATTGATTGAAGTTCAGATCCATATAGCCATGTGTCTATACCTCCCTCATTTTATCTGTTGTTTCTTAACCTTTATTTTCATTGTCAGAGCACTTGTTGAACTATGCAGTGAAGAATTATTAAACCCTCATATTCAGTTCTTGACCCATGTGTCATTCTTAAGGCCACTGTGCCCAGAAACTAACAGTCTAAGCAAGAGTTTTTGGGCAGATGTCTAGAGATAGGGTGATTGAAAGGAAGATCATGATTAATCCCTTTAAGAGGGGTGTATTGTCTTTTGGTAGAATCTCTCTTTGAACCAGTCAACTAATTGATTCTCCATAAGCCAAATGTCTCAAGCTTGATACAAGTAGTTCCTTCATATCTTGTGAAAAGAAGAATCAGAATTTGTTATAACATTCTAGACTTTCACAATCCATAACATTCATAATTTAGTATATAAAGTTCCTCATACTTCTTGCAGATTTGTCATACTCTTCCATATGTGCTCCTTTATGGTTCTTGTTTCTTATTTTATCAATGTTTAACATCAAAAGAAAATTTATAGTTCTTAAAAAACAACACTAATTTTATTAGCAGCTCATATTGATAACCAATAAAATTTATTTCACCTTCATCTAGAACAAAATTAATCAAACTGGGCTTTTCCCAAAACTAAGATAGTTTGCATTCATGCCTCAACTTTAACAGTGCTTTCACTAAGAAAATGGAGACATAACAAAGAAAACTTTGAAATGGGTTGAGACTCTTTTTTAATATTATATCCAAAATGTTTTACTGTGGCTCTGACATGAAATTAGATCAAATAAATTAAACTCATCATCTGGGAAATTTTCATATCTGGCTAGACAGTAACTTCCATTTGCAGCATAGGGAAGATGTGTCACTTTACAATGGGAATGCAGTTCTTTGAAGGTTAATTATACTCCAGTACTCTCCCAGACTTTTCTCTTTTGTGAATTTCTCTAGAGTTTGAGTGAATGCTGAGAAAAGACTTCTGGAGCACAATAATACAATGAGATTTAGTAAATGCTTTCAGGAACACTTTTCATGAGCAAGATGACACTAAAACACAACAAGAGAATCAAGAAAAAGAAAATTTAAAATGTAGCTACAATAACTCAGTCATTGACTATAATGATGCTAAATGGATTCTTGTGCTGCATGGTGGTCACAAGACCACAGGTCTAATGTATGAAAACAACATTCAGAATCACATTTTGCTCAGTTTACTCAGTTGACATTCACAAACTCTTCCCAGAGACTTCTGCCAGACCTCCCAGGCCAGACAGACAACTTGGATGCAATTTTCCCCAACTGAACACCACAATCTTCAAAAGAATTTGCCATTTACCATGAAATCCCATTTATTGTTCCAAGTACATAAAAAAACTCAAAAGATTTATTCAATGAAATTATTTCTCTCAACTGATACATAGCACTTCCATTACTTCTACTTAAGTATAGCTACTTAAGAACTGTTAAAGCTCATTGAATAGTGTCCCATTTATTAATGTTTCATCAGTGCTGGCAAAGAGGAGGGAAGTCAGACATGCTCAGAGATGTCCAATTCCTCATTTTTTATAAGATCACCCATATTTTCACCATCAACAGCACCTGATTATTACAAAATATTTTATATAAGAGCTATACACAAAAAGAAGTCAGTGTTAGCTCCCACGAATAGGTCCAAATGCAAAGTCTTAGCCAAGTAACCTTAGGTGAAAAAAAGTATCTCAAACTCTTAGCAACAGCATAAAGAGAGTTGAATATTCCCATGAACTCTGGAAACTTCCCCACATAGCCAGAGCTCAACAAATTTTCCAGCAGAGTACAAGACCTATTTACTTAAAACACTTTTGACTACTCTTACCAGATTTGAGGAGTTTTTTTATATATATTAATAATAATTTATTCTATACCAGGGAAATGAGAGGAAATATGAATCTGTAAATTAATTAACACAAAATATAAAAGGTTACTTTAGATAACACGCAGAGCAGTTCATTTAAATTATTCTAAATGATGTCATAATGACATATCCTATTTAGTTAACTGTCACATACAGAATTTTCTGATCTGAAGAATTTTCAGATAGGAATCAGCATTTCTAGTATATAACTTCTAGCATGGTTTGACCTTCAGATTACAGTTTGATTGTCAAATTTAAAAGTCCCATAGTCAATACACTATAGTGCTGTGATTATGTCCTGATTTCACCTGGCATAAAGCAGTACACCAGCTAAGAGGAAGAAAATTGACCCTATCCCAGCCAAAACCAGAACTCATTCTTAAAGAGGTTTGAATATTATAGGTTTTTCAGAATTCATTGATAATGGGGAAATTTAGGACATAGGAAGTTCAGAAAAAAAATAAGTGGAGTCTAATTCTTTATTAAAGAAATCTCTTCAACTGGACAAGATCAGAATGTTGTTCATTAATACAGTCAACTCTTGGTGAGCTTTCAAATTTATTTTAAAAAGCTGGCACATCACAAAAAATTG